>JACRYM010000036.1:0-307029 GCA_014839905.1 Aphanoascus verrucosus | reverse complement strand
CGTTGGGTGGAATCAGTCGTTGACCCGTGATCTACGTTACTGGCTGACGCGGTCCTGTTAGAGGGGCATGATTGCACTGCATGCGAGCGCATTTAGTATTCAGAATCTGGAATGCCTTCAGCCCACATGGCGGGGCGGAACCTTGAGACGGGACGCATGGGGATAGGCATCCAGCAAGGTTACGGAAGATGATAATTCCGATATAAACGCGCTCTGGACTTGGATCTCGCCGAGTTCAGATCGTAACTTGTCTACGGCACGGTCCGTACCAGTAACAATTCGAGGCAACGATAAGGCCTAGATTAAACAGCTAGTTGCAGAGTTGACGAACGGCCTGAAGCAAGGTACAGTACAGTACATACAGTATTTTGTTGGTGGCTGCATAAATGTCCATGGCTGCTTCGAGCCCTACAGAGTAGACATGATGGGGATCATTGTTGGAAGAGAAGGCGGTGCATTGGGCATCTTTTACGGCGTAGTTGAAACAGCTGGCACCATTGCTGCCGTGCCAAATGTGCTTCATCTTGAGGCGGTGCTTGTGGTTATTCTGGCTAATCTGGCGATGTGTGTTTGTTTTTGTTTTGATCCCATCAAGCAACTGTTTGGTTTGGACGGAAGCAGAGGTGAAAATACCGGCACCCTGGTAACATACAGGTGTGACAGCCGTTAATCTGCCAAGGCCGAGGGAGTCTAGTTCGTATCGGGGATGGTGTTGTGTATTCGAGCCGTCACAGCCAATAACAACACAAACACGGAGCTGGTTTGGGAAGGCGTTGTCTGGCCAACCATCGCGACCTTACCCCATCAGGGTCACTCATAACATAACAACCAGCAGGGATGCAACTGTTGTTGCTTGAGATCAAACTGTTCGTCGTCAAGTGTACCACCACATCCACCAAGTCGTGACATTCCTCTCTCACTCATATAATTGAGAAGACGCGTCATATTCATCCTATCCGCCTCTTTCGCTCTCTCTCTCTTCTGCTCCAAGCCCTATTGTGTCCATTGATATCGTTACAGTATCTTTTCCGTGTTGTTGATCCATCGCAAGGTCATGCTGCCGTGACAATTGAGGTCGACTTCATTCTCTCCACCAGCTCACTATTTGTTGTGACAGCTGGTTACATCTGATCACAGGAGAGGACACTTGCTATTACTCCCGAGCTTGCGACAGCTGCTTCGTGTGTTATTTCTGCGAGTTCGCCGTCCCTTGAACTTGACAATATGCCGCCATCGCATTCCGGTCCCTATGGACAGGTGATCGAGTACATCGAAGGTGCGCAGCTGCGCTAGCTAGTGAGCCTCTGCTTCTTCATATTCTGACTTCGTTTTTGTCATAGACCGATTGTATCTCGCATCTTACCATACTCCTCCTAACGAAAATGCCCCGCTGCCGTTCCGCTCTGCGCCAAAGTCACCAAGCAAAAGGCGCGCAGCAGCAGCCGCAAGTGCACCAAGATCCATCCACCCGGTATATTTTACTGTCGATGATGTGGTTCTCTATAACCCTTTCCACGGCGACTTTGGTCCATTGCATATCGGACACCTTTACAGATTTGCTGTGCATTTCCACGAGGTGTTGGGAAATCCTGACAACAAGGATCGTCCAGTGGTCCTATGGACAAAACCGGACTCCAGGAACCGCGCAAACATTGCCTGTTTGGTCGCATGCTATATGGTCCTGATCCAGTCGTGGCCGCCGCATTTGGCGTTAGCTCCAATCGCTCAAGCAGACCCTCCGTATATGCCTTTCAGAGATGCTGGATATAGTCAAGCGGACTTTCTTCTGACCGTCCAAGATGTGGTTTATGGTGTTTGGAAGGCCAAGGAGGAGGCTCTATGCGGACTGAAGGAATTCAGTCTTGAAGAGTGAGTGTCTCAGTCTGTCCTTAGTAGACACGGTACTGACATGGTGAGCAGATATGAGAAGTTTGAGCGAGTTGACATGGGTGACTTCAACTGGATCACACCAGACTTCCTTGCCTTTGCGTCGCCTCAGCACGAGCCAATTGCGCCAATCCCACAAAACTCCCCCGAGTTCGCAGCCCTACCCTCCAGTATCTCTGAAGTTTACGCCTCCACCTTGCCCGTCCCATTCAAGAACGTGTTGGCGCATTTTACGTCGAGAAACATCGGTCTGGTCGTTCGGTTGAATTCAGAACTTTACAGCCCTTCGCACTTTACCGCTCTCGGTATCAACCACATCGATATGATCTTCGAGGACGGCACATGCCCGCCCTTACCACTTGTACGACGATTCATCAAATTAGCACACGACATGATCGCAAGGAAGAAAGGAATCGCAGTTCACTGCAAAGCTGGACTTGGTCGAACTGGTTGTCTCATCGGTGCATATCTCATCTATCGCTATGGCTTCACTGCCAACGAAGTCATCGCTTTTATGCGCTTCATGCGTCCAGGAATGGTCGTGGGACCCCAACAGCACTGGCTCCATTTGAACCAGGGTGCATTCCGCGAGTGGTGGTTTGAAGATACTGTCAGAGAGAAATTGATGCTGTCCATGCCAGCAACACCAGGTCGAGTCTCGTCGAAGCGTCTGAATGCCAACGGCCAGACTGCAACTCCACCAAACGGACATTCAAAGAGACAGGCTTTGGGTGAAATTGATAACAACGAGGCTTCACCATGTTATGCCGACGAAAATCTTCCTGCTCCCACCCCAGGACAACCACGCAAAGGCCACCGCAAGGATACCAGACATCATCCATATGCTCGCGCTGCGTCAGGATCCATGGGAGTAGAGGGTGATGTCGGCGCCCAATCCATGCGAACGAAGTTAAAGAACGCTTCACGTCGCGTGCCTGATAAGACTGAGAATGACGAGGATCGCCGAGTAATGGTCAGTGCGGCATCGCCAAAGACTCCCGGGCGTTCGCCAAGTCATCGATCGATCAGCTCCTCCCTTGCTGTGACACCAAACATCCATGAAGATGTGGAAAACTGGGTTGATGCCGCCAATAAGATCAAGACACCATCCCAGAGCAAGAGCGGCAGCGGGGTTCTGGGAGTTGGCAAAGTTCGCAGCAGCCCACGTCGATTGGGAGAACGAAGCGATGGCAAGGTTCGGAAGGCAAGTGGAAGGATTGGAAGCGCTGGAACTGCCAGAGTCAGGGCATCCTAGTGGTCTCACTCTATCTTCTCCCGTTTTGGTACTCTAAGTCGGGTGTACAAATTTTCGTGCTTTGCGTTTCTTCGACTGAGTCACAATGTCGATGCATTACTGAGGGGTTATGGCGTTTTAGGTGGGAAACGGGCGGTGTCCACGGTGTTTACGGGAGTTCCAGTTTTTTTTCTTCGATGACTGCGTGTTTGGTGGGCAGAGTTTGAAAGGGTCGCGTACATGGAGTCCGTGGATGGATCATACCGGCAAATCTCGATGTTCTGGTTTCTCCTTTGAGCGTTGCATGCAGCGACTCCCTGCGTTCCTCGCGAGGTGGAAAGATTAGGTAGCCACATTTTCGATTTGGTTGCTTTTAATTTGATGTGATTTCAACTTTTCTTTTGGAATGAGAAAAAGAATCAAATCATCTTTTATGACTGAGTCTTGTGTCTGTGTATTTCTATTTTGACACCTGGTCCTGCGGTCGTTTTGATCGGTTGTCTTTTGAGTTGTTCTCGAACTGGTTCTTTCTCCGTTCATGTCCTCAGAATTTAAATGGCGATACATGGAACTATGAAGAATATTCTAACAATGAACTGTTAATCAATCCTGGTCGTTGCTTGTCTCTTTCTGTTTTTTTGTGCATTTCTGTCCAGGAGTGTTGGGGAGTACCCCTCCTCCATGCCTAAACATCACTGCACACTGTATGGGCATACATACACACATATGACATGATTGCTGCATCGAATATTTTCCCTATGGTGGACCCTTTGATTCAATCATTAAGGTCTAGGCCAGTATGCAGCCACTGCATGTCGAAGGATCTCGTTGTCATACCAGTTTCTCGAAACGTCTACATACATACTTCAAGGTGGAATAGTAAAATAGCAAAAAAAGTGGAAAGACAGGAAAATAACTCAGACATCCCGCATCTCCTTGATCGCAGCCTGCCAGTACTGCAACCGCTCCTCGCTGACCGTGGTGTTCACGCAGCCAGTGATGTACTTTTCCCATCCCGCCTGCGTCCCCGCCTGCAGTCCACGACGCACGTCACGGCTGCACTGAGACGTGAGAAACCATGCTGCGGAGCCAAAATCATGGTCGTCCTGGCTGAGTAGGAGGTCGAGGATTTTCTCCTTGTCGCCGCTGGCGGACTGCGTTTTGGCTTTGAGTTCAGGGATGGAGGCTGCGTAGCGCGCGTTGTATTCGGGCATTTGCATGTTTCGTGCTGAAAGTAAAAACAGCAAGGGGACATAGTCAGTGATTTGCATGATGGACAAAGCCCTGGTGAAGGAAAGGAGGTTGTCAAAAGGAAAAGAGAGGGATAAAACATACTCCCCTGCCCTGGTCTACCTGGGTACACGTTTCGCTGATACTTGAACTCTACAGATTCGAGGGCCATCAGGCTGATCAACGCTGCCATTTCATTCTTGTCGACGATGCCATATCGCTCGAAGGAGCGGAGAATGGGTCCTGCGGCCTTCGCGGCGGTGCGGCATTGGCCCTTTGTTTTGATGTCGTCGACGCATGGTTCTTTAGCGGACTTGGGGCAGATTGCCTTCAAAGCATCAATGAATTTAGACTCGTCGATTTGGCTGGGGGCTGCTGTAGGCGATGGAACAGGTGCTGGAGCCCTGCTGTCTCCATTGCAAGTGATGATGGCTCTGGCGACCGCGAGTAAGGGTGTAAAAAGAAGAATTAGTGCTGCTGTGTATATTGGGGTCTTCATTTTGAGTTGCTGATTGCAAGTATAGAGAACTCGAAGTTAGTGGCTGTTGATGGAATCGCTAATTTGCTGGTGTGACTAAAAGTTTGACTGTATAAAAAAGAAAGGCTTGCTGCAGCAATAGGTACGCAGTTAAAGGAGGAAGGGAGTTTATATCTGCAGAAATCCCAGCTGCTTGCGTAGTAATCAGTGATGAATATTGGGTATTATATCCCCAATTCAAGATATGAGCGGCGATTTGTGAAGGAACACTGCTCCTTCACATTCGACCACTGGATAGTCTTCATTAACTACAACGTAGTCTTCAGCTTGTACGTTAAACGCTGGAAAGAGGTTGGGCTGTAACTACTTGTCGTTGACCTGCAAGGGATGTCCATATGCGCACCATAGGTGAATGGAAGTCATTTTGGTTCATCGGAGATCTGATAGTAAAAACCTAGCATTCGAATTATCTAAATTGGTTTAGTAAACGTGGGCGGGTGACGATATATTGTCTCAATCTTTGAATGAGCTAGAGAAACCGTCTCCGCGCAGCAGAACCTCGAGAATTACCGAGCTGATTCGCTAGGGCGGAATCATTTTCGAAAGATTGCCAAACGGCCTTCTCGATGATAGACCAGGTTAAGCCGCTGTGAGGTCGACATTGTCAATTTTCAGCTTTTCCATCACGGTAACTCTCTCGCGCGAATGGGATTTGACCACATCAACGACATATCTGATCGTTCATTTAAAGACCTTATTTCCAACTCTCCTGTGTGCGTGTTGAAGTTAGGATGGCCTGTCCGGAGTATATTTCTGTGTAGTATGGAGGGACAAGACATCTGAGATTGCAGTTGTTGAACGTCCGTCGTCAAAGTCTTGGCTGCCAGGATCCGAGAGAGCAACGACGACAAACCTCCTCGATGCCATCGTGAAACACATTTGTTGACCTGTTGAAAGCCGCTCAATGAGATTACTCTTCATGCGGCTACTATCGCAGTCGATAATGACATTGACACAAACATACTTATTGCCTCAAATACAGATTTGGGATAATACTCTAGTATCAAGTGTTTCTGATTTGGTGTGTTTCATTCATCGCATTAGAGGCACAATGAAGTTGTCCTTTCTGCTGCTTGTCTTTGCTTTGGTGAATCACTGCACGCAGTTCGGTCAATGAGTGGAAAGCAGATTTTTGGAGAGCTATGGAAGAGGGATGTTTTCCGAGCTCCGCGCGGAGTTCTACAAACAGCTTCATCCTTCATGGGGATATCCGTCTTGGTGAATTGAACGCACCAACACATTTGATAGGTCTTAAAAACCTATCTTATTTAATTTTCTAATCACGGAATTTTCAAGATACTCCATTTTCCTGCCTGTCGTTTGCTTCTTTTGCCATTAGCAATATCTACCTGACGCACTTGTGTGGACAAAATTACGGCCTGAAATTAGTGTGTCAGTATGGCAGATTCGCGTTCGAAACACTCAAATCGAGGGGGACGCCCCTTGGACACCCTTCCCCCAGAAACCTTGATGATCATCGCTAAAAATCTGAAAGACAACGAGGACCGGCTTTGCTTGATGCTGTGCTCGCGCCAAATGCTTGTCACGGTTAGACCTATCCTTTACAAATCCATTAAATTCGGTGATAAAACTCCTAGGAGGACAGCGGCGCGCTTGTTACGAACGATCTTGCAATATCCATTGTTGGCAAGCTATATTACGGAGCTGGACTTAGGTCTTTGGGACTGGTCAGAGCCATACGAGGGTCCGGTGACTATGAGCAACGTTCGAACCCCAAAGCATATTCTTGATCGACCTTATCTCCGTCCAAGGTATGCACATTTGGAGAAAGTGGTAGCGTCCGTCAGCCAAAGTCAACAAGAAGAATGGACATTGCTACAAGATCTAAAGGACGGACTCGTGGACGCATATTTAGCATTGCTGTTGGTCTCCGCTCCCAACCTGGAAAAGCTGAAAATCACTCAGTTTCCACCGAATTCGCCATGGTTCTTTGAGATGGTGCGTCGAGCAGCAAGCCGAGAGCATCCCTTCCATGCTAAACCCATCCTTGCCAAATTGTCCCGTGTTGAGCTATCGCCTCGATTCAGCGTTGGATCGGACGTTTTGAAACGGTTCCTCGAGCTCCCCGCGATAAACACGTTAGTTGCGACGAACATCAGCCGAGATTGGATACAGACGCAACAGTGTATAGGTTCCAAAATTTGCCATATCGAGCTTAAGGATTGTTCCTGTGCAGGGAGTATTGGCCTTATGCTCCAAGGCTGCAACAATCTTTGGTCGTTTAGTTACAGCCACAAGACCAGTTTTGGACCAGTACGGGTCGACATAGTGTCCATTTTGGGAAGGACTGCAAGTGACGAGTAACACACTTGAAAATCTGTGGCTGGATTTTCCCAAGGGGCGAGATCATTTTGAGGTGGTTTGGCCCATGCAGCCGCCGCTTACATTTAGCCATTTTCGTTCCCTAGAAAGTCTCGCTTTCCCCGCCGTCCAGCTCTTAGATATGCAAAACTACTGCTCGCACTCACTTGCCGACATCCTACCGGAGTCATTGGTACGGTTAGTTCTGCTGGACGTGCCGCTTGAGCATCTTCATTTTGTTGCTTCAGAAATGGAGCAACTTGCGAGTTCTGCCATTATTGACATGCCACACTTGGCAACGATTATATTGAGGGGTGACTTTTCGAAGCAACCTAATTTAGGACCTCGCTGGAACACTCGGCCTGCTTTCAAGGTGATATCGCTGACTGTGATGGAGACTATGGGAGAAGCAGTGGCAGAATGCACTAAGGCTGGGATATCATCATGGTTGATGTGATCAAGTAGTTAACGACTATTTGGGCCGCATTGTCCAGCAAGACTAGGACGTGAAGGGGAGAATTTCGATAGAGTGCGTGGGCAGTTTTCTACGTATTCTGCTCTAAACAGGTATGAATCGGGATGGTACATGAGGTTTGTTTAGAGTGTGTACTTGAACTAAAATTTATATTCGTTTAGAATAACATGGTTTGAGCGGAAGTTAGGATAGTGTGGCCATCATCTACCAGCATCCGCCAGCATCCGTCACCTAGAATAGACGCCTAATGGTTTGCAACTTCCCTTTCAGAACATAAGTACATACATCTTCAATTCCGTCCAGCATTCATCTCAAAGAAACAATACTATCTTAATATCACACACTTTGACTAGTATCTACGGTGCTTGCTTGCCCGCCTCGTACTGCTCCGCCCAAATTCGTATTCCTTCTACTATGGCGCTCTCTGAGCTACATGTGGGTTCTTTTCAACCACATCATGGGCCTACGATTGATTTCGACATTGACCCGGGAAGACGTCGTAATAAATGGACTCAGTTCCGAGTCCCAGTAAAGGTGAGCGACCCATCTTTCCCAAGTAGTTTGAACAGAGAACATGAACTCATATTCAAACCAGCTGCAAGACTGCTCCTTTTTGGTTCAAGAATCGCCTTTGTTCCGCGTCCCTACGGAGATAATTTATGAAATATTCGATCGTCTCGAGGCTATCGAAGAAATTTTTCTCGCACTTACATGCAAACGCTTTCTCCAGTTCTCACAAATAATCAAGCTCAAAGCTGATGAACTCGTGAAAAAGGGTGGACCGAATGAAGCCAGGAAATTCAAACGAGAATTCCAGTCACGGTACAAACCCGAGGTTCTCAGGGCGAGAACCAAGTTCGCGCCGTGGCCATGTGTTGCCTGTTCAACGTATCGACCACTTCTGCTTCAATATTGGGAAAGGAATGCACCGACTAGGGTTCTCATGCAAGGAAAACTCACAATCTGGGTGGAGATGGCTACTGTTTGGCTTCAATGTAAGAACCTCAAATGTCCATTCTGTTGGTTCGAGTAGCCCGCCTGGCAGAAACGCCAGGCTTTGAAGTACCGGATGCAGTTACCTCGAAATGAACTGTATAGTGGCAAATGACCCGTTTCCAAAGGCACCATATAGTATCAGTATGCGAGGCAATGACCAGACAGTTTCATAAGCTCGAATGTGTGGTGCTAGAATTTGTTCCCGGCCAGCAAGGCGGACTACCGCTTTTAGAGGCTCTCAAACTGACTGAAACGTACGCCATGGTGTCTTCGCGTTGTTACCCGTTATCTCCTATCAACTCGATGCGTGCTGAGATGCCAATATTCTTTTCGATAATAGTTTCATCGAAACATGATAGCAAAATGTATCAGCAAAGGGCAAATTATTCAAACTTTATCCTTATAATTGAAGTGTTGTTTATTTACCAGCTCTCCATGTATTGAACAAAACCCCAACTCTCGATGGGGACTTGTGTGCATTGCCTATACGCCCAGGAGCGTCTCATCCGTGATATCCAGAAAACTTAATGAACCAAGGGAAAATTTCGGTCATGTCCAAACAAGTCGCAACCATTCTTGAAACCGCTGTGGTCGAATACCAACATGACTATTTAGATTAGAGGTCTCAAAGTCGTAGCACCCATTCACAGTAGCGATCAGGTGGTGCATGCGCCACTGCTGCCGCGGATTGGTAGAAGTCCTGGCACCTTTGTCCAAGCAGTCCAAGGACAGAAAAGTCTTCTTGAAATTTTGGCCTAGTTGACGCTTTAGTATTACTGGATCATCCACTTGAAAGTGTCAAATGCGACGTACCAAGTGCGACTTCAGCGACGTCCACAACTTGGGCTAAGGAGAGCCTATCCCCTGAGATTTTGAATTCACGAGGCCATTGAGGTAAGTCAAGGGCGGCAACCACGGCCTGAGCCACATCCTGAGCAGACGTCATACAGACGAATGAATTCTGACCATTGCCAAGATGGGGTATTTCTGCCTCCCGTGATCGAACACTCAGGAGATATTCGCCCTCCTTGTCGATATACGAGCCCTGACCAAGCTGAAAAGCAGCCATACCGCCTGGCGCGAAACGCTCGTAGAAAACACCGCATACAAAGGTGGTATACTCTATTTCACACTGCTGGAGCAGGGCGAGGCTGCTGTTGTTCCCACGGTCTGGAAGACTTGATAGAACGCGCTTCGAAGGAGGACCCTCAAATTCGGAGGGAATGAAACGGCGAACCTTCACCTGAGCTGCCGCTGTAATAAGAGCTGTTTCGGCCTGGCCAGACACCGTGGAAATGACAACATCAACACCGGTGAGCACGTAGCGGAGCTTGGAGTTGTTGGCATAATCAACCTGGAGAACCTGCCACCCTTTGGAGGCCAATGCTGGATTGGGCTGCTCAAGCTAGTCAGCCCTGCATGATTCAATATGTGGGAGAAAAACAGAAGTCATACGGATCTTGATAGTATAATGAACTGATGACTGGTCTTTGTAGAGATGTAGTGCGCGATGAATTGCGCTAGGCCACCGGACCCAGCAACGGCAATGTTGACCATTGTTGTTTTGCCAGGTGGTTAATTCAACCTCTGAAATCGACCGCGGTATTGTTGACGAGTTGGATTCTGTTCAAACTCTTCCGCGATTTTGCACATTGCAACAGCAGCGAAGACCTTCTGCTTATATAGCTTGGAGATTGCATCAGTTTGAACAGACCCCATAGCTGAGCTACGAGAGAGCAGACCATGACGTCGAGCTAACTCCAGCCGCTGGGGCAGTTGCCAACAGATATTCATCCGGCCAGTTGCTGTGATATCGAGGTCATGGACTCCCTGTGTTAACGGTCGAAGATCTCATGATCAGAATACAACATTTCCCGCGCAGAAGAGACACCAAAAAGAAGGTGGCTTCTGTGGGTTGGCGCCGGTTGAACGTTGGTCGTCTGTAAAGCGAGCAGCTCTAGACGGAGATGACGGCAATGGCGGAGATTTCGGCCATCGAAGATGGTAAGATCCTTAACAAAAGAATAGGCCACAGACAGATCTGAGGAAAGGACCACGATTGCTAGGCAGTAAAGACAAGGGTATAGGGCCCAACGATCGTAGTCCATCGGAGTGGTTCCAAATATGAGCCCCAGGAGTCTCTTTTGGGTCACCAAGATTCCCCATCTTGAGATTGTCGGCCAGCTCGGCGCAATTAGAAAACGCCATACAATGCAGCCAATTTAAATCCTTTGAGCCCCAAAAGACGCTGTTGAATGGAGTACATATTATGGGCGGGTAGCGGAGGCTCCGCGGCTTGCTGCATGGAAGAACCTTCTATTGTGTGGGTATCTGAGACTCTATGGTGCCCTTGATATTTTTATCCTCCAGCATGTTCAATAAACTGATTGACTTCCAGATTCAGGAAATTGAATCCAAGGGGCCAGATCCAAGATGCAACATGAACCCAGGCTATGTCCTGAGAACCAGCATGGAGGTCATCCTCGAAATTCGGAGTTCATCCCATTTGCAGTTTTGGATGCAATCGATAGGTGATGGTAGAAAGAAAAATCATCACAGCCATCCGGTCTGCATGTTGGATCACCATCCAACAGACCAAAGCAGCGTGAGTGCCTAGCAGTTCTGCCTAACCTCCTGAACTGCGAACAGTGGGATTGATGTTGGATGTTTCATTCGAATGAACGTCAGCCTGTGACCGGTTGGCTCGCTGACTAAGCGCAGCCGTTAGAGTCACATGACTTCGCGTGTGCCTGCTGACTAAGTTAAACACAGCCGTCGCGTCGCAGCGACACGTTCCTCGGTGTGTTCGGGCGCGCGGTGGAGTTCTCGCATCTTGACGGTTCTGGCGCATGACTCCTTTCGCATCCAGCACATGGCTGAGGGACACATCTTTTTTTGGGTATTTGATCAAATGGAGTACTCCAATATATGAGAATCTGGTCTTTTTATCAGGAGTTAGAGGTTGACGGGCGAAAGCGCGCGCGGGACCACGTTCAGACGAAAAGCGGAGCTGCGAAATAATACTCCGGAGTTACATTTCACGACCACCGCGCACCCGTGCGTTAGTTACGATCACTCCGCGTACACGCCCTGACGCGAGGTCGACGCTCCCGTTCCTTCGACTCAATTATTTTCTTCCAACAGGGCGTCTCATCCTCCTCACGACAACTTGCCTCAGCTATGTTTGCTATGTGATTACGCCGATTGCCCAGTTGGCCTGCCCCGTTCACGATGAGTGACACGGACTTTACAAACACAGGCAACGAGCCCTCGTCCTCGAACGATACCGA
Source organism: Aphanoascus verrucosus (assembly GCA_014839905.1). Lineage (NCBI taxonomy): Eukaryota > Fungi > Ascomycota > Eurotiomycetes > Onygenales > Onygenaceae > Aphanoascus > Aphanoascus verrucosus. The sequence continues at coordinate 295,057 of JACRYM010000036.1, read as the reverse complement.
GCAGAATTCACCCGATGCAGGCTCGTTTCTAGTTCATTCAAACAAAACCTTCACTCAGGGCCAACCTCCGAAGGTAGACACCAAGATCTTGGGTCGACAAAGACGCCGGCGAACGAGGTAAGCTTATTGCCTGGTCTCTCTCTTGAGCCCATTCATGAATCGCGTGCTAACATAATGGGATAGTCCGGAGGACTATACAATTCTCGAGGCAGAGTACAAACGAAACCCAAAACCAGACCGCGCGACGCGGGCTAGCATTGTGAGCAGAGTCTCTCTTGGTGACAAAGAAGTCCAGGTATGTCGAGCTCCCTTGTTAACCGTGCTCAAGTCTCGTCTAATAATAGCGATTTTCAGATCTGGTTCCAGAACCGTCGACAAAATGACCGACGAAGGTCTCGACCCCTTCCACCTCACGAGTTATTACCCTCAGGTGTGGCGTTGATGAATTCCCAGAGGCACATGGGGAATGAAAGAGTGGACGGTATATCGGGGGAGGGAAACACGTCAACCGGGCGAGAGTCGAATTCTATCAGCCCCGATGGCTCCTTCGAGGATACAAACGGCGAAAGTGATAGGGAACCTTCAAACTCGCAGGAAACAGTTACTTCAACGCAGGTGGAGGAACTAGAGGATGATAATAGCACAGGCGATACCCCGAACGCGTCAGAGAAGCAGCTAAAGCGAACGGATGCTATGTCAAAGGACACGCAATCGAATTCAGGCTGTAAAAGAAAATGGGCCGAGTTCGACGTTCATGGGGTGGTGGAAGCCAAGTACGCGAGGAGGTCTTTGCCCTCCAAGTTGACCACACCTCCATCACTTCGTATCTCCTTATCCTTTGACGGCGAAGCCATGGTGAGAAGAGAAGGAGAAAAGACCCCTTCGCCTCCAAAACCTCGAGATTCCCTTCGAATATCCCTGTCAGCCGACGGAGAGGCTGTAGTGAGAGCACCTCATGAACCATCACCCCCCAAGACTTTATCCATGCAAGCTAGACAAGCCAGGTTCGGCCACCTGCGTCGCAGTACGAGCGCGATATCCTTCCCCATAACACGGGGCGAGTTAAAGGAGACGAAGCCATTTGGACGATCGCGTGACGCTCACGCATGGGAGCTTCATTGCGATAATGATGCTCGCACTGCTCTCTCCAGTGCGTTGAGCACCAGAACCGATCCTCGAGCCAACTTATTGCGCCAAGACTCTCGAACAGAAAGTTCAAAGCCGTTGGGTCCTCGAACAAACCTTCCCAACGAGATTTTTGAACCGGAACTTCCGACGACAAAGCGCAAGAAACTGACAAGGGCAGTATCATCTCTCGCCCGCTTGGAAACCGGAACGAAACCATCAACAACCTCGGGGGCGAAGGATAAGATATTCAGAGACCCAGATCTGAAAGACCATACTGGCGATTCTGATAAAGAAAACTGGATTCCGGGTACACACATATCCAGTGTCCGCAGACGGAACGTGCCGAAACAACCCGCTCGCGCACGCGGTCGCCGGGTCCTGGGCCAGTCAAGCAAACAGCTTGAAGCCAACAATCGGTCCGGTGGACCTCGCCTCAAAAGAGCCAGAAGTGCCAAGACTGTTCTAGAGAACGATAGAAAAGAAAACCTGACGGATGTCGCCGATGGAAAAGGAGATGTCTCTACCTTCATGAAGGGAGCCGCATCGAACCCCGAAGAAGATCTGGACTGCGTCCAGGGCCTGCTTTCACTAAGCCAAGGGGCTTGGAGATAGCCACACTGAGTTATATTTATATGCCTAATGTTGAATCATCCGTGTCGTCACGGCCCACGTTGTTTGCTGGTTTTTCCTTTGTACCTTTTTCCTTGGATGTTAAACATAAAGACTTTCCTAGCGTTTAGAAATGTACGAGTGATGCCACGATTGTTTCGGAAGTAGGTACGAGGTCAACTTATGATAAACCTCTGCCTCGAATTTTCTTTCTGATATTGAGTTGATAAGGAAAGTTTAGGTGAGACACGACCTCATCGCCGTAACTCTTCTAGGTGAAATGGAAAGGGATGAAGCTGAGGGGACCTACATCACTCGCATCTCTTAGTGTAGCTCGACAACCGTAATGATAGAGATGACAGGGCTCGTCAACGGCCAGGAGATCCCTTGTTTCGCAAATGCATAGCCTCGGACAGAGGCGAATGCTGACGTGCGGGCGGCACTGGAACTTGACCGGATGGGATCGTCAATGCCGAAACCCGTTGCCATTTTTACCCCCGCTGACTGATGCAGCATTCCGACAATGTCACCGTTGGTGAAGGAACTTCCCTTCGATTGCGCCTTGCTTCCAACGACAGCCTTAAACGAGAGCTTGTCGAGAGATCGATTATCCTTCGACTGCGACAACGATACCAAACTGTCCAAGCCCCAAGCATCGACCCCCTCAACTCTAGGCCAGGTACGTTCCAACGGAAAAGCCTCCAACCACGGGCTACGGCTAGGAGTCTACCGTATGTACCCCAGGACTCGTGGAACATTCACTGGCCAGAGAGTTTCTGGCCCTGACCAGCTGACCCTGGCTTCCCTGCGTCTATTTTTGATTTGCATTAAAACGTCGTTTGCTATGCCAGTTGACCGGTCTGGAGCAACGAGGGGACGTCACACTGACGTTGTCCCGTGAGCTACGCGGCAGATGCTGAGCCGGGTCCAACATTTCAAATTGCTGCTCAAGGTCTGACTTCTTTGTACCTGTTATCCATTCTCCCAATTTTTTCTCCTATACTGCCTCAAGCTTTAGAAGAAGTTTTCTCCCTGGAGTCAAAACTTTGCCATCTACCTGTTGCTGGCGTAAAGGCTCGACCGGCAGTGCTCTCAACTACAACTGTTGCGCTGGTCGCTATCTAACTATGGAGTGTAAAACTAACCGCCTGATACAGACCGCAAAGTGGCTGCAAGGCAGTTCGAGTATTATGACTCTGGTTTCTGGACCCCAAGGGCTTTATCAGAATTCCAAGCCTCGCGATGGTTCCAGAAACCAACCTGGACCTCTCGCTGTTGGCAAACCCTCGCACGTTGGTGTGATCGGCGCTGGTTTATCTGGCCTTAGATGTGCGGACGTTCTCCTTCAGAAGGGCATTCGAGTTACCATTCTCGAGGCCAGAGATCGGGTTGGTGGCCGTGTGAGTACCTATATCATTCGTTGCAGCATGCATAAACTGTTGCATTCCCTTTCTAATCAATTTGTCAGATTTGCCAAAGTGATATAGCCGGAATTCCTGTTGACCTGTAAGGTATGACTATTGGTATCTTGACATTGTGGCTAACACTCTCAGGGGCCCAAATTGGATTCATGGGACCGAACACAATCCAATTGTTGACATAAGTAAACGTTCCAACACGCTCACGCATTCTTGGGATGGCCCTCAAACCATAATTGACCCGTCCGGGCAAGCAATGGATGCTGTAACCGCAAGCAAACTATCTGACTTTATGTGGACAACTATTGATAAAGCACTTGCGTACAGCCAGAGTCATGCAGCTACAATACCATCGGATCTTAGCCTATTTGATTACTTTCGAGAAGAGCTTGATATGACTAGCTTTACGAAGGCGGAGAAGGACGCATGTCTGGAGCTGTCAAAGCTTTGGGGGTCTTATATTGGGTCCCCGGTTGACAGGCAAAGTTTGAAATTCTTTTTCCTCGAGGAGTGTCTTGAAGGAAGTATGGTCTTTACACCACCTAATTGCGAGGGCATGAACTGATCTCCATTTCCCAGCAAATCTCTTTGTGGCCTCAACGTACAAGGACATCCTGTCGTTAGTTGCTAAACCAGCTGTTCAGGGTGCCGATATCCACTTCAGTGACCCAGTCTTGTCCGTTGAAGCGGGCCCTCGACAATCAGGTGTTGATCATAGCGTTACTGTCTCAACGGCTTCTGGAAAGCGGTATGTGTTTGATGAAGTTGTCGCCACATTTCCGTTGGGCTGGTTGAAGCAGAACAAGTCTGCATTTCTCCCGGCTCTGCCAAAACGTCTGTCGACAGCCATCGACAATATATCGTACGGCCAACTGGAGAAGATTTATGTACACTTCCCAGAGGCCTTTTGGCACATGCCTGCGGGCGACACGGCTGAGAACCCAGGAACATCCGAAACAGAACAAGGTGAAGCTACCCGTTTACGGTCGATATCAGCTTTCACGCAGTTTCTGAATCCTACATACACCGATCGCCCATCCACCCCTTTTTGGAATCAAGAATGTCTCTCCCTGGCCGCTCTCCCCAAGTCATGCGCTCATCCCACGCTTCTTTTCTACACTTACGGACCATGCGCCACCCACGTCGTGCAGCAAATCTCATCCATGTCACCAGACTCCAAAGAATACTATGATACCGTAGAGGCCTTCCTCCAGCCCTACTACTCCCGCATGCCAGGCTACAACTCCACCTTGCCATCCTGCAAGCCAGTCGCCTTCATGGCCACAAAATGGCAGCTTGACCCGTGGGCGGGACATGGCAGTTACTCGAACTTTCAGGTTGGTCTGGAAGAAGGAGATCGGGATATTGAGATCATGCGGGAAGGTGTGGGTGCTGAGCGAGGGCTGTGGTTTGCTGGTGAGCATACTGCACCGTTTGTGGCGTTGGGGACGACGGTGGGCGCGTATTGGAGTGGAGAGTTAGTTGCGGAGAAGGTGTTTGAAGTACTAAGGGCGAAAAAGGGTCAGGAGAAGGTAGAAGAAGTGCAGGTGAAGGAGTCGTAAGCTGGTTGGACTGAGGAATATTTTGATTAGAATTTTGGCGGGATGTTTTGAGTACTTTTTTTGATTCATCAGGATAGTTCTTGGGACGGACTGTTATTACTAGCGTTTCTCGAAGCGTTGAAGCCAGATTGACCATCATGCATACAGTAGTGCATGATATAAACCCGTGTATTTTCGTTGAATTCAGTACGCATAACCATTTGGGTCCCAATACCTGAACGCTGGCTGTATACTCCAGTACGACTTCTTGTATTAAGACTCTCAGATAAGCATGGTTTTAAAAATGATCATACAAACCGGTTGATAGTCTAGAAGTTTCAACGATCATGATACCATAAATGCTCATATTCTGTCGATTAACGATACTCGCTATGCTGAGCACCGTGGCGCACCGTGGAAAAACAAAAATTTGCCCCCTAAGTAGACTATCGCCGCCCCATGAAAGTTACAACGCAATTATAGGAGGCATGGGGGAAAATGAACATCAAGAAAACTGACAAGTGAAACTGAAGCAAGAACGCCGTATCAGGACGAACAGGTCGGGAGAACAAGTTTGGAAAATGTTGATGCACGGACCGAATGATCGGTTTCGTGCTTCAGGAGTGAACCCTCATAGGACAACCGAGCTCATGAGTTGCTCGACTTTCACGATATCATGGAGATGCAAGTGATTGTGAAGAGTAGGCGCGGTCCATACAACCAATGCAATAGGTACAAAAACGTAGAGAAAGCATGATCTGTAAGATCAACAGGATAGCGACCGGAAGAAGTAGAAAACAAGGAGGAAAATGGGTATCGTAGGTATTGACCAGGAAGACTCGCGCAACTAACGCCCACGCCGGCTGATTTGTATGAGAACGTAGGAAAAGAAAATACAGGAAGCAGGCGTACTGTTACAATGGTTCTGAGAAAGGTCGTGAATGGCATGGGTGAACAAACAAGCAGAGGAAATCTTTCGAGGCTGCAGGGTGCATTTACCCAATAGCGGACCTCGATCGGGTGGAGATCATATTTAGTCCTCCCAGATCGTCTCGAGATCTAGGTCCTGTCGTCCTTCCGCTCCACAAACACTCCACCGTTTCCGACTAAGACCAAATCGTGCAGTAGGAGAATGGATGTCCATTACGGTTCGTCTCCTGGTCATATCATTATTCGAAGCAGACTCTTCAGCTTTATCAGCTGCTGCTTTTAGCTTGGCAATTCGATCAGCTTCAATGGCTGCGGCTTCTGCGTCAGGAATATCAGGGATTGTCTCTAAAGACGATATACTCGGACTGCGCGAGCGCATGCTGGATGGAGTGGATGGCATCGACGAACTGGAGGGGAAGGAGTATAGGGGATAGGGTTCGTTGAATCGAGCTGAGATGACGAAGTTCTGCTGTGAGGGCGAAGGACTGGTACTTCTATACAGCCCGGAGCTTGAGATTGAGGAAGGGTTAAGTGGAGAAGAGGGTCGACGGCGAGCCAACCGAGGAAAGGTGTTGTGAATGCCAGAAGATAGTGAGTTAGACATGGAGCTCATGTCTAGTTGATTGGAAGTGCCTTGAAGCTCCGGCTGCTCTGAGATGGGCTCAGATATGTTCAAACTGTTGATACCCGGATATGTAGCGTCCTCCACCGATGAAGTACGGAGTGGACTTGGTCGTCGAAGAGGGATCTCCTGCTTTCCCTTCCCTCCAGCAAAGATGTATCGACCTCGTGAATCTAATCCAGGCGATGAGTGAGCACGTGTCATGCACGGAGCTGGAGAGCCTGCATATGATCGCGAGCGAAGGTGCGTTTTCGCTAGTGGGCTTCGTGTTCGAGGTGGTGGAATATGTAACGACGAAGGGGAGGGACTGGCCATCTTAAAGGGCGACGAGGCTCTTCCATTGTGATGCTGCGATGCCTCGTGTGGGTTATTCTGGGGAGAATCACCATCTGAAGAATCAACTGGCTCGGGAGGACTTGGTGGAAGCATAATGTCTTCCGGAGAGAGTAAAGGTTTGGCCATTTTGCCGAGTACGTTTGTTATCGCGCAGTCAACACCACTATGTAGCCTTGTCCATCAGCAGCACATTGTCGAGGACGAAGCGAGTGAACTCAGCAACCACGCTGTTGCGAGTATTCTTGATCTGCTCCACGCTCAAGAATGTCCAGGGCGGCTAGAGGAAGTGTGTGTACAAATGACTGTAACCGTGATCTAGCCGACTGATAGCTCTGACGTTCAGCTCCTCGTCGGATAGAGCCGGGTGCTCGCGTGACGGGCTTCTCGAAGATCTGAACCAGCGACCTGCAGAAGGGTAGTCGACCCTTTGAAATCGAGTGAGAAGCACATGCAATATGAGGGCTTCATGGAACAGAAAAGGCCCTTGAAAGCAGTGTGCCGTGGCACAAAGGGAGTGAATGGCACAGGGAGAGAGAGATAGCGAGAGATGCGAGAGTGACAAACGCCCTTTGAGTCTCGCTTTCTCCTCTCCGCCGCCAAGCCCTCGCTGTTTTGTGTTCCGGCTGACTCAGCGACGGCCATCTTCACGTGCTTCTGCCTTTTCGACGACGACGAACGACGACGACGACAACGACAAACGACAATGAAAGGTTCATTCACTCATTAGCCTGTCAAGATTGCTTCGAAAACAAATGACGAAAGTATAGGTACTAAGTTAGTTATTCTATCTGGACATGTTGAACGAAATTCTCAGTACTACCACTACCGATCACTCATCCAACCATCATCCAGAAAACACCCGACACCTGTCTCTGGAAGGCCGTCACAGTCATATCACTACTATCACATAGGTGGAAAGGCCTATACCTCTACCCGAGCCAGCTCCGCCGATTCTACATATTCAGTGCTTGCGGAACACCAGCAACCACGCCAAAACGTCGGAGCTCGATGAAGATATTGACCCTGTCCTGAGGAGAAGCTCTAAGAGGCCTCCATGCAGACGTCTCTAGCTTTTGCCATTGGAGGCAAAGAGATCTTCGTTCCCGTACTGCTGGGCATACTTTCCCAGCGCAATGAGGGTGAAATGGAATTTGTAATTGGGATATCGCATTCCACCTGGGGGAGCGAACACTCCTTCAAGTGATCCTGGCAGCCAATCTCCGGTTTTTTGTTGCTGCTGAACGAGATACCGCACTCCATGTCTGATGGCCTCACGGTTGGAACTTCGAGCTGCCATAAGTCCAGACACGGCATATGCTGTGTTAGTGACTTGACTACCATTGGGATCGGCCACGTATTCTTTCACTTTGACTGTTTCCAAGGACTCTCCCCATCCTCCATCTGGGTTTTGGTGCTGGATAAGGAAGGCGCACGCTCGCCGACATGTCTCGCAATTTTCTTCGTATCGCCCGACGCATGCGAGGCCCTGGAGTGCAAACATAGTGGCGTACGTGAAGCACACGCCCCAACTGGCGAACCAGCCACCATTAGGATATTGTGACCTCAGAAGATAACTCACACTTCGTTCGAGACAACCGTGGATGTCTTTGACGCGATACGACGGGTATGCTTTGGAGAAGGTAGCCAGTGACATGATCACGGAGCTCGTGCACTCCGGGTAGAGGTTATCAGTCATCACGTTCTCATACAGTTCTGTGATATTGAAGAGCTCAAGGAATTTGGGACTGCGGATTGGTTCGTAGGCGGAATACCCGCCGCCATGATTCTCCATGGCAAGAATCAGGTCTACCGCCTGTTGTAGGCGCTCGTCAGAGACCAACTTGGGCATTCCGCTTGTCTGTTGCAAACGCACGATCACTTTGACTGCTTCCGCTGTCGTGTCAGAAACCGCGTATGACTGATCTCGCGTGCTGAACGGCCAGGCGCCCTTTGTGGGTTGACGGTACACATGACCGACTGCAATTGGATCTTCTCTAATCTGCGTCTTGTCGATGAACTCAAACGCTTTGAGCACGATGTCTCGGTTTTCTGGTCGAGACACTAACCCAGAGTCGAGGGTGGCTTGTATGGTTAAAGCCGTATCCCACAGTGAGGTACCGTTAGTTCCTGACGCCGCCAGTCCTTCCCGACACATCCACATTGGGTCGATTATACGCTCTCGCATGCCTCGCATCCAATGGCTGTCTGGCCCGTGCGCGTGATAAAGACACAGCATGTTTGAAGCAAAGCTCACCGGCGCAATGCACAGATAATGTGTGTTTCGCACTTCAACCTCGATTTGAAAGAGGGCCTCGCGTAGGGCCCAGCGGCGAAACAACGGGATTTTGCATTGCTCATAATACCCAAGGACGGACGTAAAGGTGCGTTGAACCAAGGTCGCAGGGGCAAGCCTATCGGCATTACTCACATTGCCACGTTGAGAGGGCCAGTGGATCTGGTGATATGGCACATCATATATCTCTTCGCGGAGAGCGAGTGTCAGTTCGTTCGGGTACATTTTGAACCGGCTGCCGTAAAGGTAACTCATGCTAATGAAAACGCTCCGTGTGTGCACCCACCAATTCCCTGGATTCAGAACCAGCTTATTGGGAAACAGCAATGGCTCAGGCGGAAGGGGAATCATGCCCTCCCATTCGTATACGCCCAGCGCACACAGCCAGAACTTTCCCCAGGTTGGAGTTGCGCGTGCGCTACCCAAGCGTAAGAGCGTACTGCGGGCTTTGATAAGTGCAGGATGGTCAGGAGACAAGCCGAGAATGCGTAGCGCGATATAGTTCATGACGGTGCCAAAGACGGTTGAAGGACTCTGGATAAACAACCCCCAACCGCCGTCCTCGTTGGCAACGTTTAGCAGGTACCGGCACATTTCTTGTTTCATGTGCGAGTCGAGTGGAATTCCCGTGATGAAAGTCGCAATCACGATTCCACTGGTCACAAAAAGCGGACCATCGTCGTTGCAACCCCAGTGACCGTCGTCAGTCTGCAACCGTTTGAAGAACTCCCAGCCATTTTCGACGGCCTCCATGGGACGCGTGGCTTGTGGGAGCTTGGGCATTTCGAACGGCAGTCCAAGCCAATATTTTTCTAGGAAGCTCTGCGGTCGTTTTTGAACCTCTTCATCGTCAATCAGGTACTGCCACATGTGGCGCCCATTTTCGACATTGAGCCGCCATCGTGTGAGATCCGTTCGATGCTCCCCAGCCGCCTTGTTGTCGGAGAAATCTGCGTTCCCGACGACAGTATCGTTCATGGCGCTGTTGGAGTACTCTCCGTCGCCGAGAAGGACAAGATGGTAGAGAAACTGCAGAAGGCAGTTGATATCAAACTCCGGAATTGAGTTATGGAACCGATATGATGACTAGTTTAACGATAGTCGTTTTTGAGTCTGTCAGAACAACGAGGACGAAAAACACGGCCTGGAAACCACGGATACATGGTCATATCGCACCGTTTTTAGAGCTTTTACTGGCCTTCATACCGTTGCTTGCCATCACGATTTCTGCAAGGATAGCAGGCAAGTGTCTCCAATGAGTGCCAGAGACGCAACGTACCGTACATGGAAGCTTCGGTGCTTACAATGGCTAGAATTCGCTTGGGGCGGGGTCATGCAGGGGCCATTGAGCTCTTGACGCAAGGGCGTCGGTTCGAAACCTTGCTGATGATCGGATTTTGAATTCCTTCACCCTGGACCGGAAGATCGCCCACGATATGCGGATGGAGTCTTGCGTCTTACCGACCTTCCATTCAATTTACTAAAGTCCCATGCCGGTCTGTTCAAGAATACGAGGACGGGCCTGCGAGTTACATCATGCTATTTTGGTTTTAACCGTGATGCACCCCAATTTCCTCGGACGGTTGCTTGAATCCCGCGCAGTTCGTCCGAGTACGCCAAATTTTGAAGGGAGCCGCTGGCTTATTCAGAGTAGCATGCATTTCAAGATCCTCCACCTTGACGGCTTCGTTCAGGATGATACGGCGCGCAACGTAGTCGTTTGAACTCGTTTAACGTATCAAACGGTGCTCGAATCCGTCAAGTGCTTATTCTGCAAGATCGGTTGTGAAGTCATCTTATACCACGTTTCGTACTGAACACATGCCCATTCCAGGCTATATTATCTTTACTCAGTTAACGGGTCCTCTACTTCGCGAGAGAAGTTTCATGCTACTGGATACGGCTAACATGATAGATTAAGGCGAAGTGAGGTAAATTATACGCCAAGGAGATTTGTCAACCCTAGACATACAACGGTAACAAGGCACCCAAGGATACAACTTATGGCTAAACATTTCGACGAGTGATGAACATTCGGCAATCTCGTTCCGGTTGCGCCGGAAACGAAGCGATAAAGCACTTTGCTGGCAACAGCTTTGGAAGGCCACGTTCGTCAAGGTTGTCAGGACGAAATATAGTGTCTTGGGGAAGCTGAATATCATAATCTTTTAGGACATTCGCAACGATGGTCAACATTTCCACCCAGGCAAGATTCCGTCCAATGCAGTTCCGTGGACCATATGAAAAGGTGAAAAGCATGCGCTTTGCATTGTCATCCTGCAGGAATCGATCGGGGTTGAAGCGATGCGGATCGTGCCATATACTTTCGTGCATATTGCAAGAACGGAGGTTGACATATATCTCCGTATTCGGAGGAACATAGTGGCCCTGGATGGTAATTCCCCTGGTAGGGGAGATTCGGGGAGTCAGACCGGCTGTCGTGGGAGACTGGCGGAGTGCTTCTGAGATGCACGCCTCAACGTAAGGTAACTGGCTGATGACTTCTTTGTAGGTGATCAGGTGATCTAGTGGGAAACTCGAACGGACTTCCTCAACTGCCCTCCTTAAAGTATCTGGATATAGCATCAACAGATGGAACGTCCACATGATGGCAGAGGATGTCGTTTCACTCCCCGCAAGCATCATCATGATGCTCTCCGCCTGCACCTCATGGGGACCCATCTTGATTCTGGAATCGGGTTCTTCCGCGTCAATAAACGCTTGAAGCATATCAACGGGTTTTTCTTGCCCTTCGTTGGTGAGGACTTCCTTTCGCATTTCAATTGACTCTTTGCTGTAGACCGCCAATTCGCGATACATGATTCTCCACGGCCTCATCAGTAGGCCAAATGGGACGAGTGACAACAGAGCAAGGACGAGTGGTGACTCGAGCATTGACATGATCACTCCAGACCATTTAATAATCGACGAACTGCCTTTGGAGATTGACCCGAAATTGCGACCAAATGCCAGAGCGCTCATAATGTCAAATGTGACCAGCTGAGTGTCGATTCGATAGTTGACCTCCGTTGCTTTCCCGTGGTTCTTTGCGATCAACCCGTTCCATTTTGTCCTCAAAGCCTCATATCCGTGCTGGAGAATGAGCGACTCCATCTTGCCTAGATACCCGTAGTTGAAATACGGTCCGATCTGGCGCCGTCTGCGATTGACTTCGTCCGGCTGGCGCAGCGACACAATGTTGCGGGTTCCATTGCTGTCGTTGAAAATATCAAAGAATTTGGTTTTTTGGAAGTCTTGCGAGCCCAAGACTGCGCGGATATCGTCAGGGTGGCTGATGCACACGGCGTTCGGTTTGTAGACATAGATATCGCCATATCTTTTCTGGTCAATCTCGACTTTTTTTGCAACACCGCCAGAGAACACGTCAAGATTGCCGCGCTTGTTCGTCAATCGAGCAAGCAGAGGGCCGGGAATATTGCGTAACGGGGAGAAAAGATATGCATAAGTACAACGCCATGCGAGGAAAGCTCCGAAGATGGTCGATATGATGGGAATGTAGCCAACGTCCTTCAAGATGGCTGGCCATCCAACCGTGAAGTCCATAGCTCACAAAGAGTTGAAACCTGATGAGACCATGGAAGGCTTTCTCGCACATCAATGGCAGCAAGGTTCGCGGTACTGAGGTACCACTTGAAAGAGTAAGAAGTCTTCGCGCAAAAGGAAATCAGGTGTTACGGGCACGCGGCAATCCTCAATCTCAGCACTGAGAGACTGCGCTGTTTGGCGTTTCTGCAGACACGCTCTGGCCCTCATGTTTAGGGCCGCAGATGCAGATGTTCCTTGTCTCGTTCCAAGATGCATAACGCAGCGCGAAGTAGTAGCCAAACGGCGTGGGGGTGACCTGACGATGTGGTATTCCGGAGGTTTTCCTCGGATACGTTCATGAAGGCATTGACGTTGACGAAAATGGGAACCCAGAAGGAATCCGTGTCATGGACAAGGGAAGTTATCCTTGAGGTTCAAGTAAGCCGGAAGCAAAGACAGGGATAACGCAACTAAGACGCTTATTCTTCGTTTCGAACAAGGATAATTCCGATAACCTGAAAATAAGTTAACTTTGGAGTCGGGGATCATGAACGGTAAGCTTATTAACCGATTATGCATGCTGATGATCTAACCATCGTACAGTGGAAATGCAACGATGAAACCGTAGAAGCGAGTCGAGATACTCGATATGCCTCCAATGGAGCAAATGGGGATTTGCAAGCACCACATGTGTGTTTCCCCATTGTGTTCGCTGATCCACGGACAACTGTGCCGTCTCCCAGCTGCCTATGGAAGGTTGTTCTAACATTCCCAGGGCAAACTGGACATACTGTTCAAAGAATCAATTCAAGCCTAGCAGCCGTTCTGGGGCGTATCAACGAGTTTGCCCCGAGTCCCTCTTCCCTCCGTCTTTCAGATGACTACGCTCAGCATCGACTGGAGGAGTATTCACGCAATCCTCCATGAGCTTGGATATGTGCGCATTGCAATCACGGCACTTGCTCTGCGGATTTCCTGGTGGTTCGTGTGTGCTCTCTTCCTTTCGCCATTACGAAACTTCCGCGGTCCATTTCTTGCACGCATCACGCCTCTCAGAGCCATCTACAACCGATTCCCATCTAGGGTAGTTCAGACTGCCCTGAGGGATTACAGAACATACGGTGACCTGTATGTCACCAAGCCAAACACTGTCTGCATCAGCAATATCCAAGATGCGCGGACGGTCCTTGCTTCATCGAAGTTTGCGAAAACGGATATCTATCATGGACTTAACGACCCCGTCATGGCCAACATCGTCACTTTCAGTGACCCATCCCTCGCAAGTCGTCGCCGCCGCCAAATAGGACCTTATTTCAACCACGGGTATCTCGCCAAGATGGAACCTTTGATTCTGCGCAATGGCATTCTTGCGATCAAAGAGAAGTGGGATGGTCTCATCCGGAAAAACGGCGATATGCCAATTGAAATCAACTACCGTCAAGATACCCAGCTGGCTACGTTTGATATTATGTCTGCGCTAGCCTTCGGGAGAGAGTTTCATTCTCTGGCCTCAGATAGAGTGACCATCGTTGATTGGATCACGGCCACTGCCATTTACATTGGCATTCGCATCAACTTCAACCTCCTAATGAGGTTCCCATTTTCGCAACTGGTCAAGCGTTGGCTTATACTCTATTATGATTTTGTAAAGTTTGGCAAAGAATCGGTCGTGGAGCGCAAGAAGGTGTTGGTTTCCGGCGCAGAAAAGCCAGTTGACATGCTGCAGGCGTTCATTGACGCCGAGGATCCTGAATCGAAAGTTAAAATGACCTCTGAGGAAGTCCAGGCGGAAAGCGTGGGCATGCAACTAGCCGGTAGCGAGACCACCTCTGCATCGTTAACCTGGGCACTGCATTTATTCACACTCTATCCGCAGTACCTCTGTCAGGCTGTGGAAGAGGTGCGCAGCCAATTCGCACCTAATCACCTGATTACTTACGCAGATTGTCGCAATTCTCTACCATTCTTGGAATCTTTCCTATATGAAATGCTCCGTTATACCCCAGTCACGTCAGGATTTATGCCCCGCGTTTCGAACTCCGGTATCACTCTTCAGGGACATTATATTCCACCGGGCACTGAGATTGCATTCAACCTCATTGCGATGAACAATCGGGAGGACATTTGGGATGAACCTGACAAATTCAACCCCAATCGGTTCATTGATGATGAGGAGTTGAAGCGGAATGTTCTGGCTTTCTCTTATGGACCGCGGAGTTGCTTAGGTCGAGGCCTCGCGTGGATGGAGATGATGACAATTTTAGCGAACCTGCTGAAGGATTATGATTTTGCTCTTCCTGCGGACGTTGTCTATGGGCCCAAGAATTTGGATGAGAACGGGGTCCCGCATCTGATGCCTTCAAAATGTCATATTGTCTTTGCACCGACGAATCCTGATCGTGATTGCCGTTTACTTGTTAGCAGACACTCTGTATGATTATCCCTTAGTAAGATTTGCATACAACTGTGAACAAATATCATAAAGGAATGGTTCATTTTTGTCCAAGGTTCTTCAGATTAAGGAGAAACTTATAGCCGCACTTAACTACAGAGGCCTAACTATTGGTTCAAGTCACCTACAACCCGGTGATGTCTATTCAGTAAAACTAGAAAAGACCTTGGTTCCCTCCGCCGCATCCAGGTAAAGCACGTTTCCATACAGCGACTCATCTTCAATACATCGAAGCACCGCATTAGCCACATCCTCGGGCTGCAAACGATTCAGGCCCATAGCACGCATCTCTTCCTCAGGCGTATAACCAGGGCCCACTTGCGATGTCTCAACACGCATCTTATTGTTCTCGAATCCCGTCGCAATCGCCGTGGGCGCAACGGCATTCACACGGATCCTGGGTCCAAACGCTCGCGACGCAAATGTAAATTGAGCAGCACCAGCCTTTGCGGCGCCGTAAGGTGCGATGCTAGCATACGTCTTAAACGAAGAGGACGAGGTCACACTGACGACTTGCGGAGCGGGAATCTCAGCCGTGCGTTCGTTCCAATATTGGATAGATTGGTGCGTTGCGTAAATCGGAGCCGTCAAGTTGATGGCGACCATGGCTTCGATGTCTCTAGCTGAAAGTGCCATGAACGGTGCACGGAGGAAACCGGCATTGTTGACCAAGATAGAGTATCCTCCCATGCGCGCGATCGTAGTTGCGAGCAGCTTGTCGATGTCAGATGTGTGTTCGAGGTTGCATGGAATGAAAAGTGCTTTTCCATCGCCGTGTTTCTGATTGAGAGTTGCGGCTGCCTGCTCGCCCTTTTCGATATCGACATCACTAAGGACGACTCTATAACCACGCTCTGCTAGCAGGCTGGCTATGCTAAAACCGACGCCTTGGGCGGCGCCGGTGACAATGGCAACTTGCGCCGGAGACATTTTTGTGGTGTTATTCCTAATTGTTTTGGTATCGTGGGTTAACTCTTGAGCAGGAGGCTGTAATGTATGAAAAAATAGCACTCCGCAGAGCCTGAGGAGAGCGAGAGCGGGTAGTATCACGGAGTCAGGGGTATGTTGGGAGTTACAGTTCTTGATCTTTTGATGATGTGTCTTTTCATTTGTCCGCGTATTAGTTGGGCTGAGTTAGTTATATGCGAGAAATAATTGTTCCTAGAAAATGCCCCTGCACAGTGCAATACATAGTTAGCTGACACTCACGCTCGCTCAACTAGTTGGCTTAAAATCCGGGGTTAGTCCCATGAGCCTTGTTGACGCTTGCTACTCTTCTCTTTATTTTGCCTCTGCTTAGATTTCATCATTCAGTTTTACCAGCTTTTCTGATTTCGTTCAACCGATTCGCAGACGGCATACTCAAAGTGGACGACGACATGGCATCTGACTCCTTCTGGAACGGCTCATTTGAGCATCGGACAAGAACCACTGTCATTGACAGGCCAGTTTCCTCAGTGCACGCCTTCATTCAACAACTGGGTTATGGCCGTGTTCTCCTGACTCTTTTGGTTGTGCGAATTGCATGGTCCCTTACCTATGCTTTGTTCTTCTCTCCCCTGCGAAAGATACCGGGCCCCATCTTTGGCCGTCTGACATCGAAACGCGGTCTGCTGCACCTGGTGATGGGTAAAGCGGAATCCATGGCCATCGCCGATTACGAGGCTTACGGGGACGTTTACGTGTGCAAGCCCAATACGGTGTATCTGTGCGATCCAAAAGATGCCTGCACCGTCCTCAACTCGCATGAATTCCGGAAGACGGATATGTACCGCATTTTCGAGTACGAGGGGACCCCAAACGTGTCGACAATCACAGATCCCGTTGAGGCAAATAGACGGCGCCGTCAGCTCCATCCCTTTTTCACCCATAGCTTTCTTGCGAGGATGGAGTCGCTTATTCTGCAGTATGGTGTCAGCGCTTTGAACAAAAAATGGGATAAGCTGCTTGCAGAAGACCGGGAATCTGGCAGGGCCACCGTGGTCAATTACCGTTATGATACCCAGCTTGCCATGTTCGATATCACGGGGGCCCTGGTTTTTGGTCGAGACTTTCACGCCTTGGAAACGAACAACCTGGACTACACGAAGTGGGTGAACAATACCTTGACCTACATGCTGGTTACCCATTATTTCCCTTGGATGAAACGATTCCCGTTCTCGTTCCTGGTCAGATCTTTGAAGACCTCGTATAGTGACCTGGTGGAGTTCAGCAAAGAATCCGTTGCGATTCGCCGTCAGCAACTTGAGAGGGGAGGTGATAAGCCCGCAGATTTACTACAAGCACTCCTGGACTCGGAGGATCCAGACTCCAAAGTTCGAATGACACCCCAAGAAGTGCAAACGGAGAGCATTGCTATGCTGGTTGGAGGTAGCGAATCAACTTCGTCTGTCATCTCTTGGGTCATACATTTCTTGATGTTATACCCAGAGCACTTTCGCAAAGTGGTTAGCGAGGTACGAGGCAAGTTTCCGCCCTCACACCTCATCACCTATGCGGAGAGCAAGTCGGAGCTTCCGTATCTCGAAGCATGCATTTACGAAACTCTTCGCTGCATTCCAACTGCCAGCACATCATTTCCCCGTGTCTCAGACAACAAGGGCGTCACCATCAAAGGATTTTACATCCCGCCGGGCACTGAAATCGCAACAAACAAGTGTGCAGCGCACCTGCACAAAGCATCCTGGGAGGATCCGGCCAGCTTCAATCCAGACCGGTTCCTGAAGAAGGACGATGATAATCGATACCTCGAAGCGCGACGCAACATGCTCTCCTTCGCTTACGGGACACGCTTTTGCATTGGCCGCAACCTGGCATGGGTAGTGATGACGGTGACACTAGCCAACCTCTTCAAAGATTACGACGTGAAGCTTCCTGCGGAGAGCATTTTTGGTCCAGATAACGTCGATGAAAATGGTCGTCCAAGGATTATGCCGACAAAACTCGGCGTCGCCACAATGCCTGAAAACCCCGAGAGGGATTGCAGAATGATCCTGTCGAAACGAACGGATTTGTAGGTTTGGGTTTTGTGAGAACAAGGTGTAGCAGCGCGCAGTCCACATTGTCACCCCTTGTGAGAGTAGTGAATATCGATTCGATGTCGTTGGGAAAAGGTGTGATCGGCGTGCAGAGTTCCTGGCGCGACCCTGGTTTCGTTGACGGCCGAATACGAGATTACTCCAAGTAGGCCGTAAGACGGAGCGAATCTCCGTTCTCATGATTGAGATTTGGGCGGCGGAGTTAGAGTCAAAAGAATGTTGTCCTTAGCGAAATCGCAAGTTTCATTTATAACGTGCACAATGCATGCGATCACACAAAACAGAATCCTATCTTGAAAATCGAAGTTTTGCACAATCATATCAAAGCAATGCGGACCAACCTCCCATTCAGGCGTATGTACTCTGTTCGCATTCGAGCAGGCAAGACAAGAGGCACAATGGAAGGTTATGTCAGTCCCATTCAGCGCAAGTCCTTTCCTCTGTCGTCTTTTGACATGCAAGGATCCTTTTCAAACATCCCATATGCATTTTTCTTCGAGAACACCGCCCGCGATGATAAGTTCATGCCATCAAACTTACTCAAATCGTCGTTTCGCGCCAGTCTTCAACAATTTCCTATTTTAACCGGTCATCTCCGATACAAAAGCTCTGGTCGCATAAACGTCGAGGTGGATGCAAGCAATCTCAACTTTCCAGAATATTCGGAGTCAACCTGCGACTCAACCACTTTCGACGAGATCAAGAGTTCGAACTTCTCGTGGGAGAAGTGGCCGGAAGGTCTCGTTGGAGATGTGTGCCCCGTCGCGAAACCGGCCGCAGACGGTGAAATAAAACTGCTCAACGTGCATGTCTGCCGTCTCAAGGACAATAGTGGTTTGGTCCTGTTTGTCAACATTCCACATTATGTCGTTGATGGGGTTGGCTTCTTCTGCTTTGTCAACCATTGGGCCGCCACCATGAAATCGATGGCGGCGAAAGGAGGGCTCGAAAAAGCCGAGACTGGCGCTGAAGGAGACTATTGTTTTGATCGTGAAGTTATCCACCGATACCTAGATGAAAGTCAAGAGGAAGCGAAGACATTAGACGAGATCTCTCAGTCCATTTACACGCGCAGAAATCTTTTTGTTGACTGGCTGGCATGGCTTTCACCCACCACCTTGGGAAGCCTACTTGCGAAGACCGCGGGAATGGCGCGGGGAGAGGCGCATCTATTCCATATATCTAGGGCGACTCTGGACAGCCTTCGCGAAGAGATTCGTCCATATGTTCCAGATGGCTTTCGAATATCCGAAAATGACTTGCTAATAGCGCTGCTCAGCAAGACGTACACTCAAAGCCAGCCCCAACCGGAACCGCAACGTGGCTGGTCGTTCTTTGGGAAAAGAGCACCAGAGACTCACTTCACGTCACGGATAATATGCGACATGCGCCCGCGTATCGGAGTCAAAGAGTCCTATACGGGTAATTTGCTGATCGGGATGTTTTCGCGAGATCGGTTTGAAAGTTTGACCTTGCCCACGACGGCGAAAACACTCGCAGCGGCAGCAGCTGGAGTTAGGAAAACGATCAATACCGTTGACGTACCGCTCGTCAAAGCGTATTCCAAAGTCATTTCCGAGAACCCAACAAGTCATGTGCGTCCATTGTCATGGGTAGCAACGCATACCACCACTTCGCTCGTAGTATCTAGCCACGTACGATTTAAAATGTATGAGGCCAACTTCGGGTATGGAAGACCGCAGTTTGCTAGCCTGACGCCGCTTTTCGCTGGGAGCTATACCATGGCTGCCTTTCTGCCGCCACCTCCGCCGCAGGATGGAGTCAACGTGCTGCTAACCAGTAACCCAGTGGCTATGAAGGGTATTCTCGAAAACGATTTTTGGAAAAAGGTATTTAAGTTGGTGTGGTAGACGGGATAAACGCCATAGAGCATGCCCTATGTATCCAAAACTGTACTAGCGTCTTCTGCCGTAAAATCCTGAACTGAAAGCCTCACGGAGGAAGGTCACTTAGAAGCATATAAATGTGAGATGTCTATGGCCAGTGCCGTCGTCCTTTGAAGATATATACGGGAGTCGCCAAGGATCTTATTAATCGGGTAATCGTCAGCTTTCGTAACAATCACACATATATAATGAAGCAAAGCATCCGTGAGTCTACTCACCTGGTTTCATTCTATACCTTCTCGTTTTTCAAGGATCTCCGACGGTTACCGGCATCCAGTCATAATGACCGCTTCTCTCGTTGACTCACTTTTAACACTCGTCCATGATCATGGACTCGTTCGCATTTCCATCTCCTTGCTGGGACTCACTTTAGCATGGCGCATAACCTATGAGCTGTTCTTTTCCCCTTTGCGCAACATCCCCGGATCTCTCCTGGCACGACTATCTGCTAAGCATACAATCCTGAAGCGTGTGCTCGCCAATGGCCCAGAGTCAGTTCGCGCTGATTATGAGAAGTACGGCAACATCTACGTTCATAAACCACATGGCGTGACTATCAGCGACCCAAAGGACATCCGCTCAGTCCTTTTATCGCAAGATTTTCGGAAGACCGAAATCTACAGCATGCTTGACATTTTGGGCCGACCGAGCATCTTCACCACCCGGGATCCCGCACAAGCAAGTTGCAGACGCCGTCAGATTGGGCCCTTCCTAACGCATGGATATTTGGGGCAGATGGAGCCATTGATTCTTCGCTATAGCATTCTTGCTATCAAGGCAAAGTGGGATCGACTGATTGAGCAGAACAATGGGAAGCCGGTCACCATCAACTTCCGCAACGATACACAATATGCTACTTTCGACACCATCGGGGCATTGGCCTTTGGAAGGCAGTTTAACGCGCTGGCAAACGACGATCCGACGATTATCAAATGGATTGAAGCAACGGGCTTCTACCTTGGAATGACGAAAAACTTTCCGTTCCTGAAGCTGTATCCGTTCTCTCTGATGATCCGTCGTTCCAAACAAATGTTTGACACCTTTATCGACTACAGTAGAGATTCAGTCGAAACCCGAAGAAAGCTTTTGAGTGAAGGACCTGCAGACGGAAAACCAGTGGACTTGCTGCAAGCGTTGATTGATGCCGAAGATCCGGAGTCTAAGATCAGAATGAATCCCCATGAGGTTCAGACGGAGAGCATTGCAATGCAGTTGGCTGGAAGCGAATCGACCTCGTTTGTAACATCTTGGGTCATTCACCTCTTGACTCTGTATCCCCAGCATTTACAACGGGCCGTGCAGGAGGTCCGAAGCCAATTCGCGCTCGATCATGTTGTCAATTTCGCTAAAGCACGTACCAGTCTTCCTTTCCTTGAGGCGTGTGTCTATGAGACTTTGCGGTACTCGCCAATCACGTCCGGATTCATGCCTCGAATCTCGAACAGCAAGGGCATTACCCTGCAGCGACACTACATTCCGCCTGGTGTTGAAATTGCAATCAACCTTCACGGCACTCACATCAACAAAGACGCATGGAAAGACCCGCAATTCTATAATCCCGCACGCTTCCTAGATAACGAAGAAGCCAAGCGGAATGTGTTCGCGTTTTCATATGGCCATCGCAATTGCATTGGTCGCAATCTTGCGTGGATGGAGATTATGATCATTGTCGCTAGCATTTTGAAAGACTATGACATTTCCCTCCCCGAGGATAGCGTTTGCGGACCACACAATGTGGATGAACTTGGGCGACCCAAAATCATGCCCACGAGAAGTGCCCTGTTCACTACCCCCAGATACCCCGAGCGAGATTGTCGCCTTGTCATTTCAAAAAACACGAACTGAGCCATGGCGAAGAAATCTTTTCCCACTCTCAGCTAAGATGTGTGCTCAAAAGGTCCTCAGTCTCGATGAAGCAGTCATAATCAGGAGGATAGATGTAACATTTCGTGTCCAGGCACACATTACCCAATGTACAGTACAGTACTCTGCTGCAGTGTTCCATTAAACACCCTTACAGGGCGTGAACTCTGGAGTATCTCAACTTTAGGTGACTGCAAGTCTATTCGGCGGGCTAAGAATAGAGAAGCTTCGATAGGAACAAGAATCGGTGAAATTTAGTGTCCTCGGGCGGAAGCGGCTTCCCTCGTGTAAAACGTATGCAACTGTGTCTGGTCCCGATCTAAATGTCTGACGTCGAGAGAAGCCAATAACAACTCTGCTTTGAAAACAAAATATCATGCAGCGTTTAGTACCTTGGCGTAGACTCTTGTTGAAACCAAGCTCCCCTGCTTCTGATGCTTGTATAAATCGTCAAAGCCGATGCTGTCTAGCGAAACGGGATCTCTCGCAGTAAGCCTCGTATTCGAACACCCCCCTGTCACTCGGGCTCAAAGCAAACATGCGAGTTTGCTTTATACGAGCGTTAAAGGGCGCGTTCGTAAAAATGCTGAGGTTTATGAGGGGTTCATTCGGAATTGTGGCTTTCTAGTTGGTCGATTGCCGTCTTAGATGCCGGCAGATAACTAAGGAAGAACGCGCAAGAAACCTTCTTGTCAGGAGTTATCCTTGTTCTCGCGTACAGCGTGGGGGTTGAGAACAATGCTTGTTCTTGTAATACGGTCAATATGGTCAATACTCGTAGACTGATGCAATATCATGTCCAATTCCTATTCTTGTAGAAGCGGAGAGCGGTGACGATGCGAGGTTGCACCTGTGGTCTTGAATTGAATCAATATCTCGACTGGAAGGGCGTTTCTGGTCGCAAGGAGTCAGGTTGTATCCCTTGATTATTGATGCAATTTGGGATTCTCAAGTTCTAGAAGTTGGAGAGAAAATGACGCGGTATTTTCGAGTCCGCAAGTGATTCATCCTAGCTTCGATTGAAGTCTAGCTGACTGGGATACCCTCAGGTGACCGAGCTTACATTGGGACGGCGTCTCAGGCCAACTTAACGAACGAGTTGCTCGGACGCTGGAATGCAGTGCCCATACTCATGACCTCTGTTTTGGAACCATGGAGGACGAACTGACCAACACTGTTGCCAGCAAAACTTATGCCCTCTCGCCGTTGGACATCATCCCAAGTCATTTGTATATCACAAATGTTTATTTCTTCGAGAATTCGGCTACGGCGAGGGAGTTCTCGCAGTTTATGCCCAGCGATTTGCTCAAGGACTCTTTTAACCATGCATTGCACAAATTCCCAATCTTGCTCGGCCATTTGAGGCCTCGAGGGCTCAACTCGATGGATATCGTCGTTAAGAAAGAGAACCTGAATCTACCGTTTTACGAAGAGGTCGACAGCGATGTGCATTTTCGAGACGTCAAGGCAGCGCAGTTCCATCGGGACACATGGCCAAAAGGCATCAGCAACATTAAGGATTCGCGAGCTCATTTCGAGCGATGCGGATCTCCCAGGCTGATACACGTGTCTATCCACCGGCTGGCGCAGAACAGTGGTCTGGCAATTGTTATCAGACTCTCGCATGCCGTTTTCGATGCGAAGGGCTGCGTGGCGTTCACCAAATACTGGGCAAAGCTCTGTCGGAAATTGACATTGGGAACGGCTGTATCACCCGCCAGGTGCCCTTCGCCCTCTGTCATTGGACAGGAGACGAGTCCACAGCCGTTATTCGACCGTAGTGTCATGTTTCAACACCTCCCCGCGGACGTGAATCCTGCTGCAAGCAACGCGAGAATAAGCAGCGTCCTCCTTTTTGTTCTATCGCTCATGCTTCACCTTCTGCTGTCGATATATACCACTTGTTTTGGTGATAAAGAGGGTTCACCTGATCAAACCGAAAGCCATCTTTTCCGTGTCTCCAGGTCGACTCTGCGTCGACTACACGATGTGATCCGCCACTCTCGACCCAGCAACGGCCCCAGTCCCAGGGTATCTGATCACGATATAATCACCGCATTATTTACTATGGCCTTCGCGCACAGTCGTGAACAGGCAAACGCGCTCAAGTCGAAAGGAATGCTTTCTCGGATATTCCGCAGCTGGATGGCAATTAAACCAAGGAACGCCAGTGCAATCGTACCATGCGACTTTCGCCATCGTCTCGGTGTGCCGGACTCGTACACTGGCCCATGTGCGATTGGATTGTACGTAACAGCACCAAGAGATCTGCTCTTAGGGCCGATTACTGATGAATCGGTTGCCCGTGTAGCGGTCATCTCGCGGGATAGTGTGGACGGGGCTGACCGGAAAGCCATTGAGCAATTTGTACGACGAGCATTGCGTGTCGTGGGTCTCTTGGGCGCAAAGGCTCGCGTGCTATATGCCTTGATGGTAAGCCAGGCGTTTTCAAACCAAACCCGACTTGATTTCTACCATGCCGATTTTGGGTCGGGACCACCGACTCGGGTGTTTCCAATGGCGTATTCGAATACAGTGGCAGTGATTATGCCAGCCGCCCCATCAAATCATGATATTTATGTGTACCTTACTCTGCGGCCGGAAATAATGGGCGTGATGCTGAAGAAGGAGTTTCTCCGCGAGTTTGCGACTCTGATCTATTAGCGACGTTTAGTGCTAGCGGTACTAGATCAGGTAAACAAATCAATGCAATATTATTCTTTGTGTTGTCCTTGAATTGGATAGATAGAAATCTGTTGTTATAAGGCCCGAAATCCAGAAACAGATGATGACGGCGTACTCAGTCGTTGAAATTGGTCTTTCAAACCGTCTTACCGCGAGCCATATGATCCACAGCGATAAATGCAAATGTCAGGGCAGGCCCCAGAGTTGCGCCCGCGCCTGGATAGGTCCGTCCCATTACGCTGGCGGTAGTATTTCCAGCTGCGTACAACTGCTTTATTGGTTCTGTTTCGTCATTCTTCATCAAGACCCGAGCAAATTCGTCCGTCAGTAATCCCCCCTTGGTTCCCAAATCACCTGGAACAACAGAAACAGCGTAGTACGGAGGCTTTTCAATGGGCCCTAGATTCGGATTCGGGCGAATTGCTGGATCTCCAAAGTAATTGTCAAAGGTGGAGTCGCCGCGATGAAAATCCTCGTCGATACCGGATTTCGCCATGTGGTTGAAACGTTCGAGTGTACCTTTGAGGCCGCGGGCATTGACGTCAATCTGTCGTGCTAGGTCCTCTATGGTATCGGCTTTGAATAGAAATCCAGATTCCAAGCCAGTTTTCGGATCAGGCTGACGAGGCGGAAGAGAACCTAGCACGTATCGCCGTCGAAAGTTCTGATCAAAGATGAGCCATGCTGGGACTGCTGAAACTTTCTGATGCCGTTCGTATTGATGGTGACCAGCTTCGGTATAGGGCTCAGCTTCGTTCATGAATCGTGAGCCTGAAGAGTCGACAATGATGCTGAACGGACGGGCTCTCTCAGACAGAGCAAAGAGATACTTTCCGGTGACAGGGTCTTTGACGGCTGGGCCCCACCACGCGTCGTCGAGTAGAGCGGTAGCGGCACCAACATTCATTCCGGCGGTGATGGCGTCCCCCGTGTCCCCAGGTGGAGTGTTGGTCCATTCAATACTGGCAGGGGAGGGGCCCCATTTCTCCCTCATCTGCTTGTTGTGTGCGAATCCACCCGATGTTAGAAGAATGCCATGGTGAGCTCTCACCGACTGTCGACGACCCTCATGTCGAATCCAGGCCCCAGTAACGGTGGGTGGCGAATTGTCTGACCCTTTTTCGGTTATTAGTTCAACCAAAGGAGCGTTGCGAAGTATTTGAGTGTTGCATTGCTTGTTCAGAAAGAGCAACTGGGCAACGAGCGACTGTCCCATTGATTTGGGGATTTGTCCACGTAAAGTAAGGAAGCGTGCTCGCAGCATTATTTTCATCATTGTCGCAAAGTCCTTCCATGAGGCACCAAATCGCATGATGCTGTTTGCTTGGCTAGTGTGCAAAGGAATTGACCGTCCGGGTCGTTCTCGAATATGGTCTTTCCAGGAGCCGAGGGCTCGAATGTCGAAAACGCTGGGTTCGATTGTTCTATTTCCGCAATCGGGCATGCTTCCAGGTGCTTCTGGGAAGTAATCGGGACAGCCACGGCCATCAAAGTACCAGCGAAATCCCTGCTCTCGTAGAAAGGTCACCATTCGCGGTCCATTCTCTAGAAAAGCGACTTTACGCTCTTTGGAGGACGCAGGACCAGCATCCCCTATGACGGCATTCATATACCTGAGCCCATCCTCCGTACTATCGCGAACGCCTGCGGCTTGAGAAATAGGATTATTTGGTATCCATAGGGCACCACCAGAATATGCAGAGGAGCCGCCAATCTTATCATCTTTTTCCACCACGAGAGACCGTAGCCCATGATATCGAGCTCGTAGTGCAGCTGTCAAACCCGCAGCTCCAGCACCCACAACCAGAATATCTGTTTCCTTGTCGAACGTTGATGGTGAGGTGGTGGTGGACACGGGACACCATTGAACGCCGGAAACTGCAAAGCAGAGACGTGGAATCGGGCGGCCTTTCGATAGCAGACAAGGATAGTATCGTAATCCCGCCTTGCCGCGGATTATTCTGTTCCCAAGTCCGACGGTCATGTTTGGGCGTGTTCGTGAAATTGGCATGATATTTCGGAGGCAGTCGAGGGCAATGCCTCCCATCACGAATGGGGAGAGAGCCCATCTTTTTATTACGACGCAGTAACGCAGGAGGAGTGCGAAGTCGTATCAAGTCATTGAAACGAACCTGTCGAGCTCGTGAGCACTATCGCTGCCCTTGTCTGTTCAGTTGTGTTCGTGATTGTGGAACAGGGATTTGGAAATCGAGTGGCGGCCCGCCGCTGACGGGACGCGAAAGCATCTTAGACCCATTGGCATCCTGTGCATTGGCTGCGAGGTTGTAAGTAAATTGTCGTCCTGGCTTTCGTGAGCAACATCGCAAGCGTTGTTGAACTCCTGTGTGCTCCGTTCCCGTCCGGTGCGGTGAATTAAGCTCCACGTGACCTCGCTAGATTAGTTACGCGTATATTACGTAACTGGTGTTGTATAATCATGACCGCGATAAAACTCATTGTGCAGCTCCAATCAGGCCGCGGAGCAAATACGACAACATGCCGGCGCGAGATCGGGATGCCCTCCGAAACGTGCGCTTCTACAACCCGTCAACAGGCGCTTGTGTTGGGGGCTTCCACCAGAATGGCTCTGTCCTTGAAAGGAATGTCCTCCAGTATCTTGGAGACGTGTTTTTGATTGGGGACGAGGGACATTCTTGGAACATCCAGCACAGAGACTCAGGTCGAACTATCGCTCCAACACGCGATCCACTCGTGCCTGGGGATTATGACATTTGCTCTACAGATACATGGTACTTCATACAGAATGCTACATAAGTGCACTCAAGACTAAATGATCGATCCGGGATCTATTCAGATGACCAACGAACCGTGGTTTGCTCGGCTCATCAGCCGCCCCAATCGATTTCGGAATGGGGTTCGTGCTCGAGATTGGAAGTGTGTCATATCTGGGGCGATCAACAGAGAGGCCGCGCTGGGAGGCTGGGACGGCTTCGAGGCCGTGCACATCTTCCCCTTGGAAAAGGAGAAGCTGTGGATTGAACAAAACCATGGACGCTGGATAACCAACATGCCTGATGCTGTTGGGGTTTTTGAGATGAATTCAACTCAGAACGGGTTACTCATGACAGGTCATCTACACATACGATTTGACCAATATTTGTTCTCCATTAACCCAGGTGTAAGTGCTTGAAATTCATTCTTCCTTTGACATATTAATTTATCATAGGATGGTTACAAGATTACTGAATTCGGGGTTGACTCCTTTGGAATGGATGGAAGAGTATTGGATCCCATTTGCCGTGATCCAAATGACATTAATCACGTCCCAGATGAGTTGCTCCGATGGCACTTTCGACAGTCTCTGCTTGCCAATATGCGAGGTGCGGGAGAGCCTCTGTTTGAGCCGGACTTTCCTCCTGGATCAGATATGATGGGAACTCTGCGCGAAGAACCGTACGGCTAAGAGAGATTTGAGATGGAACTCGAGTCGAGACTACGACCTGAGACCGCTGGCAGCGAGTGAAATCGCATTCATACTCTTCTGCTCTTGACTCACACACAAAGAATTTTCGTGATTGAGACGAGGCAGAATTAGCGCTGAGCCAGCACCGCAGGTTGCTCCCAGCGGTCCCAAAAACATTACGGAGTTCTAAGGACATCATCATAATCTTCCTCACCCATAATGTTAAAGTGGGACTAGAAAGGTTGGCTGCGCAGGCTCATTAGGGCCATGGTAGCCGATCCACACAGGAATAAGCTGTTTATCAGGAAGTTCCATTTGTTGATTTGCGAGGGAATTGCCTACACATGGCTGAGCCGCTATTAAAATTCTTATGACTTCCAAAGTATGCCAAAGGACAACGGAATAGCACAACGGATAAGAGCATATTCAAGTACACTCTATCGACATCGAGAATTTCTGTTTGCGAATTTTGCCTACAGGTGCGCAGGCCTCTCAGGAAGTGTGTTGTACTTGATAGTCTTTGTGGTGGTCCATCCGTCCAACGATTCTTCGCCCAAGTCCTTCCCAAACCCACTCATTTTAATGCCACCGAATGGCACGTTCTCGTGGAGCATACCCCATGAGTTGACTGTGACTTGGCCGCTTTCCAGTGCCCGGCTGACACGATCAGCTCTCGAGACGTCGTTTGTGAAGATAGCGCTGCTTAGGCCGTATTCGGTATTATTCGCTTTCTCAATGACTTCGCTTTCAGTTCTGAATTTGGAGATAGTCTATAGTATAATCCGTGAGCTGAAGAAGAGTACAGCGAGCAACTGAGAACTGTACTTACCGCGACAGGGCCAAAGATCTCCTCTTTCATAATCGTCATGTCTTCATGAACATCAATAAAGGCGGTATTGTCGATATACCCGGGACTTGGCTGACCACCACCATGCAAAAGACGGGCTCCTTCTTCTTGACCTTTCTTGATATAACCCATGACCTTGGCGTGCTGATCGGAGCTGACGATGGGGCCCTTGGTGGTTGTGCTCAACAGAGGGTCGCCGGTAACAGCCTTCGAAGACGCAGCGGTAAACGCAGCCAGGAACTGGTCATAGATACCCTCTTGCACATATATCCTCGAACCTGCAACGCAAATCTGGCCGTTGTTGGCGGTAATTCCAAGTGTTGCCCAAAACACGGCATTTTCAAGATCGGCATCGTTGAAAATGATGGTTGGGCCCTTTCCACCAAGCTCAAGTGTGACTTTCTTCAGGTTCGAAGATGCAGCGGCCTTCAATATAGCACGTCCAGTCAGGGTGCTGCCGGTGAATGCGATCTTTCTCACTTCCATGTGTTCAGAAAGAGCGCTGCCTGCAACAGCTCCAAGCCCAGTCACAATATTTACAACACCCGGAGGAAAACCAGCCTCTTTGATTAAAGCGCCCAACTTGATACCATAGAGAGGCGTTAGTTCAGAAGTCTTGATGATCAAAGTGTTTCCAGCGGCGAGGCAAGGAGCCAATTTCCATATTGTCACTATTCTGGATAGTAGCGAGTTAGCTTCGTCTACAAATTAACAAGGTGATGGGAGAGAGTTACAGTGGTGCGTTCCAAGGAACAATAGCTGCACAAACCCCCAGGGGCTCTCTGTGAGTATAAGCCATCCCTCCCGGAATACTGAGTGATTTCCCGTCAATCTTATCAGCCCATCCGGCAAAATATCTCAGCGTTGAGACGGCCTGAGGAACGTGCATCATCTTGGAGCCGCTGAAGAGAATCCCTCCGTCAAGGGCTTCAAGATTCGCGAATTCATCTGCATCACGTTCAATCAAGTCTGCTAGCTTGAGCATCAAGGATTGTCGAGCAGTTGGGAGAGTTGCTTTCCATGTTGTGTAGAACGCCTTTTTGGCAGCCTGAACAGCAGCATCAATATCTTCCTTGCCGGCAGCGGCAATAGCTGCCAGAGTCTGCCCGTTGGAAGGATTGATGGTCTCAAGAGTGGCTCCGGTCAATGATGGAACGAACTCGTTGTTGATGAACAAACCAGTAGGGACTGGAGAATGTTAGCTAAGTCGCATCCATTATGCGATAAATCATCGTCAGACCTACTTGATATCGAGCAACCCTCGGCTCCTTTCAGAGTAACCCTTTCTGCGGCCATGGTTTCAGCTTGAAGCTTGTTTGGCGAGACACCAATTCTCTTGATTTGATTTGGAAAACGAACGATCGCAGTAGTACCGACACTCCTCTTCCCCCGTAGTTATATCCTGGGCTTCCGTCGAGCTCTGGTCACCCCGCTTCCCCACAATATCACCGACGCTCGGCGGATTGCTTCCGCACCTTTCATCCGTTGTGCGGTTTCGGAAGTTGACGTTGACTTCGGAATTCTTCAACCCCATAAACATCCGGTACGGAAATAAAACACTGTTACCGTACAGTACAGTTATGCTGCTTAGTGCGCAACAGCTCTGCACGTGCGCTGTCGCGTCGCGGGATGACGCAATAAGCTCAGAGCGTTTGAGCAGGGATTCAAACTTAAGAAAGAGGTGGCATGATTCTGATTGGATTATTGACGCGGCTTCAATTGGAGCCGCTTCTCGGCTAGCGAACTCTAAACTTAGCGTGCCGAGGCTAACTGGATGGATGAAGTTTGACCTGCGAGCGGCCAAACTAGGTGTCGACTTTCATCATTCAGAGTACGCCGTAAAACGATAGGACGCACGCTCCTCACAGCACCAAATTCGTCAAATATCTTGAAACCTGCTGTGAAGT
This sequence comes from Aphanoascus verrucosus, assembly GCA_014839905.1. Lineage (NCBI taxonomy): Eukaryota > Fungi > Ascomycota > Eurotiomycetes > Onygenales > Onygenaceae > Aphanoascus > Aphanoascus verrucosus. The sequence goes on along the minus strand of JACRYM010000036.1, from coordinate 264,511 downwards.
TATAAATGGGCTTACAAATGGGCTTCCGTCATATGTGGGGACACGTCGTTTAACCTCTGCCGTGTGTGCCTCCTCGTTGGAAACTAAGGAGGCCGCCATGTCAAATCATCGTCCGGTCCGTCCTTTACTCGCTAGTCTCGAGAAGTCTGTCAAATTAGCAGCGCCATCAGAAACACTGATTGAATCTCTTGCTTACTGCGGTCAAGGAGCTGCCGACGAACGAAGGCATCGATTCGTTTGAAGCAAAGAAACCAGCCTCCCGTTGAGATAACCCGCCCACCGAAACTGCAAACTATGCAATTCTGGACTTCTAAAATTAATTGATACGGTCACTCAAGAGAGTCATTTTCAATACTCTTTCGCACATCACTCTGACGCCTTTGCAATGCGACAATCAATTTAGCCTATCGGTTAAGAACTCTCTTGATACGTACGATAACGCTCACAAAGTTACCTAGCTCTGTCATGAACGCGATTTTAAAATTGACTTAACCCCCCACAAATTCCAAATAAGTCTCCGTACGACTGACCAGGGCTGTGCAAATTTTCAAACACATAGACGAAGCTACCGAGAGATTGAGGTTGAGCCTCTCAATAAACAAGGAAAAATCTATGTTTACAATAGCGGCAGAGCGAGTTAGATGTCGTCAACTTATGATTGATTGGTTGTATTTTCACGAAGTTGAATTGTTGATGACTGACGAAGAATAAAACCATACCCCACCCAGAAGAAGCAAGGTCAATGTTCGAGTACGCCAATATTGGTTCATCTTTTCCAATCTTTGCGAACTTCTTTACACGATACAAACGCTAGGAGAGCCATATGTATCAATCTTGAAGCTGAATACCCTTTATCTGTCAGGGCCGCTTTGCCCGAGTGCTCCCCCGAGACAACGCTAGCGAACAGCCTGTCTCTCTTTGTCACCCTTTTGAGACGAAGCGTTGATCACTCAGCCGGACAGATGAATGATTTAATGCCAAGCGCCAATGCAGCTAATTGGCATTCTTTCGATGCAAATTACAATGAAACGAGTCGAATGATTACGTCGCGGGTTGAGATTGGGCCTTCCAGCTCGGACGATACACTGGTATAATCTGCAATTTGAATGATACACACCTCTCAGTCATCTTGAGTGAATGTTTCAATTAACTATAACGCAGACAATCACGATATCGCAGAATTAAAAACCGTCCCCTGGAATGGGGGCCTGATGAGAAGTTCCCCCAGCGCCAGGAACATATAGGATTCATTAAGCTTTGATGCTTGCGGGAGCTAAAACCCTATCGGAAACTCTATGATTCCCAGAGCCTCGGCACGGCTAATGACGTCAGCAAACTTGGCTCCTTCACGCTGGTGGCTGAGGATCGAGCCAATCATATCCCGACTAGTCGACAATCCCTCAGAACGGGGAATTGACATGACGACAGGTCTGTGGCGAGCTGAAACTGTGAAAAGGCTGCCAGGAGAACCCGAATCGATAATACAAAGACTTTCTTGGGATATTTTTTGCCGCAACTGTATCGCACATATGACAGACACAGTCTTGCCATTTGGATTCGGAGAAAATGATCTTCTAGTCAGTACGCATTGGTTCTTTTCTTGATGCTGCAGTCATTCGCTCGAAGACTTGGAGTAAAAGTTGTTTTCTTTGGCAAACCACATACAGCATTACACGCAAAAGCAAACATGGCGAGAGTGACCAGACGCGCTGTTGCAACTCGAAGTTATAAAATATCTGACTCGGAGTTCGACTCGTCGCTATCTTCGGCTGTTAGCGACTATGAGCCACCTGTTAGCCCCGGTCGGGGTGGTGAACCCGCGAAGCTAAACGCTGCCATGGAGATGCTGGATCCAGAGGTTGATTCAGATATACCTGCTGGAGAAGAAGAGGTGAAAGAGGCAGTGTCACGGCCACCACCAGTAAACAGCGGTTATATACCTCTCCCGTGGAAAGGTCGCCTTGGCTATGTGAGTATCATATATTGCGCTCCTCTTGGGAACGTGAGATGTGCTGACCACTTTCTGAACCCAGGCATGTCTCTGTACATACTTGCGATACTGCAACCCACCCGTATTTAGCTCTCGTACATGCCGAATCGCTTCAATCCTTGAAAACCGCCACCCCTTGAAAGATCCGTCGCAGCCTGCTCATCCGACCAAAAATCGCCCGGACCGCGATCAAACCCCGGATATTGCGAGGGGTGAAGCTCATGTCCAGGCTCTTGGCCTTGCGAATGCAAGGGATGTTGTGAAGATGTTACGTTGGAATGATCGTTTTGGCATTCGATTCATGAGACTCAGCAGCGAAATGTTTCCCTTTGCTAGCCATCTGGAACATGGATATAAGCTTGCTCCGTTTGCTTCTGAAGTATTGGCAGAAGTTGGAAAAGTTGCGGCGGAATTGGGTCACAGGCTAACCGTCCATCCTGGCCAGGTAGGAATCATTATCCTCACAATTGACGCTTCCGTTAATACTGTCTATGGTAGTTCACACAATTGGGATCCCCTCGCCGTGAAGTGATCGAAAACGCCATTCGGGATCTGGAATATCATGAAGAAATGCTAAGTCTTCTTCGATTACCGCCACAACAAGACCGTGATGCCGTTATGATTTTGCATATGGGCGGAACATTCGGCGACAAACCAGCCACACTTCAAAGATTCAAGGAAGTCTACACCAAATTATCGCCGGATATCAAAAAAAGATTGGTTTTGGAGAACGATGACGTGAACTGGACAGTACACGATTTGTTACCTGTTTGCGAAGAATTGAATATACCAATGGTACTTGATTACCACCATCATAATATCAACTTCGACGCCGATAAGATTCGGGAAGGTACCCTAGATATCATGGATTTATACGACCGGATCAAGGCCACATGGACTAGGAAAGGAATAACACAAAAGATGCACTACTCGGAGCCTCTCCCTTCTGCATTGACGAGAATGCAACGTCGCAAACATAGCCCAAGAGTCCAAATGCTCCCTCCTTGCGACCCAGATATGGATTTGATGATTGAGGCGAAAGACAAAGAGCAAGCTGTGTTTGATTTGATGAAGACCTATAAGCTTCCGGGATTTGAGAAGTTGAATGAAATGATCCCTCATGTTAGACCAAGTGAGTTAGAGGACGGTATCGATATGGGAGGCCCGGAAGGAAGGATTTATTGGCCTCCCGGCATGGAACACTGGCTTCGTCCGGTAAAAAGGGTTGTTAAACGGAAGACGGAGAATGGTGCGCCGTCACCTAAGAAGAAAACGCGTGTGCGAACAAAAGCGACGGTCCAGGAGTCTGAACAAGAAGAAATTGTCGTTCAGACGAAGAAACCTGCCCGAAAGAAAAGCGTGAAGGCAGCAAAAAAGCCATGAGAATACTGAGAGGGTCTAAAAGAACACTGCCACTAATATCTGGTTGAGATACGACCTTGACTTTGAACGTCGAGGACAGGGGGATCTTCATGGTATGAACACGAGGGGACTGAGACTCTCTGGTAAACATCCACCTGCATATATATAGCTAATACTTGGCGATTTGGCAAGCCTCATATTAGAGTGAGACACGATGATAGATGATAGGAGAGACCGGGGCGTTGGGTTACTATGATATCGGGCTCGACAACATTTATCTTAAATTTAGAGAGCTCGACGAAGATTTTGACATTTAAACACTAAAGGGAATCTTATAAACACTGTATCCTAGACTTGAGAAGGCCCACCTTGCTGTGGGGTGCAAAACCTCTCCCTCCTCGGCCGCTCACCTTACTTGTGTGAAGTACATCCAGCACTAAATGACCCTTTGCTCAGCATCAACTGCGGTTTGTTGAGATTACCAGAAATCAGCCTACATTATGCGCTTTTGCTGCCACATCCGCAGCTGTTCTTCCTGCAGGATCCAGCACATCCAATGGATGTTGCGCTTGCGAAGCCGGCAGCGGCGACGGCTGGCTGTCCGTTATGAGTTCTATTCAAGAAGCTTGGTCAGCACCCCATTACAGTCGAGATGGACGGAGAAACAAGAGTTGTAGCCTCACCCTAAATAACATTTTTTGGTTCTAGCTTGATAATCGACGCTATGGCAGGGCTGTCCAGACACAATGATAAGCAAGCGTTTTCTCCATGTAGGTGGTATCGAGTTTGAAAGGCTATTGGGGGTTGGTTCTTACAATAACTTTGCCACACATGTCCATGCAGTCGTCAAAGGTTTCCGCGGGTTGAGTCCACAGGATTTTGGTTCCGTGTCGTTTGCTGCATGACATTCTGAAGTTCTCGCCATTGGCACTCTCGTAAATGAGTCCATCACTAAAAGGACAGACAGTCTCACACAAAGTGTGTGGGAACGGATCATCGGTTTCAGTGATTGGTGGTGGGATGGTATAACTGTGAGGGCGATGAGCATAGGCACCGATAGAAAATTATGGACACCGAGCATGACTATGCGAACTTACGCAAACCAGTGTGCACAAGTTGTGGTTCCAGGCCCTTCACCGTCAGAGAGAATACATTCGTTTTCAGTGTAGCCGGGACTTGGAGGGGAATTCATGTACTGAACCGAGATACAGACACTCTGAAGAACCAGAAGTGTTAGCCAGTATCCTCAATGCTCTTCAGTCAAACGTATCGCCGACTCACTGTTTCGCTACATTTATTCAAACACTCTTTGAAAGTGGTGACACCATCATGCTTGGCCAGTTGATTCCCAACAGGATGGTAGCCGCATCGGATCTGGTAATGAGTCCCTGTGGAAATTAGAAAAATGACAAGATATGGCAATATTATGTAGGTTGCATACCATCAGGAGCCGTAAATGCCTTGCCGTCATCCCCAGGGCAAGTTGGGTTTGTCACATAGGTGAGTCCAGGGGCTTGGGCGGGAGACGGTCCTCCAGTGGAGCCGCCGGTGGAGCCGCCGGTGGAGCCACCCGTTGAGCCACCTGTTGAGCCACCCGTTGAGCCACCAGTGGAACCACCGGTAGAACCACCAGTAGAACCACCAGTTGAGCCACCAGTTGAGCCACCGGTCGAGCCACCGGTCGAGCCACCAGTCGAACCGCCCGTAGAACCGCCGGTCGTGCCCCCCGTTGAACCACCAGTTGAACCACCGGTCGAACCACCGGTTGACGGAGTCGCTTTGGACGGGTCGTCCTCGCGATATGCGTGATGTGTCCCAACCTTCGTCGTTGTTGTTGTCTACCATCATATCACGGCAAATTAGACTGAGAAGCATCTTAACTCGCAAGGCAGGATAAAGGTGAGATTGCTTACTGTAGCAGCAGCATAGGAAATGCAAAGCTTTTGTGCAGGAACGTAGTCCACCGAATTACATTCCGTTTTCCAGGAGCAAAGACCCATACAGGCAGCGAAGTTTTGCCTTGCAGTCCGATCTAACTCAGTACTACCCGCGAATTGCATCTCGCAAGCTATCTTGTAGGTTTGGCCTAAGAAATGTCAGCAGTGTTCAATTCTTTCCACCAAACGTCAACATTCCCCCTGTCTTACCTTTGGAGTTGGTGTGGTAGAGTCCATTGTCCTTGTTGCATTCACCGGGGTTATAGGTTGATTGAGCCAAAGAAAGAGGGCAGGTTATGGCGATAACGCCGAGTCCAAGGAGCCACTGTGCTGGAGCCATAGTGAGGATCGATGACTTCAAAAGTGGTACAATGGGATGGTTTGGCAAAGGCCAGAGGGGATTATGGGGCTTAAATAGATATTGAACCCTACCTGCAATGCCAGAAAGGTCTGCAAGCAACTTTCCAGCAGGGCCTGCGATCTCGTCTCAACCCTCGATTGCCAAAAAAGACTCAAAGACCTGATCCTGCTCTTCAATTGCCTTAATGGGCACCTTGGACTGGGCTGTATAATTTCACAGCGCCTCCTGCGAGGATTGCAGGTTGATTCAACATGTAGCTTGCTAGTTCTGCCGTAAGCTCAATTGTCAAACCGGCTGGCTGATGAGTGACAATTTCTCAATGTGCATCCAGGTAGCCACAACATCTGCCCCTCAGTCGCTTCCGGAAAGCAACGTTACAGGTCCCGAATATCCGTTCCAGCCATAACCTATTGCGGAGTACTCCGTATGTAAAGGGATGATTTTGCTTCATCCTGCACCTCCAAATATACGGTCGCCTACTACTAGAGTACAGACGGAGACCTTCAAGCTGCACGACCCCGCTCTGTGGCCAAGCCGCCGGGAGATGATATACGGGGTATGGAGCGCGGAGTTGAGACAATACCAAAGCTTCAGCAATAATGTGCATGGCTTCACCCGAGCGTCGAGAGAAAGATCAACGGGCCAGTTAGGGAGATTCGTTGACAGACCATGTGATGGCTTCCAATTGATGATCTTGGTCAAGGCGGCACCGCGGGCGTGGTTCGATTATTCCGAGCATGGAAGAACTGATATCTCCAATACAGCTGTAGATTCCAAAGACTTTTGGCGAGGCGTAACCGGGCGGCCAGCATAAATTGAAATCTGGACCATAAAGACCAGATCTCCGTAGACTGCAGAATTCAAATCGGACCAGACAAGGTGTAGATCGTATGTGGAGGAGTGGCTGGCCGACACTCGCTAAACGGCCAAACGAACCCCCCCTCGCTTTGCTTGTTTTGTCAATCACCATTTGCATCAAGCATCGCTCCGCTCCTCGTCACGGTGACCGCAAGCCACGACCTTTTGACCTGCAAGCACTTGTCAACAGCCCAAACAGCTCCTTTACCCCCTGGAGAGCGTAAGTACTCTCATCAATACTAACCTGTATTGAGGTACTCCGGACGTTTAGTCATAGTTCTGGCAGCTGAGTTCCAGGAGGAGTCACATAAAAGGGCCCAGGTATCGCCAGGAAAGTAAACCACATTCCGCTCCTCCTCATTGTGTGATTAGGTCGTCTTCATTAATCCGTCCCAGAGCCATTTGACTGCAGTTCAAAATGCTCTTTTTCAAGCTGTTTTATGTCGCCCTCTTGACTGCAACGGTCAATGCCTTTCCATTAGGCAATGGCTGCCACTGGTGGCTCCTATTTGTGACTTGCAAAGGGCCCGCGGCGCCAGGCACTGGAGCCGTTAGCCCCCCTCCTCCACCTCCACCTCGTAAGCTTATTCTTTCCTTGTACCCCCAAATCTGACGATGGAGGAAAACACATACTGACGTTCATATTCTTGTTCTCTGCAGCTTGCACCAACTGTGCCGCTCCGCGTAAGTTCCTCTTAAATGGAAATAATATTGGCTATAACAGTTAATAAGCTGACAAGAGATTTGGCTATAGCTTGCCCCGCGGCGTGCCAGCCTGGTATATCGCAAAGTCAGCTTGCTACCGGTAGCGTCTCATGTGAGTATTTGACCTTGCTTGCCACACGGATATACAGCGGCCGTTGCTGACGGTTTATCAGGCCCCGCACCCGGAAAATGGCCCCTATTCGACTCCACTGGCAGTTTCTTATGCTGTGGACCAGTTTATGATCCTCCAAGCCTTGGAGGAGCACAGGTGTGCTAAAGTGGCAACATGGACAAGACGGAGGGAGGGCCGCGAACATACCAACGACAACCGCACTTGCACTGAACTAGATTTTTTCTGCAACATATGTTGGGATGTGTTTTCTAGCGAGACTTATTGTTGCTTGGAGGATCCCAAGGATGCGCGAATGGAGAAGAACTCCGACCCGGTGCGTCGGTTGGTAGAGAAAACCTGCAAATCAGGGTCAAATATTTTAGAAATGGTTGATCGAGACGTGAAGCCCTCTGACATCGAAATGAGTTTTTCCTAAGAGTCTGGTGTAATTAGGTTGACTGAGATAGTTAACATATTGGGCTATAGACAAAGAGAATTGGTCATGAGTCTGCAAACGGTTGTTTGCCGGATTATTGTAAAAATGCAAGAACAAGAATATTAAAGTGACAGGAAACCGGTGCGTTTAGATGATATACAAGAGTATATCCCCCGGTCCCGATATTCCTGAAGATGATGTTGTCCGCATGTACGCACAGAGCACTCTCACCGTATTTGCAGTTCTTGAAGGGCTCTGTCTGGTCTTTTCCGTTGCCTGTGCAAAGCTCTCAGCATATTAGGCAAATTTTGACTGGAAAATTCTGATCTGTAGGAGGTAGAGAAGTCTCACACATGCTAAGTGGAATCTGTGATGGTTGAGGTGATGTTGAGGCTCATCAGTGGTTGGAGTTGGGTTGTCTTATTTGTTGCACGTGTTGCTAGCTGTGTGCTGACAAAGCACTTGGCGGTCTTGCTGCCAGGATCGCCATGTTCGTCATTCTGTTCTGGCAGACATTCACCAAAACTGCCAACTATCCCCTCGCACGCAAGTTGTCCTCAAGACACTCTTCCAGTGCGAATTAACGACCAGTTCGCACTGTGCTTCTTTACCGCTGGCTCGCTCGCCGCTCCACCACCGGTTACGGAGGGGCTACTCCCTTTCCCTCAAAACCGTTGGCGCTCTCCTCCGATGGGTCTTCCCACGAACACGACAGAAGGTACGGGCCAGGTATCTTGACTTTCAACATGATACCATACCATATTTGAAACACCGTGCAAGTTCTCGCATATACAGAGCGATTGTTGAACGTCAAACTCGCAGATCTCGTAAATCTGGTCCGAACCCAGTGGGGTTGAAACCGATTCAGCGGCGTGTGCCAGGGAGGCCCTCCGTTTGGTCTTTACACGCGATAGGAGGGAAAGGAGATGGTGCGAAGGATGCTGTGATATCACGAGCTCGCATTCCTACTTCGTTTACAAAGATGGAATCAAGAGGAGAGGGTTATAGCCTGGGTGTGGATGGTGCGGATGAAGGGCGCGACAGAGGTACCCGGCGACAGAAGGTCTACAGTTACTTCAAGGCGGCGAACGAACTTCGTCAGGCTTATTCCACTCAATGGGCGCAAAGGAATCAAGGAAACCAAGGACCAAGCCGCGATGTCTCCGGCGATTTCTCAAACTTCGAGATGGTGAGGTCCGGAGAGGAGGAAATGGTCTTATTCCCAAGTTATGCAAGGAGGCACATAAATAAAGAGAACCAAAATGACAACGCTCGTAACTGGCCGGACTCGCTGGACGAGGAGGAAGCCGAACGGTCACAATCGCAGGGAATGGAGTATTGGGAGAGTATATGGCACAGATACCAAAGTGATAATGCAGTTGTCGACGTTGATGTTCGTGGCTGGGTCTACTCGCCGCATCACGGACCAATGACTCGGAAGAACCGGTTTCTCATAACCCTTGCGAGAAAACTGAGCGGCATACCTGCACCAGGCCAAACACCTTTGGCAAATGATGATTCACCCAATCAAGACAGCCCATCACTTGATAGACAGGAAGAATCATCAGCCAAAGGACCAAGCGAGAGTAGTGAAAACAAACAGTCAACGTCTCTAACTCAAGACGAAATATCCGCCGCCAACGCCCAATTGATGGATCGGCTTCGCCCATTTCTGACCAATCCCGCGGTTGGCGTCCCCGCAACGGTTTTTTTCTATAACGATACTAAGAGCGAATCGAGAACAGTCTTAACAAACGACGGTGGCCACTTTGCTGTTCGAGCCTCGTTAGACTTTGTTCCCAGTCATGTTAGGGTGCTTACGTCCGAAAATCTATCGGCTACGGAAGAAGTTAAGGTCATAGAGCCAAACGGAGTCAGTCTGATCAGTGATATTGACGACACAATCAAGCATTCAGCCATTGTGAGCGGTGCCAAGGAAATGTTTCGAAACACCTTCGTGCGAAATCTCGCCGAGCTGTCAGTGCAAGGCGTCAAGGAATGGTATTCTCGGATGGTGGATATGGGAGTAGGTATCCATTATGTCTCAAATTCACCGTGGCAGTTATACCCTCTTCTAAGCAATTATCTCAATTTGGTCGGCTTGCCCCCGGGTTCAGTCCATTTAAAGCAATACTCCGGAATGCTCCAGGGTATCTTTGAGCCGACCGCTGACCGAAAGCGGCCCACATTAGAAAGGATTCTTCAGGACTTTCCTGATAGGCGGTTCATCTTGGTTGGTGATAGTGGTGAAGCGGACCTTGAAGTTTATACCGACCTCGTTGTTGCGAACCCAGGAAGGATTATTGCTATTTTCATTCGTGACGTGACCACCCCAGCGCGAAATGGATTTTTCGACAAGTCAGTACCGCACCTCGAAAAGAACCTTTCACGGGAATCGAGTCGGAATACTCTCGAGAACACTTCCGACGCAATAGATAAGAGGCCGCCTCTTCCGCCAAGGAACGCTCCACAAGATTGTCCAGGTGATGCAGATATCACCATCGGCGATTTGATTGACTTAGAAGAAACGGAGGAGGATGATACGAGTCGGTTGCGTGTCGCCGCCAAAAAATTGGCTAACAATGGGGCTACGCCACCAGCTCGCCCTTCTAAACCCGCGAAGCTTCGCAGCGGATCCATTGAGACAAGCAGCCATAAAGTACCAGAGTCTCCAGCTGTTCCAAGGAGGAAGGCCGTCCCACCTCCGCCGATCAAGCCGCGTGCCCTGCAACTAGACGGGTCCGCGAGTCATTGGCCGAACTTAGAGGCCTCGTCTTCTGAGAATTCATCAACACCCAACACACCTGCGTCCCATCCGCAGCGTACAAGGGAACCTCCTCCAGCGCCTCCGCCGCGAAGAAGTGGAAGCAACAACTTGGAGAAATTGCAGTTGGCACCTTCGAACACCCAACTCAGTAAAACTCAACGGTCCAAATCATCGACGTCGTTGTCTGATCGCCCGCTCAATCGCCCGCCCTCGTCTTCGCCCGCATCAACAATTCCCACCCCCCGAACCGGCACTCCACAACTTTTACCATCTTCCGACACCCCCGTACAATTACCCAGCAAGAGGGAAGAAGCATGGCGGCGTCGGTGGGCGCGCGCAAGGGAAATTCTAGAAAGGCGAGGGGTGGGCCTACATAGCTGGAAAACTGGATTTGACGCAGAAGACCTCTGTGCTCAGCTAGTCAAGCAGACTCAGGATGAAACTGAGAAAAGGGATTGAAGAATCATTAGTGTATGCTGTTTCCTTTTCCTTTTTTATGACCCTATGAGAACTCACATTGTATACCCAGAGCATTTGGATAAAGCGCTTGGATAGTCATTTCCCCTGAAGTATAGTAGTATTCCTATTCATGTGTTTAGTTAATCAAATGATCTCATGAAAACTAGGGCCCTTAATGGCGAATGGTGACCCCATTGATACTGCAATAAATGCACGCGAGCTCTTGGTACCAGATGATTTAAAGATTGGTGAGGACTATGATGGGGTTCAGCACAAGGTTTTTCCTAGGCTTCTAGTTTCCTTGTATGTAATAGCGCTGTAGCTGCCTATACCCTTGTGGTGACAGGCGTAATGGACTTAAAAAAAAAAAAAAAAAAAAAAAATGCACGCGAGCTTGGTCGCGTCTTGGTCTCAGTGCAAACGCGACAAATTTAAGGTTCGATACCCTCCCGCACTAGCCCACACCCCCTGAACCTTAAAAAGTCAGTATCAAACTCTAATTCAACCTCACTCATCACTTTCATCACAAATTCCTAAGTCCTCGAATGCTACATATGTGTACGGGGTATTCCTTTTTTCGATAATCGTTTCCAAGCGCGCTGGTAACATTTGCAGCTAGTTGCAGCAACAGGCAAGCTCATCATCAGCTCTTAACCACGACGATACTTTGAATCAACATGAAGTCGCGCACGAACGTCGTGTCCAGTCCCAATTCGCAAGCCTGCAAGCGGTGCTATGGACAAACGCACGCGCTTTCCCAGTCTCGTACTTCTTGGGTGGAAGTTTAATGGAGCCTCCCAGGTTCAAAAGAGGTTTCGGTTTGCTAGTTGACGAAGAACTAATGCTTCGATCTGCTCGGATTCATGGCCACAACAGTGCTAAATGGGGCGGTTATTCCACTTTCATTCCTAGCGATGAACAGAGTATTATTTGCGGATGGAGGTAATTGGCCCGGAGCGAAGAACAAGCGCACAAACTACCACAATATGAAACGAAAGCCTACAGGGAAGAGGCATGTCGAATCCTTTTCACTGACAATGAGGCGCCCAACGAAGTTATACGGACCACTTTTTGTACGCTGGTGACCCGAATGTATTGATCGAAGGAGACTTGATCGAAAGCTTTGGGAGTTGCAGATTCACAGCACCACTGGTAAGCAATAACTGTGACGAATCCCAGCCATCTGGCCCTGAGCGGACTACGCAGACAGTCGGGACCATCAAATTTATTGATGGTGTTTTTCTGACTACTATGTTTTATCAAAACAGCACTGTGCATCTTAACTATCTTGAAGTGTACACTAAACACTTTTTCGGAACTACTTTCTCGAGGCTATCTGCCATGCAGCTTGTAGAAAACGACTGCAAGTCCATGAAAAATGCGATCCACGCAAACATAGTCCTACTAACCCATCAAATGACCAAAAAGCCAAGCTGTGGCTTAAACCATTGAACATTCCGTGCAACATTCGTTTTGTGTACCTCTAGAAAGGGCTTTTCATGACTGCGTGCTGGACTTCTCCTACAAGAAAGGCACAGGGTCACACTGGGCCAGGGAGTTAACAGCCCTCATCTCACCTTATAAATACCCGCAATCGTCCCCAACCTTCTACACAACTAGACTGCTACTACAGAAGGGCTTTATCCTACTATCCACTGGAGCCACATACCTTTGCCTTTTGCCTCGTGCGCTGTCAACTCAAGAGCCTAACATCAGTCTTCAGACCAGCGCCAAAATGGATCAGGAAATTGGGATACCGGACTTAATGTACTGGGAAAGGTCTATGGCTAGATATCCGGTTGAGCCATGGGTAAGACTAAGGTTGCATGAGTTGATAGCGACACTGGCCAAAATTGTAGCAGCTAAAAGTTCAGCACACGAAATCATCACCGAAACGCTGGACCCGGAAGCCGGTTTCTATGTTGCATACGGTCTCAGATACCACCCTCATGTCGGGCAATTGGATATGAGGTAATGTGATGATTATCAGTTCCCGTCCTGGACGCGACTCTTCTCAATGATGAGTGTATCTTCCCAAATGCCAGCTTACCCATATCTTAGAGTCAACTACGACCCCGTAACCCGTGTTTTAAACATTGAACGTAATCCGACCTGGATCCACAGGTGGATGCATAAGTGGGCGAAAATGGAGTGCCAATACATGTCGGTTCACTATTTCATGGGTCCAACGCGATGTACCGATTTGAGCCTATGTTCACACTGTGAGTTAACAAAGCAAATTTGACTATCATCTGGTTGGAAATGGATTGGAAATTTGCTAATTTAGAGACCAGGCGTTATTTCCCCTTCAGAACACACAATCAGAACAGCCGACGCCTTATTTCGGGGTACAGTCCAATCAAATCCTACCATCGTCTTTGAATCGGAGTGGAAAGAATCATATGAATATCTGCATAACAGCATGGTCCAGTGGTTCAAAATAGCTCCGTATGTCAGTCTCGTCTACCTGTGCATCTTCTCAAAGTTGCCGGACAATCGTATTGAGGGTTATCTCGAGGTCTGGGGCCGGGGCGAAAACGGGGATGAAACCCTGTTAAAGGAAAAGGTAACATAAGGACCAACCCCCTTAAACCTAGATACGATTTATTAATTGTTATTGAATGGGTAGCCCATTTTTCCTATTCCCGAAGACGAAACCGAAGCTAGTTCCTCGCGCGAGAGTATCTACCCTATGAAACGCGAGCAGGTCATGGCTCTCGGGCGTCTGGATAAGGGCTTTCTGAAGAAGGCGGATCCAAATGACGTCTTCAGCTTCCGAATAGATCTTCTCAGGAGCTATGCGCGCGAACAGATGCAGAAAGAGGGGTTCACCCCGGCGGATGACAAGGTCGACAAGAAAATTGAGAACGAGGTCGACGAGAAGGTCGACGAGAAGGTCGACGAGAAAGTGGACGGGAAGTAGTAATTTATTACCTCAGTGTTGAAAAGCAGTGCTCGCTGCTGCATGCAACTTGGATGAGTTCAGAAAGCAAATTGAAGTATCTTTAGCAAGGTCGAATTCAAATTGTACTAAGTCCTTGCAAACAAAGATCAGGTCGCCCTGAATCTGTATATCATCTTTTGCTTGGGTGCCGAGGGAGATATCCGTACATACCTGGCCCCCCGGTGACCGAAACAGCGGCGTCCAGTTGAATAGCTATCCTCAACCTCTGACTGACATTATGAATAGCTCATAGTACTACACTTTAGTGAGACATCACCTCAACGGAGCCCCATTAGTACTAGAGTGACCTGGCTGAACTGTCTCTGAACGTGCCCAGTTTCCCAAACTTCGTAGATTGCGAACCGCAATCATACTAGTCATATGCGGTGTAAGGTGGTTTTGATAGTTCAACCGGGTTTATAGATTCGAGCGTGAGCTCATGTAACAGTAACTCAAAATTCAGATCAAAGCTATGATGATAACGGTCTTCTGCAAAAGATAGTATTAACGGCGGTTATTCTGTGTATCAAAGATGGCAGCGTGATGTTGCGGCTCACGGGTGCGGTGGGGTGATTTACTTTAGGTTCGGAAAGCAGTTGCTCCGCTCCGGCAATTTAAGGTTTGCTGCGGGCCCGAGGTTGTAGTTAGGCAGAAGGCCGACGTCATCACGTCTTTATCAAAAACAGCGCTGGACAGACAACCGTGAGAAGCATTAAACACATATTCATTTTCTCAAGCCATGGCTTCTACTATGCCAGTTGCATCTTCTGGAGCTTCAGAACCAGTTCTCAGCCCATCAAAAGTTCTGTCTCTCGCAGCATCGTGTCTTGATAGGGATGCTCCCAAGCTGAACAATGCATGGGAGGCGGTCGCATTGGTGGGCCATGCGTGTATGACTGCAGTGGACTTCAGATTGGTTGGGCTAGGGGAAGGACATAGTTTAGGTATGTCAAGATGAACTAGAATGGTGCTGAATGGTCCAGTTTGCTAACTTGTGTTAGACCAGCGAGAATCTGTATCGAGACTTCCAAGGGAGTGGAATGCGACGACAACGTACTCATTCAAGTATGCGCACGAACAGTCCTCCATGCAGTATCTCCTAAAAGTCATACAACTTGGAAACAACGCCGTTATCTCTGCTCTCGCACTTGGTGATGACAAGACCTCCTCTTTCGATCTTCCGGTTCGCGATTATATTTCTCCATCATCTCTTCCACTATCTTCCTCTTCAGATCTCTCAGACTCGCTACGTCGTGTATTCATATCTCCCGAACGGCTCAGCGATCTCATTTCGCTCTTCCGCATAAACGTCATTCAAAAGCTCGCTCCAGGTTTACAAAAGTCAGGTTACGAAGATTCCTCCCAGACAGCAGCAGCCCCACGGCGTCATGAAGAGCCCGCAGACCGCAGACCGGCACGTGATCCCTTGCGTGACGATTTCCCTGCCCCCGCTCAACCCCACCCATTCCACGACCCCCTCGCCGCTCCGCCCCACCGCCCTATTCCCGCCGGCGACTTCCCACCCCCTGGCTTCGAGGACGAATACGAAATCAACGCCCCACCCCGCGGATATAATCCTTATGGCGGCCCCGGCGGGCGTCGGCCTCTGAACATTGGCGAGCGGGATCTTTATCCTCCCGGCCTGGGCCCGGACGATCCGTTACGACCGCATTTTGGGCCTTCGAGAGGCGGCGGGGGTATGCACCCTACGTTTGATGACCCGATGTTTGGAGGGGAGGGGGGCCAAGGCGGACAGTTTGATCCTCAGGTTCCTCCTGGGGCGAGGTACGATCCTGTGGGGCCTGGGGATGCGAGGCCATTCGGAAGGGGAGCGGGATGGGGAGGACGAAATCCTCCTGGAGGCGGCGGAGCCGGTGGTTTCGGTGGATTTGGTGGAGGGTTTGGAGGGGACATAATTTGATATCGACGAGAAATCATTCCGTGATGCAAAATTGCAAGAAGTTATGATATGAGGCAAACGAATTTACTTACTAGGCATTTGCATATGTGGGAAATGGGACAATTTGAGCGGTCGCATACGGGTAATATGAAGTAAGTTGTGGTAGTTTAGTGACCTCAGTTATCAAACCATGTCATCAACTCAGGAACAAATGGCACACTTAACGCAAACAGCACTCTGTCCATGATATTTCATATCAAGAGTGGCTTCAACGTAAGAGCCACCAATTACCCCAACCTTTGAGCAGCTTGACAAAACACAGCGCAGTAAGCCAAAATCCAACCCAATGAGAAAATGAAGCGATAAGAGCAGAGGCGAGCCATCAACATTCAACCAAGCTTGAAACAAAAGATTGTGAGTTCAGCTCTAATGACCAGGAGAAGACACCTATCACCTGCGTTTGGGCGAAGACACGGTCTTGGAGTGTATTGGAAGTGTAGTGGTGATATGGGGTCCTTTCCCCTTGCTGGTATGATAAGGATCAAACTCTTTTGCATTTGCAAAACTCTCTGTTGGTCCGACGGGAGTTGCACCGATCCATCTCAGAAGCCATTCAATTTTCTTTTGCTGAGCTTGCCGGGATTCGCTAGCGGTCAACTTGATGGGCTTGCTGTTGCGTACGATAACCTTCTCCCCGTTATAGTACGCTTCCATCACCCTAAAGCAATCCTTGCGAACTGAGAGTGCAAGAACCTAGTTGTCTTTAAATTAGATATCCAATTTGTTTCTCAAAGGGGAGACTGAGTGGATTGTTTTGCTTACAGGAGCAACCTCATGGGCTAGCCAAGCCTCTTTCTTTCCTTTCGACCACATGATTTGAAGAAGAATGATCAGTTCACTCCGCAAAATCTCGCTTTCAAAGTCGGAAGCATGCCATGATTTAGTCCCCACGTGCGGTACTGATTATAGCTCTGAGAATAACTAGCTTGCCAGTAGTAGCGTTGTTCTTTGTTTTCATGCGTTGGGTATTCCGCGAATCCCCAGTCTTGGTATACGCTCCTGTATAAGAAAACATCCATCAACACCAAGATACAGCACGAACGTGAGCAGCGAGTCTCAATGGAGTCTTACGGGTCACGAAACCATCCGAAGGAATCCCAGAAAGGAAGGTTTACACGTTTGTCCCAGAGAGTTGCCGTGGCGTTCCCAAGCTGACCCAAAAAAGTCGTGCCATAATTATATGCTTCGTATTTCGTCTGGATGTAGAAGAATTCTTCAGGGACCGTGTAATTAGACGTAGATTGCTCGCGGCAAATTTGCTGAAAATAAATGGGCTTGTTGCTATCTGTTTATGGGTCCCAAGAAAGCAGTCCGATGTCGAAAGGAACTAGGTTTGCTGCATCAAAGCGGGATCGAGGCGGAGACTCCTCAACAGCCTTCGCCCAAGCGGTCACTAAAGCATAGCTTGATCCGCACTAGGGAGATGCCTTTTGGGTCCAAGCGCTTTTTCTCGACCAGTTTTTTCAAGATTCTGGAGTGCCGAGCTTCGGCATCCTGAGACATTCTGCGAGAGGAGCAAACTCGAGATACGAAAAGATAACGTAGACATTCGCTATTTAAGAGAAAATGTCACGATAGGGCAATCGGGACATCAGCTTAGCGGACCTTCGCGATGCTCATGGGTATATTAGCTTCAATCGTCGATGATCTTAGTCCAAGGAATAAGTTCAGCTTTGTTCGAGCTTTTATGATAGGCATCACCATCAGAGTCATAAACCAATATACTCGTCTGTACTCTGCACATGTCACATTGCCCTAGTCCCACGGTATGAAAATACGGCACAAGCCGGCGGTCAACGACTCGCTTTGGGGACAATGTAGGATTGAGCTAAAGCTAATGATGAATATTGACGGTTCTGATATGACCCTTGCTCGAAGGAGGCAACGAGAATAATGATGAAGTGGAGAGCAGCCAGTCAATATCAGGAAGAACCGCGACGTGCATCGTGTACGCTCAGGCGCATGGTCTTCAGGAGATGAAAGCAGCCCTTTTTGATGCTGGCACGTGGAGAAACTTTCGGAGCCGAACTTAAAAATAGACAAGCAATCTAATCTAACCCGATTCGGACCCGCGTCGTGTGGTGGGCATGGAGCAATGGATGGTCTGTGCACTTGTGATGAAACCCAAGCTGCGAGGGAGAGGAACGGACGGGGAACCGAGATGCTCTCGGCTGGCTATCTACTCCGTACGGTATGAGTTTTCAAGCTACAATGCTTTACGGAGTACATATTACCCATAAATTTGGTACGCCTGGTGCTATAGCTGGATACTAACTACCATTACAACCTACAAGGGTCGACAATCGCCACCTAAGTTAAGGCACTCCCGTAGACCAGGGTGCAACTTGAGAGGGAGTTGTTCTGTACGGTAGCCAGTTACGTGTATTTGCACAATAATAAGTTGATGCCAGTGTCACTGAATGGTTAATAAAAGGTTCGTCAGGTTTATTATCCGACACTCAGGCATCTCTAGTCTTTTGGCTATTTCTCGCATTTCATTTCCGCTGTATCCCGCCCTCATCCGTACAACCCATATGCACATTTGCTTTCCAATGCAGCATCGGTAATGCTGTTAATAGGTGGATTAAAAGCCCTGGGCCCAGTGTGTTTCGCTGGTGTGTGTAGATACAACGGGCGGAAAAATAAAAAAGAACCTCAAAAGGGAAAATAATTTCGCTTTCTATTGGATTAAAGGAAATAGTCAGGAGTACGACGAGATACCATGGGCTCTCCGGCTCGAGGGCACGGGTCGAATTGAAGGCTAAACGAGAAGAATATTTAGTACAAGAACTGGCTTATCGAAAATGCGAACACAGGACATGACACGTACAAGGTATATTTCAGGTGCTCGTCAATTTCCATAATCGCGGCCTGGTTACCACATCTGTAGCAATAGTTTGGAGCTAAAGTCGATTGGTTAGAGTAGTCCAAAGATCGCGCTTCGGAGTTCGAGGTTCCAGTTACCTGAGAAAATCGTCACGACATTTCTATCTTGCGACCAATTATAGCCCTCCATAACAAGCTGATGCGCTCTCGCAACAAGGGTCAATCCGTTATTGTGATTGAACGCCTCCGAAATATCCTGGCCGAAAGTGTAGCCCGCACCACGTGGCGAGATTCCCCAGCCGCATCTGTCATCTGGGTCACTCCAGAGCAAATCGCACATGGGACCTTCATGAGGCACCTCCTGTATGCGGTCTAACGAGCGAATGTTGTCGAGTGTATCGATGGAAGGGCTAAGTCCACCGTGGAGACAGAAGATCTGGTTGTCGATAAGGGCGGTAAGAGGAAGGAAGTCAAAGAGGTCCGTGAAGTACTTCCAAACATTGGCATTTCCGTATTTTCGTAGACACTCGTCGTAAAATCCATAAACCTGCGTGATCTGACGGGACTCGTGATTGCCACGAAGAATTGTGATGCGTTGAGGGTAGCGGATTTTGAGGGCAACGAGGAGAGTAACGGTTTCGACAGAGTAATATCCGCGATCGACATAGTCACCTTGACAAGTTGAGTCAGAAACCAGCAATCTTGCAACCAAGCGGCGACATACCCATGAAAAGATAGTTTGTATCAGGATTGGGTCCGCCGATTCGGAAGAGCTCCATAAGATCGTGGAATTGGCCGTGAATATCGCCGCACACTGTGACTGGGCATTTCTGTTGCGGAAAAAGGCAAAAAAATCAGCATCACGAATACCGGACACGCGCAACGCTGGGTGACCACATACCACTGGCTGCACATTCGACTCCTCCTGTAACACCTCTTTGGCCTAGAAAGAATAATCAATGAGTCCCCAACATGCTTTGTTTTCAAGTATTGCGCGTAATCTAGCGGGGCGCGGAAGCAGCGTACCCTTTCGCAAAGCCTCTGTACGTCACACTCCGCCAGTTGCTTGCAGGTCATCAAGCTCTCAATCCATCCTTCAAGGGTCGGTATCGATTCAGGATCGCTCGCCACAGAGAGGTTATGAGGTTCCGGTGTTCGACCGGAGTCAATCTCCATTTTGCTATCCATTGGCTGATAGAAGGTAGGGTCCGACATCAATCACACGTGGGTGGAGGGGAAACGCAGGCGCCGGGGGGAAGAGGAGGGAGGTTAGGGTTTTGTTTACAGGTGACCGGAAAAGAAAATTAAAATCGTCAACAAGTGAAGAATGGGTATCAAAGACACAGGTATTAATCAGCGTGGGATGTGACGTGCAGACGTGTTGAAGCGTGGTGTTGAGAAGGGTTTGTTTCAAAGAGACAGCTGGTGGAGGGGAGTTGGGTTGGCTTCACCTTCAGATCTGGAACCAAGAAAGGGTCAGTCAATCTTGTTGCTGTTTGAGGTGGGAGGAGGCGGTGCGCCACACTCCTGCATTAGCCACGCTAGCTTGCCCGCTTCAGCCACACCAACCACACTTCTTCTGTTCAGCTGCTCTCGTCCCATCACAACTCAAGCTCAAGACATGCAAACCCGCATTGTTACATCAAAATTGCTTGAGATCAATAAACGGCCTTTTATATCGAGGCAATTATGTATTATTCTGACAGCAGGGTGAAAGATCACCATCTAAACTCGAAGATTTCTACGGTTATGACACAATGCATAAGCTGCGACTGCTCGCTGATATACGAAGTAGAATACTTGCTAACGACAGCATCATAGATAGATGCGTTGACGATAACTACTAAGTTCGGCGTGCAAAAACAATCTTTCACTCTTGTACCACTTTTGCTTTCTCACCGGTCTTGTTTTCCACACCCTCCACGATACCCTCTTCCCCCTGCACTGTCTCCGCATTCGACCTGGAGCCATCATCTCCGCTCTCTCCCTTCCCTGCGTAATTCCTCACATTTGAACTCCCATCTGGTACGTAGAACCTCTGATCCACGCGGCCTAATAGAAACAGATAAACCACGATCGCTTCCAAACCAAAATTGAAAAAATAAAAGCACGCTTTGTGATGGTACCATGCCGGGTTGAAAATCGCTCGTGGAGGCATGGCGCTTGTACCTAAACGGAATCCTGCACCCAGTGCTAAAAGTACTGATGAAGTACCAACAATCAGACACTTTGCGATCCAGCTGCCGTTTCCGAACGGATCAACTGGTTGCGGCTGGCCGTGTCGCGGAGCGCACTGGATGTATGCAAGGATCGGTAGAGGTAGAATGGAAACGAATGTCGTATAACTGCCGCCATAAAGCTGCAGGTTCCGATCTATACGACGAGTGTTGGGATCGAGGGTGTGGAGGCTCTGAACCGTGGCGGTAATCACCATGATTAAGGTTAGTCCGATGAGGATATATAGCGCTTTGAAGAGGTATGAGAGCGACCGGGACCATCCGAGCTGTGGATTGCTCGCACGGAACATCCGCTGAGCATAGAGAAGGTTCAAAATAAACAATATAATCACACCAGCTGCGACAAAGATTTGCGAAGCAATCCCCAGACGAATGTTCGTTCTTCGTGTCGCCCAAGCGATGCGTAGGACATTTGCTGTGATACGAGCCATACAAAAACCAAAGGTGGCGGCGGACGGAATAAACTTGTGTCCCCGGGAAAGGTTCCTTCGAAACAGAACCATATGGCAGACGGCTCCAATGACGAATATTACCACGAAAATTGCACATATCGGTACGTCTACGGAGATGGTGGGTATGCCACCTACTGCCGCTGTGCTGGGGGGATATGGCGGACCAGGTATGCTCATTGGAGGCTACACACAGAACGGCCGTGTTAGATGGTGCCTTCAAATGGGAAAAAGTTTAGGTGTATCGTACTTGACTTTGCGACATGCTTGCGCCTTGAGGATGTCTACTGAGATGTCCCAACAATGTTCTCGATACAGCTGAGGATGTTATGGTCAGGTGTTTGATGTTCGTTTTTGATTTTTCTGCCTGCGCAGAGTATAGTTAAACATAACCCAACAGGAGGTAATGTGTTTGCAACCGGAAGGGTAAACTTGATCAAGCTTTGAAACGAAAGAATGTCCAGTTCAAATATGCTGTACGCTGAGATCGAAGAAAAGTAACAGGCTGGACTACATAAATATAGTAGTCATCGGTCGTCGCTCCCGAACGGCAGCTACCCCTGCTTGAGATCGTAATCCCAGAACTGCGCCAAGGATTTGAACAACAAAAGCTCGGGACCAAAGCCAGCGTTTCGCCGTCAACACGTAAACTTATCGCTTCAATCATAGTATCAGTTCCGGTGTCACGCGCAAACATTCGTTAATTCCGTTCAGTTAGAATAGAAAAGGGACAGCTGATGCAACATTGGTTCATTCCGGGAGCTGAAACGCTCCATTTCAGGCGGGATTCATGGACAAGGTTCGTAGCGGACATCGGCGTCATTATCCCTACATAGAAGCCGTTCAAGGCAGACACCTTTTCCACGAATTGCAACACTGATCTTTTGCAGCATTAGCGATCCGATGTCAACGCGAGCGTTCGAGCGCCTCACGATGGATGACTAAGATCTCGTCGACGATAAACTAACCAATCAGAAGATGCCAAAGAGCAAAATGTCGGCGTCACGGAACGCCGACTTTTCCGACTCCTCACAGAGGAATGACATAATCTTCGAAGCACTGCGGCCAAGGGCGTGAACGCACAGATATCCGGAGTAAGCGTGGTGATGATTGACTTCGACGACGCTTCTCGACCTGTCTCGAGTTACAAATGCTTCACAACGGAAAGCATTGGAAGTCAATGGTAGTTCCAGCTGCGGTGCTGGTTAGAGGATGTCCTTGTATAGTTCGAAGAGCGGTTCCATTATTCCAGATAATTAGAAAGTAGTTCGCCCTCGCGGGCGAGTGAGGCTAACTTCTGCTTTCGTTCACTTCCCAAATGCGATGTTATAACCACCAGTATTTTCGTCTTGAACGAGTTTGAAGTTATCCGTTGACAAGCCAAATGGTTTCAAGATCCCGTTACCAAGCTAAGCATCCAAAAAAAGTTCAGTTTTAATACCGAATAGCGAACTGACCCATACGAAGTAACGAAACGTCGCTTGTCCACTTACCTCCTTCAGCTTCTCCATCATATCACCAACCTCCTTTGCCTTTGCGACATTGATCTTCTCCGGCAATTCTCTCAGAACCTTGATGACGCTTAGTTCTTCACTTCGAGGAAGCATTTTCAGCTGCAGTAATTCTTTATAATCCGCTTCGGCCCCTTGTAGATTTGCCCATCCGCCAAGCTCCATTTTACCTCGAGCTCTTCTCATCAAAGCTTTGGCTCGGATCCGTTTCACATCTTCTCTCCGTGCGTCCTTTTCTTTCAGTTCTCTAAGCTGCTCGGCTTCATCCTCTTCGTCCCCATCGTCACCAATTTCTACCACGGCGTTTGCGTTATCTTGCTCCTGGTTGTGCTGCTTGGACTTGTCCTCTTCATTTGCAACAGTATCCACTGCCGAAGATGGGAAAATTCGATCCAAACATTCTATGCTGGCAGTCGCCGAATCAACCGCAGCTTTCCAATCTTCGAGTTTTAAATGACATGCCGCGATGTTACTCCGTAAAACGGCAATTTCGTAGTCAAGGTAATTCGGGCAAGAAGCTAAGGCACGGTCATACGTGGTGATGGCGTCGGAGTAGCAGGCGGTGGAAAAAAGCTTGTTTGCGGCGGACTTTTCAGCGTTCGATTGAGCTAGGAGACTCTACACAGGATGTCAGCTTGTTGTCGGTGGAGTGATTTCATGGATTGGATCGGATGGACTGGTCAACGTACAGCTTCTTCGTCGGGTGGGAATCGGGCATCGTGAAAGATCTCATTCTCCTCATCCTCGCTATCGTCACTTGATGGTTGCGTTTGCTTTGCGGTATTCGACATGTTTGTTGAAACAAAACTTGTGGATTGTTGCTTGTCGCCGGGAGCAGAGTTCGTGGCTCAAGGTTTTGATGATGACGGTCTCGGCGAACCTTCCCTTGCGAACGGGACCCCTGATAAGATAAGAACTTTGAGCATCAAAAACGCAGGGGATGCGCGGGGAAGTTTGACATTATTGCTTCGGATATCTCATTTGCCTGAGCAAGCGTTCGCACTAGATATATGCTTCTAGTCAGAGCTATAACAAAGATGGAATCTCGAAGGTAAACCAAGACAGCATAAACCCCTCCAGAAATGCTACTCTATGCCCCTTTCTCAGCTACTTCGTGCAACGAGCTAATGAACCATCTACTTCAGCTTTCCGCCCGTTCGGGCCTGTCTATTCGATATGGACGGTCTTCTGATCAATTCTGAGGACCTTTATACATTGGTCGTGAACTTGATCCTCGAAGAATATGGAAAACCATTACTCCCTTGGTCAATAAAAGCACAACTACAGGGAAGACCTTTAACGGAGGTACGGGCGTCCCCATTGTAATTCAGACCCTCCACCCACAGTGGTCGCGGAAATTCGTTGCGCGACCCCTGTGACCGTTGAAGACCAGCAGAACTAACAGTCACTCACCTTAGGCAAGTAAAATCTTTCACTCATGGGCCCAGCTCCCCATCACCCCCGAAGAATATATGACCAAAATCGCCGCCCTCCAAGCCGAACACTTCCCCTCCGCCCAACCCCTCCCCGGCGCCTTCGATCTTGTCAAAACCCTTTCCAAAGCCACCAGCACTTCCTCACCCCTCCACATCGCCCTCGCCACATCCTCCCATTCTAGAAACTACACCCTCAAAACGAGCCATCTTGACCACCTCTTCTCGCACTTCCCCCCTTCCCGCATTGTCGTCGGCAACGATCCTCGAATCGGCGCGGGACGGGGTAAACCGAGACCGGATATTTATCTGTTGGCGCTGGAGATAATCAACCAGGAGATTAGGGCCAGTGGCAGCGGTGAGCCAGAGATCAAGCCGGAGGAGTGTCTTGTTTTTGAGGACAGTGTTCCCGGTGTGGAAGCTGGAAGGAGGGCGGGGATGAGAGTTATCTGGTGTCCGCATGAGGGACTATTAAAAGAATACAGTGGGAGGGAGGAAGAGGTTCTAGCTGGTCTAACGGGCACGCATAAGGAGCTCGATGAGGAGGATGGCAACATTGATGGCATGGTCAAGGTCGAGCCTTGGAGGGGGGTTGGAGCGGGCAAACCTGGAGTCATTGGGGATGGATGGGGGGAGTTACTACATAGTCTGGAGTCTTTTCCATATGAGAAGTATGGAATCAAGGTATCAAGGAAGTGAAAGGCTGTGCAGGTTAGAAGTTACTAGAGTTAAATACCAATACTACCGTCTCATGCCGTACCACTAAACCGTGAAATCCATTCATATTCAACCTAGTGTCCGAAATCATTCTGAGGAATGCGAAGTGATTGCAAAACTAGAGTAACAGAAACGACATCATCATGCAAAACACTCGTATAACGCCAAAAGCCCATCACATCGTAACACTCATAAGTCATAAATCATTGCTCATCACATATTGTGGGTCATGAAATCATAAATCATAGTCATAAGTCATCACAGAACCAGATTAGCAAGCAAGCAAGCTACATTGGAAACCAAAGTAAACAGAGCATCAGCAAGAGATAAACCAACGCATGAACTACCCCAATGTGAGAGCAACCCCGGTGCCAGAAACACGACTGAAAGCCAAGCTGTAATCGAAAAGCTCACTGAAACGGATGTTGTCCCTCGTTGCTGCTAGGTGGACTCATAGAGTTCTTGTTACCACCAGGACTTTCAAATGGAGGAAGAAGACATTCGCTATGGTGATATAGGCCAGATTCATTCTGCATGTCAGTTGCCTGGGTTGGAAGAAGTGACTGCCCTGGCGGAAGGTGCTCGTAACCTTGCAAGTTGCCAGAAGGTTGGAGCGAAGCAGTTTGCCCTCTTTGAGGCAGTGAGTATTGTAGACCTTGAAACTGTTGTTGGGGGTACTGCTGCTGGTGGCCAACTCCCGGAGACTTGAAGGTGTGCAAGTTTTGAGCGTGATGAGCTTGCAATATGCCATGCAGAGAAGAAGAGAAACCTGGTTGTAGCGAGCCGCCAGTGATGCCCCATTGCTGTTGAACAGGGGGTTGTCCTTGTTTTATTCCATCAGTGTAAGATCCCATGCCAGAGAGCCCGTTAAACGCCGGGCTTTGTGTCTGAGCTACCATGTCGGACACTGGCGTAGGGAAGGGCGATGGAAGTAAAGCCCCAGAGGGAGTAGGCCCGTGTCCGCCAGACTGGAACGGCGCGATGACACCGTTTTGACGCCAGTTCTCACTGTAAGGGCTTGGGTATGCCTGCGGAGTTCTAGGCATAATGGGGTTGGCATTTCCTTGATTGTGCATGTGAGAGTACTGGCTAAATGTAGGCCCCAGATGCGTACCCATTGAAACAGGATCTTGACTGCCGGCAGGTACTGGAGTTTTTACAGAAGGCTTCCTTTGGCGCTTGGATGGTTTTGGAGTCCCGGCGAGCATCTCTAGGTCGACTGCAGAAGGCTTTGGTGCCCGGCCTCGTTTCTTGGGAGCAGAGGCGGTTATTCCAGACTGCTTTTCTTCCATCTCTAGAGCGGTCTTTCCAGCCTTGATCACCATCCCCTTTTTGGCGTTGAGCCCTTTATTTTGTTCCACCCGCTTCGTATTTATTAGTTGGATTCAGGAATAAAAAGGGAAGAAGTCTTACGTTTTCTTGGTAATTCGGGTCGTCAATGAAATTGAGGAAGAATGGCACATCTAGCAAGCGTTTGCAGATGGTCTTTCGCTCCTATTTTCACGCATTAGACTTGGAGCTTCAACAGTAGTGGGCGAAGTTAATTCCTACCCTCAAGATCTGAAGGATAGTTGACATTCTGTCCTGGAATGTTCCAAGAACGTCGGGCCTGGTGGTATCCTTGGTGTCCCACGAGTGACGCAAGGGACCGCTTTCATGGCGTTCGATGCACGATTTCTATACTGCTGTCAGAGGTAACGTCAATTCAGAATTTCAGTCAACCACGTACCAGGATATTCCAACACGCGATCTCCACGCGCGTCTGAGAGTGCCGCCCTTGCTTCCAGGGCCGGATCATCCCCTCATTGTCCTTTGACTCGTCAATGCTGTACATCGCTTGCATTAACTCCTTGACAACCGCCTCTCGGTGTTCCTGAGTTTGTGGAACGGTAAAGTCTCTCAAAGGCTCCTTCCACTTCTGTGGTTGAAACGCATTTGCTTCTTCGACAGACTTAAACGTTAGTTTGAATGCCCTCTCAGAGATGGGTTCCTGTCCCTGGGCAGCGACAATGGTGGGCTCTGCGTTTGGTTCAACTTTCGTGGGGTTTGTAGCTTCAGTGCTCGAGGAGCTCATGGCAACAAAACCAGTGACATTCGGAGCAATACTCGTACATGTTTCTGCGGAATAAGGAACCGATTGCGGAGTGATTGTTTCAATATCATGGTCTCCGGACCTGGAAGCAATCTGGGCTCCTCCATCGAGTTGACAATTGCCAGAGTTCAGAAACGCTTCGTCAGGGGATATAGTGTGGACCTCGTAATCCGCGCCGGATTGAGTTTCGCTTTTTATAAAGCCATTGTTTTGATGGCAACTTCCTTGTTGTGAATTCCAATAATCTTGAATTGCAGCTTCGAATTGAGACCCATTATAATTTGGAGATGTATCGTATGTATCGTTAATACCTGGACTGCTATTCAACGCTCTAGAACGAAGATTAATCTTCAATCACCAATAAATATCAACTGCGGGATAGTCGCTCTTACTGGGTGGGCTGTTTCAGCAAAGCCTCCTTCATTGCATTATCAAGGTCGGTATTAGTCATCTCATTCAGCTCGTCCATCGGGATGCCTGGAAAATACTGCTCCATCGCGGCTCTAACCTCGACCCCGACACCAAGTCAAAGATTCGAGCTTGGTCTGCGGAGGACTGTACTCGTTAGAATTCTCATGCAAATACGACCAAGCTAGTCACAGCCAACGCTAGAGCTTATGGGTAGAAGTAGATATTGACACAATGACCCAATTGAAAAGGTGTAACAGGTGTAATATCACATACCGCGTTGGGATAACGATCACAATTATATTGATCTTTGGGGTGCTCTCGTGACTACCCCGGCACAAGGTATATCGAAAACGGTGATGAATGCCGAAGCAGAAAGAATATTAAAAGACTTCAGGTCACTGAGAGTCCCGAGAACTATCTCTCGAAGACTCAATGCTCGGTTAGATATTGAAGTCGTGAACGAGATAAATGGTTGCGAAAGCTTCACTTTGTCGCTAAAGCTTGAAGCACGAGAAATGGTGATCCAGATGTCTGTCTTTTCAATTAGTTCGTGAAAGACGACGTGGGTCGTGAACGTGCAAGTGATTCAACAATTAGTTGTCTCAAGGGAAGTAAAATTTCGTGAGGCCGATGAACAACGATGATTCTGTGAGATGTTGAAGACTGGGGAAAAAAAATGAAGAAATGGAGCTTGAACAGGAAATATAAAGGAGTCCAGCAAGCACCTGCGCTTACCGCATTTGGTTTGCACAAATGCGATTCACTGCAATTGTCTATCTAGTGACGGATCTCTCTATGGTATTCACGAACACGT
The DNA here is from genome assembly GCA_014839905.1 of Aphanoascus verrucosus. Classification (NCBI taxonomy): domain Eukaryota; kingdom Fungi; phylum Ascomycota; class Eurotiomycetes; order Onygenales; family Onygenaceae; genus Aphanoascus; species Aphanoascus verrucosus. The sequence goes on along the minus strand of JACRYM010000036.1, from coordinate 236,130 downwards.
CAATGACAACATCTATACGCCCGGGCGCTAGTATCATTCAATTGACGTCTTCGCACCGATACAATATTGGAATCTCGAACAAAGACCCGAGGCACCGTTTTCCGGAAGACGCCATTGTCCTGCTGGCGGTTTACGGGGTCCTTGGCTAGGCGAGGCTAGAAAGGATTGCTGCCCTTGCAGTAAAAATAATTGCAGGATATGGGTGAGAAACATGTGTCCGCGGGAGCCAGCTCCAATAGCTTCCTGTTAAGATACCAGGAGTCAATGGGATAGCCGGCGAGCGAGTACATAGTAAGCTGACCATGTCACGAAACGGAGATCTCCGGTGAGGTATAATGTGGGCACCAATAACTTTTCAACGGTCATCTCAATTGCCTTGGGAAGTACCTACGAAGCGCAAAGATAAACGATGTCCATGGGGATGGGGAAACGTGTATTGATAGCCTCTATTGCAAAGGATACGAAGCGATGGCATCGTAGATGCGGTCAATTCTGAGCAAGCAGGCAGGCACTTCAAAAGCACATACCAACATAGAAGTGATTGGGTGCTTCCCGGGACAGCAATTGGGATATAAAGAACCCGGTGACACCATGCTTTGCCGTAAAGCCATGGCTAGTATTCACAATTCACAGACATCCAAACCCGTAACAACTCGGAGACACGCAGCTTGCGAGTTGTCAAAGATCAGTGGTCTTGAATCTCCATGACGATTAAATGCGCGGCAGGCCACAGAACGAGGAGGTAACGTCCAGCCAGTCACTACATCTTGAAGCGGGTGCGGAAACATCAGGCTCAAAGATGCCTCCTCGGACTATAAGAAGGAAAGTTACACGAATCAAAAGAGTATCCATTCAACTGCCATCAACAGCAGCATGAGCCAAAGTCAAAAGAATGCAACCATAGCTGAATAAGATAGCTATGAAAAGTCGTGCTAAATGACAGGCATGTTTCAAGCCAATCTCTCGTGGCACCTTCGTCAAGCAAAAAACAGGACACCTTTTGCGGCTTTATGCAAAGAGATAAAAAGACGTATGTTGATTTCTATTCTGAATAGAAACAGCAGGTCCACCGTATTGTCGAGTCTCGCAAAGAAATCGGTGCTGTGAGTGAAACGACGTCCGTAGTATGTCGTCAAGAAACAACGTCTATGAGTGGTCGAAACTAATGGTTCGGAACAACCTAAAACCGAGAACTCTCCTGCTAAGCCGATGCCAAGCCAGCGCCATCTGCGGACTAGCGTCTTGGCCCGGAGCACGAATACTTGTGCCAAGACCTCCGAGCGGCCCCACAATTCAGCCCTAGCAACCAGGAACCCGGCGGAGGAACTTCCGCGTTATATCACATTCCACACATGAACTTCTACTGTGTGGGTGACGGATTCGCGGATATTTAGATCCTGTGTATACCAGTCAAGAATTAGAATAAGAGCCGCCACTGAGACCTACTCTTATACCCTGTTTGACCTTTCAGATCACACATCCATCTGTGCAGTGATTATTCTCGGCCGAAATCCTTGCATTCAGCTTTCCAAAAGCAGCATATCTCCGTACTCAGCGGCACCATAGTCGATGCAACGAATATCTAGTGCAGCACATTGCACTGGTCACCGGGTTCTGATTTGAATAGTGGGTTGACGACATTGGTCGCATCGGTTTTCATCTAAGATAGTCTCGCGGGAAATAGGAAGGAATCATAGTTGCCAGACTTTCAACGTATTGTCTACCGTCCGCAACCCAGAAAACTCCCGGTACTTCGTTTTGGAGGGCTCTTCAGCGTGGTAATCTGAAGGGAAGAATTTCTGACCCGAACAAGTGGCCATCACGCTCCCAGTTGGATGGAAGACCGCGCTTGAAACCGGATCTAGGGTTCCTTGTTAGCTAATGACCTTCTTAAAACTTGACAGGCTCTGTACCATTATGAATTTTCTTTTCCCAGGTAGGCTGAATTTCATCACCGAGATTGGTTCCGCAATTCCACATGCGGACATAACCATCAGTGCCGCCAGCCCAAATTTCATGACTTCCAGTATCACTGCTATCAACCAAGTCGACATTCAGGCGTTGGTTTGTCATTGCCTTTCGACCGGTTAGCCAACCAACAAGCTGGCCAGTAACTCTTATGTCGTAGACCAAGATTCCGTTGCTTTGTCTTTCTGCGGCGTAAAGATAACGACCGCAAGGACTCCATAGCACCTGAGTGATGCCCTTCCCTCCAATTCGGCGTTCGGCTTCTGTTCCAGCAACGCTAAATGTCGCAATTGTATCCCCACTGCCATGGGAAGCGTAGAGACCAATATGTCTTGTGAATGTGCCTGCTGCAACTATTCCATTGCCGGCAGGATCCTCTGATAAAGTAGAGACAATTCCTTTCATTCCAACTCCACCTCCAACCATCTTCTTTCGTTTACTTGGAATGGTAGGAAGTCTGGATATTGGACCATCTTTCCCCGGCCGTGATATGTCAAATACGCAGATAAGGCTGTCGGACCCGGTGAGGAATCGAGTTCCAGATAGACTTGCAGGGTAAAGGATGCTGTGTGGAGTAATGAAAGCCTCCGTGGTAGGGGAGATCAAGCTATAGGATGCAACGAGCCCTGGATATAGTACTGAATTAAGCCTGATAGGATGGTCTCGGACTGATGACAATAGCAGTGTTGTCGACGTATCCTGGAGTGAAAAGAAAGGGTATATTGCTGTTGAGTAAATTGGCTCTCTAGAAGGTATAGTATGGAATGCAGTAAGTGTATCAGGCGTCGCTCGATCTTCGAGAAGATCAGGAGGCCTATATACTCACTAATCAATACTTTCCACAAATTTCCCGCAGAAAAGAAAGTTTGGGGCCACATACAGCACAAATGCTCGAAGATGATTATCTGCAGAGTTTGTTACAATGCTGGTTCCGTCGGCGGTCCTAATTCAGACGTTTAGAAGTCAGATATTGAATTTCCAGAAGTTCTTCGTGCACCGTCGTACCAGTCTACACTTCTGAAGTAGTTTGAAGTTAGCCCCCCTGTCTCCTTGTACCCCGAAGTTTCTGATGGAGTGACTCTGTCAGGAGGGATGACTGCATTTGTCGACGCAACGCATCTCAGATCCCACGTTTTAGGGTTCTCCTCAACCATACCCGTCAACATCAGGGAGTTTGGTTTTCACAAATGGCTTGGGAGGGCTGAGGAATGCCGCCTTCAATTCAGCATCTAGGAGCCGAAAATAGCAAGGATGCTTTGGGAGATTTCTGGGGGTTCATAAACCTCAGAAAATTCGGGTTTTGATAATTTTATTTCAGCAACAATATCCACATTTTTACCGGCCGTTAATATTTTGAGTCCATGACAAGCTGGTTGCTACAGGGTATGAGAGGATATGTCGCTTTCTTCAACATTTTCTGGACAAAAGCATGACAAGCCGTCTAGAAACCTAGGTCGTGAAATGAAGGTATGGCGAGCGCTATTCCATGTTCGGACTAGCGTACGACGTCTTGGCGCTTCACCATCCAAAAGCCGCATCGACTCTGTTGACAATTTCAGCTGACCACGATCAGTTTCGCGCTCACTTCGCGATTACAGCTTTTGGTGTACAGCGAGGGCTTAGCCCTTTTTGCTTTCTTTCTTTTTACCCATACCGCTGCTCTCCATTCATCATGTTTGGCCAACGCACGTCTGCTCCGAGCAGCGGCTTGACCGTCAATACCTCCTCTGCGAACGCTTTATTGTAAGTTTCTTCAAGTTGATGCTCCTACGCCCTGCGTTGGATTGGTCATGAAAAGGCTTTTGGTTGAGCTTGGTTCCTAGGCCAGCTGCGCAGGCCTACTCTATTAAAGTCCCCAGGAACTTCCTGTGTTCTTCGAAAGTAGTGATTCTATGCTGACGCACGTCCTATAGCGGAAGTAATCCAAATCCAACCCCGTCTACTACGAGCGGACAAGCTGCTGGAGGGCTATTCGGTAACCCAGGGTCAACTGCAACAACGACAAGCGCTAGTGGAGGACTGTTTGGTGGCCTCGGAGCTACACCAACGACCACCGCAGGGGCCGGCGGGGGAATGTTTGGCAATACGGGCACAACAAGCACAGCTGCAACTGGTGCTAGTGGACTATTTGGTGGACTCGGATCGACGACTCAAACAACTACGACGCAACCCCAATCGGGCAACTTATTCGCCGGTCTAGGAGCATCGTCCACTACTCCGGCTTCTGGAGCAGCGCAGACCCAACAATCTGGCGGACTCTTTGGGGGACTTGCTGGCGGAGCACAGACAAAACCTACAACCGGAGGTTCTCTCTTTGGTCAAACCACCACATCCGCATCGCAGTCCCAATCTAAACCGATGTTTGGAGGCATAGGATCTACTCCAACTAGTGGTGGAATGTTGTACGTTTCCGGACGCCCTTGGCGATGCCGTATTTTTTGACCTTTACTGACATCTCCCTGTTCAAGTGGCGCATCTACCACCCAGCCCCAACAACAACAACAGCAACAACAAGGGCCGACTCTGGCGCTATTCGCAAATCAAAACTCCTCCGCAAAACAAGATCAAAAAACCACAGGATCCTCTATTGTTCAGGGTGTCAAAATCGATGTTTCAAACTTACTTCCAACCACTAAATTTGAAAGCTGCGCGGATGAACTGAAAAAGGAAATTGAGGCCATTGACACATATATTCTCAACCAGATTCATATGTGCAACGAGGTTTCTGATCTTCTGCCCACAATATCCGTCCAAGGGAAATTAATACCAAACGATGTTGAGTTCGTGCAGGGCAAGCTAGATGCCCTGCAAGAGGCTCTGGAAAATGACGCAAACGGAATCGAGCACGTTCGCAACCTTGTCAAAGAAGATGCGGCTAACGCCAAACTCGCTTTCCGCGCAATTGACACTTTACTTTTGCCGCTACAGTATCAGCCATCGGCAGGCGAAAGATGGTGGTTATCAACGCAACAACCTCAGTCGATGTCGAAACATTCTCTGCGGTCCGCGCTGGGAGCGCGACGCGCGACGCTCGCCCTTCCACAGGACACGGAAGCCGACGCTAGTCAAGAGGGACCCAATAATTTGGTGGATTATTTCTCACGACGTGCGGACGAAATGAACGTTGTCCTCGAAGAATACCGAAAGAGCTTGAAAGAGATTGAGGATCATCTTCATGGAGTTGAGCTCTCGGTCCAGAGGCAGATACATGAGCTCTCATCGTCCAAAGGAAAGAATGGCGCTCCGCATAAACCAACGTCTCGAGTCGCCCAACTTGCAACTACGCTGGGTGATGTTGAAACAGCAATCCTCGGTGTTGCTGGCAGACTGGGTGGTGTCAAGGAGGAGGTACAAGAAATCATGCTAGGCCCGCTCGGCATACATAGTGGTAAAGTTCCTAATGGATGGTGAATGAATGCTTAATGTCCTAGTTCTTGCAGGCAACTGGTTGTACTGAATAGATTATGATGGGCGCTACGTTACGTACGGAGTTCCGGTGCATGGCGGAGATATGAAGTTTTTCGATTTTTCTTTTCATTCTTTCAAATATCTTCCCCCAATACCCGCACAATACTACCATTAAATTGTGCACTTTGCATTTGTCGCAATGGCGTCTGTGGAAAGGAGCGATTTCAGAGTCTGCTCTTTTCTGGTACTTCGAATTCCCTTAGCGGCGCTGCACAGTGAGAACCAGGTTGAGTAATCGTACTTATTCGCCAGATCATCTGACAAGCGCTCACTGCGCCTCAATCGTGTTAAACAGTGTGGACGGAATGAAATTCCATGGGAGAGTGGAACACGGGACTCCACCCGCCCTGTCACGTGCGTCCAACTTGGACGACCATCGACCTACGTCGTCTCTTTGAGGTCACTCCTCCAGAAGAGAGATGGTCGTTGGTGTCAGTCTTTGAACAGCAACATGAGGATGCCATCTTCAATGGAGTTTGTACTCGACTATTCGCGATTCCACGGCATAGCTAAAGATCATCTGGCAATCGATCCGACCAGCCTTGTTCCTCGAACCGTCGAGGGTGGAATCGTTTATTCCTTTGAGACGGTGGAGGGATGTCCTTCTTTGGACTTCAATGCGTTACGGGAGACTTTACTCCACAAATACAGAGAGAAACTGAGCATCAGCAAAGCAGGTGCCGTATTTTTAACGTCAATTATCAGGACAAGTACGATTGATACTATGAAACGTGCACCTCAATCGGATGAGATACTTCCTGATCGTCACCGGGTTATCAAGATTAAACAAGAACCTCCCGTTTTGCGAACCGACCATGAGTACGGTATGCAGCTCTTTCGTGCCACATTAACTGACAATCGAGTCGATGTGGATCTGTCATTGGAGAAGCTCTGCCACGAGAGCGACGAAGGGCTCGCATTTCCAAACTACATTCATCACCTACCGGCCCATTTTTATGAACAGATTGTGAGAGAGAAACTCGATTGTACGCGGGAGGTACTGGCTTTCTTGCAGAAAATCAGAAAAGTCACGGTTGCACTCACTGCTTGCACTAATGAAAAAGAATGCCCTACCTATACTAGAGTCAGTGCATTTATCTCGTCTATTTTTTTTTGCAGTCGTCATTAATAGAACTTCCAGAAGCGAAGCCCAGATCCCATTACACCTCCTCTCGTTCCAAGGGATCTGACGTCGATCCCGTTCATTCCATCATCTCCATGCATGCGAATGGATATGCTCTCTGAGCCTGACACCCCGGAACTTCCGGAACGCGAGAGATTAGAAGCGGCACTCGTGGCGGATGCGAATTTGTTCTCTGAAGAAGCGTCGGACTCCGACAGCGGTGGTATTTCAAGTAACAGGATACTGGACACCTTCATAACACCTAAGGGGACAGACAGGCCACCAAGTTCAAACTTATCCCCTAGGAAGAGAACCTTCAGCCAATCCATCAAGGTTGATAGTCCGCTCACACCGCCTATTTCCGCGAAGAAGCGCTGTGCGGAAGAGAAGGCAAAAACTCTGGAAGTCATAATCAAGGCTAACCCGTTGCCTGGCATGGTTATTGCAGACGAGGAAGTGCCTTCGAGTTTAGGTGGTCTGCTCTGCGCCTCTGCACTCGCAAAGAAACAAATTGAGTCGAAGATAATGAGCGAACGGATGCGCGGGGCGAATGCGGATGTCCGGGTTGAGATTCCTAAACTTGCGGATTTATACCCAGATCCACCGTGGCTTAATTCCCCAAAGAATCAACCCTGTGCATCGAGGCCCGTCGACCTTGCTCAAAACTTGATTGCTCTAATAGTGAGTAAAAATCATGATTCGACCAGTCCACAGTACATGACAGGGGACGAAGAGCACGATCTCCGATGGAACCCATTCCCACAAGGGCTCTCAAAGATGGATGTGCAAGAATCAATCAGGAACGATGGTATCATGCAAGAAATTCTCTTCAAACCTGGGGCAATCAATAAAAATATTGAACTACTGAAACGGCCGTCCTCCAAAAACAGTGACGTAGACCAAAGCACGGGCGATGGCGTTGAGGCCGATGAAATCACAAATGAGAATCCGTCCGCACCCGTTGCGAAAACCCCACAAGAGAGACATGAGAGAACCTACGCACCAGGTAGAAACGAGTTTCAATCTTTTTTACCCTTGACCCAGAAGATTCAATCTTCAAACAACCAAATTCCACCTAACTCTGTGGAGGCAAGGTCTTCTCTCCTGTCTTCGAAGTTCTCTGCTTTGAAACATTTATCGAATTTCATGAGCATTCGAGGCAACCAAAGTCAGAAGTTAGGCGTCCCGCGCCGTCAATGCACCGACGAGCGTTTTGAGGCACCCAAACTGATACATGAAAATGAGCACCAGATTGTCGCCACCGAGGAGGACGAGGTTCCAGAAGCAGCAGCGTTTTTCGTTGAGTTTGACCTCCCTGCAACGGGAGACTCGGAGCCTCCGTTCCCCCTTACACTCGTACTTTCGAATTCATTATTACGATCACATCGATCTGTGGTACAGACACTCGAAGGACTTTCAACACCAAAGATCCTGATTTTTCGTGACTATCACACAATGACTCCACGACCTAACGAGCAACGTGAACCACAAGTTGCTTTTGCGCTCACCGGTCCAGGGACGGCTTCTGACACAACAATACAGGCAACCGAGGGAGATGATGCGGACATTATCATATCCCCAACCACGGGAATCCTCCTGACAACCTCCCAAGAGACCACGCAACTATACCTTCCGGGACACTCAAGACCTCGTTGCCAACTTGGAGGCAAGCTTAAATCGCCCCTTTGGGAAAGAATCTACCGAGTGTGTTCCAGGTATGAGCAGCTTTATGTGCTGATCACTCATCCATTTCATGTGAACAGACGGTTGCAAACGTCCTTTAATGAAAGAACGTTGAGCTCCTTTCGCGAACTAGTGTCATTTTGCTCTTCCTTTGCTCAATCCTGCAGCGTGGTACCACTGGTGATCAATATGAATCGCCTGACACCCTGGATTGTGAACCTCGCAAAGAAGCATGCGATTCTTACGCCATGGAGTGAGAAGCGCTTGGTCCCCGATGGGACTACTGACGTGCCATCTTCAACAATCCCTCGCGAAGATCCAGACGTATGGGAATACTTTCTGTATCAAGCTGGATTGAATTGTTTTGCTGCCCAGATGGTCTTATACTTGCCGGCCCATCCACATTCTATCTCGTCTGAGGAAGAATACAATATGTCCCCACCGCCTCGCGTTGCTCTTTCAAGATTCATAAGTCTAGACCCAAGAGACAGAATGCGCATCTATGGGCCTATTATTGGGGAAAAGGGGGTGCTCAAGGTGAGCAACCAATTGGAAACTGAATGGTGATTTCTATGAAAAAAACAGGGAGCATTGAAGACAACATACTATTGCGCAATTGGTGAATTTAAATATATGCCCATCCTGCCCGAGAGCTTTGGCTAGCTTGGTGCTCATATCACATGAATTGCGTATCCATATTTTCTGCGACATTTCTGCTATGACTACTACGTGATACTGATCAAACCCGAATTCCGTCCACCGCCCCTCGCCCATGAACATCCAGCTTCCGTTTAGTTTCTTGCAGAAGGGCGACGCGGGCCCAGAATCTTTCTCATTTTTTCACTGATACCCGAAGAATCGGCGTCTCGCTTCTCTTTGTTCAATGTGTCGTGTTCCGGCGGCAAAAGCCCACAATCTGGAGGCACTTGAGCCGATGACAAATGGCAACGCTGCCTTCGTTGAAGCTCAATCTCGATTTCCGCGATCAAAGCAACATCGGACTCAGACTCGGGCTCGGATTCAGGTTGGGATTCGGATTCAGATTCGGATTCGGATCTCTTCTCTGGTGCTGGATGGAAGAGACTCACAACCAGCTCGGCGTCAAGTTCCTCAGAATCAGCATCTGATCGTCTCGCCTGCGCGGGTAGAAATGGTGGTCTTGGCGGAGGATGGCGAGGATCTCCCCAGATGGGTGGGACAGTGGGGACCTGTGAAGACGCAATGAGACTCAACGGCACTTTCAAAAGAGGTATCGAGGAAAACTTACTTGTCTTGCGACTTTTGTAGGGGGCCTGCCGGGGTTCAAGGGAGACGGGAACGGCTCAAATGCTTCCGCGTCTCTTGCCGCTGTGGGAGGGCGCTTAGGAGGTCCAGGGCTGAGCGGAGGATCGAACGGCCAGAATGCTTCCGCGTCTCTTGCCGCTGTGGGAGGGCGTTTGGGAGGGCCGGGGCTGAGCGGAGGATCTTCCGGCCAGAATGCCTCGCTCCTTATCTCTGTTGGAGGCTTTGTTTTTGGACGGCCACGGAATGGTATCCATGCTTCCCCTTCCGTTGCGCCCTCCGTCAATTCGTTCCCAGCAGCTAGGCCGGTAACGGCCAGCGCAAAGGCCAGTATAACGGTTAAACGAGGAGCCATTCTTTCGCAACAATGGCAGCTGCACTTTTAATATGGTAAAGGATTGATAACAGCAATCTGAGAGGCAGGTCACTGCAAATAAAAGTCGATTTCAAGAGACAAACAAGCAGGCGCCGAATGGACTATTTATGCTGTTTTCAATGGCAGGACGCCTTGATTTCTTAACATCCCCATCTATATTCACGGCCAAAAGCCAACATAATGATGAATGGGGTGATACAGCCGTTTCTGGATCAAAGACTTGCTCTCCGGAGCCTGCAAGTTATGCATGAGATTTTCGCGCGATAATGCGCAGACCCCAAGGCCTGAGCAGGCAGGGCTATATTAATCCATTCATCATAGTTCGAGAATAAGTCGTGGAGAAAGGGCCTGGCGCTTTGTCTCCGTCTAACTTATCGGGTATCATGCGGATCAGTCGTGACACTAAAAAAAGAGCTGGCAACATGCACTGTGCTGTACATACCATATCCATGCTTCGTAGAATTTAACGGATCTTGAATGAAATCGGTCATGTTATGTATGCGGATTCAATTTAGTGACATTGTGACAGTGGGTACAGTAGTAGTCGTCGTTGAGCTTTGGCTAACTGTTTGTAGTGTTTGCATTTGCATGGCGTAAGGAGAGGATGTGGCTGCATCAATTGGAGAGAGGAGACGGTGATTCACCAGGACCGCCATCGACTTTTCTCGAAGGGCAAAGTTCTCTGATCATGAAGTCCGACCGCAGCAAAACAAACAAGAACAAACACATGCTGTGACACAGTACTGTACATCGCACCACGATCGCAACACGACTTTGGTCTAAAGTCATTACTAGGTCCGCTCTGATGCCGGCACTACTATTCTTTGTTAGCTGTGTTGTCCTTCATTCTGCTTGTGCTCCTGAAAAATGAAGGTCACTGGCACAGCTGGATCTCACAGCAGAAAATGCCTAAAAGAGTCTTCAATGAATTAAATTGATTCAACGGATAAAAGAGGAGAGACGTTCAGATAAACACCGTGCCACAGATCATACGTGGATGTATACGACATCGAAAAACGAAACAAAAAGCGGTCGGAGAAGCTGACGGAGAAGTTCGATTCCGATTCGGCATCCAATGTTCGGACGGAAACACCATGTGCATAAATTCCCCAGAATAGATCCGCAGTACTCCTAAATCAATCCATGTGATCTCACTGACATTCACCCAATTGAGATCTATCACTTAATCCCCATCCTCTCTTTTGCTCTTTGATCATTTCTCCGTTCATGATATTATTACATAATGTACAGGTTTTGAATCGCTAGATAACACGAGGGACAAACGGGAATCTGGCGAGAAGGTCGCGGTTTTGCGAAAGGCAATAGGAGCGCAGGGCTTTACTCCTTAATTTTGGCCAAAAGTCTAGTTGAAAGCGTAAGCACTCGTTCTAGTAAGCGAAGAGCCAGATATGCATGAACTTACTCATGGTCGCGGAACAGCGTATATTCCTCATCGCCAACCTTGACAGGGCTTCCACCGTACTACAGGGTCATGTCGTTAGACCAAGATGTATGCCGACGGGCGGTGTAGTCGTGCATTCGGGAATCAATGTCACACATACCTGAGGAATCAAGACCTTATCGCCGCTAGCAACGCTCATAGCCATTCTGTTTCCCTGCTTGTCGAAAGCACCGGGTCCAACGGCCAAAACACGGGCCTCGTTGAGCTCCTTAACGGAGCTCTCGGGAAGGAAAATACCGGACGCAGTCTTCGCTTCGGCCTTGATTCTCTGGACGAGGACACGGTCCAAAAGGGGCACGAGGCTCTTGATGCTACGGAGGGCCTAGAGAGTGGTTGGGATGGTTAGTAAAGCAATGCTTCAAGGACCAACGGGTTCGACTCACCATTGTGAGAGATTGTGAGGGGTACGGAGAAGGAAGAATATGAATTGATTGTGCAAGTACTGTGGTAAGGTCAATTGAAAGAAAAGAAACTCGTGAGCGGAAGAATTGATTGATTGTCGAATGGGAGAAGAAGAGCTTCACCTTTTTCTGCTGAGAAATTTCCAGAAGAAATGCCAAGACCGGGCTTGAGGACCTCGCCAAATATGGTTAGCGTAGTATTCAGCTTCCCCCGTGTTTCTTAGTCATCAATACTGGTGTTGAACGTGTGTTATCGCGGTCGTTCGATACTACGATTGGGACGAATGGGCAGTAATTTTCAATCTATTGATGGTTGAGGCAAATTCCTCATGGTATTGGCCTAAGTATAAATTCTGTTTACGTGGTAGATAGCCCTCTTGCAAATAAATCGCGTAAAAAACCATTTCACTTGGTATGACGCCCATCCATAAACGATAAACTGCATTCCGGGTTACCATCTCCTGATTCCCTTTCCGCGACCGCCACCTCCAAATGCCACACCACGTTGATCGTAACCGCCGTAGCCCATCTGCTGCTGACCGCCCGGTTGTCCCCCGTATCCCTGTCCTGGGGGCTGAGCTCCGTACCCTGGTTGGGCCGCTTGAGGATTTCCAGCACCTGGTTGTCCGCCGCCCATCATAGCTTGCGCATGTTGCATGAATGTCATCGGGTCCATTGCCGATGGATCCAAGCCTTGAGCCATCATGCTTGCAAACATGCCCTGCATCATGTCTGGCGATAAATCTGGCATACCAGGCGGCATTCCTGGCATGGCATTCTGCGGCCCTGCGTTCTGCGGAGGTCCTGCTCCGGGAACCGGCATCGTGCCCGGTGGTGGTTGCGAAGCGCCAGGCATTCCAGGCATACCAGGCATACTTGGTGCAAGGCCAAGGAATGCTTGCATATCTTGAAGCTGTTTCTTCTGGTCGCCAACTTCTTTTCTAAGCTCCTGCTGCTTCAAACAGTAGCTCGCCCATGTAAACTCGTCGAAACCGTAGTTGAAATAGTCGCTTATATCAGAGCCTGGCCGTCGCCAGGGCTTATCTTCTTCTGTGGGGAAATCGGTGTCAATATCGGTAGAAAGGATGGGTTTCGATGTCGCGGGGTGGACCGGATTGGCACCAACATTGATGGTGGAGGTGTGTTGAGCAGGGTATGAGGATCCTGGTTTCTGAGGGATTGTAGGTTTCACCGGCACGGCTTGTGGGGTAGCCATTTCAGCTTTAGGCATAGAAGGGGTTGCGGTTTTCGGTATTCCAGCGCCATCACCGGGTGATGGCCTTGGAGCTTCGTTTCGGAATGCGCCGTGTTGTGAGGGTTGTCTACAATGCGTCAGTGGTGATATCAGATCAACATGCTTAGACTTGACTTACGTTGGGGATGCAGCTATAGGTTCCGGAGCCTCTGTGATAATATTGAAGTCATCCTTAGGAAGATCAGCGCATGTCTTTAGAGGAGAACTGGTTGCTCACATCATCTTCTTCCTCTTCCTCCTCCTCCATTTCCTCTTCTCTGTACTCATGGTCCATTCCAGCATCTCCCGACGTGTGGCTTTGCTTTTGCAAGCCGGGGATAGTGTCTGCGGGAGCGTAGAGATCATCGTCATCTTCCTCCATCATTGCTATTGATTCCTGGTGGGCACTCCTTGACGCTTTCTGAGAACTGCGGATGTATGTACGTGCGAGTTTACGGACGGTCCTGCGGAGCTCAACTTGTTTTGGTTTGAGCTTTGAAACTATCGCGAGGGCGCTTTAGGTATGAATAGCGAGCAATAAAATAATGAATACAGCGATGGAATCAGAATAATCCACCGAGTTGATTGCAGGCTTCAAAAGTATGCAGATAATGAATATCGAATTTGTTTCTCAGACTTGAATCGTCCAGGAACAAACAATTCGCGGCTTGGGATTGTCCGAGCTTTTAGCCATTCACGTGATGGAGATGCTTGGAACTCGGTTCCGGCGAGATCTCAGAAGACAACACCCGCATTTGCTGGCTCAACTCGTTCACTCATTACCGATATAAACAAAATGACTAGTCCTTCAGAATCGCAAAGTCGTACTTCGACGCCGCGGTCGTTCACAAACCAATCGGCAACAGCTGAGGATCTTCTGAAGTCTCAGACCGTTGGACTGGTGCATCTCTCCGAATTCCGCAAACGACGTGCGGATATCCTAGAGCAAAAGGAACGAGAGGCTCATGACAAAACTTTAGGTCGCTTAGCTGCTGGGAACTCGAGGAGTGTCACGCCGTCTCTGGGAGACACAGATAGGTATGCGTATATAGCTTTATGTCGGGGATCAAAGCTGACGGCCAAAGTGCAGTGGACTGACAGGTCAAAGCGACTCGGGACAACCGCCACGGAAGCGGAAAAAGAAGAACAACAAACTTGGCAAGAGCAAGCTATCCTTCGGCGATGATGAGAACGAAGTCGAGGTTGAGGGCTCGCCGACTGCCTCACAGAGCGCTCGGGATACCAGATCACCATCGAAAGATGCTAAAGAGGGAACACCACAGCCTGCCATTCGAAAATTGACTCCAAATCCAAACCTGAATGTTCCTGTGCCAAAGATCATGACAAAGGCCTCGCTTGAAGCGGAAGCTCAGATTCGAGACACTCTCAGAAAAGAGTTCCTAATAATACAAGAAAAAGTGAAGGCTACGGAGATCTTTATTCCTTTCATTTTCTACGACGGAACAAATATTCCCGCTGGAAAAGTGAAGGTGAAGAAGGGTGACCCCGTTTGGCTTTTCTTAGACCGTTGCCGCAAAGTTGGGGCGGAATTGGGCATTGGGGGTGCTGGAGGTGGAGGTAAGGGAAGAAAGGACAACCGCAGGGAATGGGCTAGAGTAGGCGTGGACGATTTGATGCTGGTACGAGGCGATGTCATTATACCTCATGTACGTTTCCCTTTGAACTCGGTTCCTATACGCACATCTTGGAAGCTAACTAGCAGTTGCAGCATTATGAATTCTACTACTTTATTGCGAACCGAGTACCGTTATTTGGGACTAATGGCGGATTGTTATTCGATTATTCGAATACTGCTCCCCCTGAAGATACCTCAGAACCGCCTCAGCTAGAAGGTGCAGATATGGACCCAACCATCACGAAGGTCGTGGATAGACGATGGTTTGAAAGGAATAAACATATCTTCCCAGCGAGTCTCTGGCGCGAGTTCGAGCCCGGAGAGGACTTTGAGGAGAAGATGCGAGGCGTGAGGCGAGACAACCAAGGGAATACGTTCTTTTTCTAATTTCCGATGCTGTCTGAGCCTCGATAATTTACAACGGACACGGCAGTCGTCGTAGGCGGGATCAATGTTCTTTTGGATTATTCTAGTTAGCGTACGTTGATACTGGTCATTTGTTTCCTGGCTGAATTGAGCGAATGGTGAGATATTCTAAGCTGCAAGACTCACTAGAGGGGTTTGGAGCGTGTTATTCCAGCTCGTCCCAGAGCACATCACAGTGTCCTTTTCTCCTGTCTTTTGTCTTTTTGCCAATAGGCGAATTCGAATCTCAGAGTCGATATAAGGATCCCCTGCGGCTCTTGCAACCAAGCATTTCCCAATTAGGAAATAGCCGGGCTCGAGGACTGAGCCCAACGACGTCTCTTCGCTCAATCCGACTGCTGTCTTACAACTTTTCTTTTTGACAACATCGCACGAAAGTGATATATCTGATCTCGTAATGGCACAAGCTCTGGATTTCTGCCTGCGGTGCAACTCTTTGCACTGTCGCGCCAGCCTCACGGAAAGAGCCGTTGTAACGACATGCTCGTAAGTTGCCCGTCCTGCTTTAAATGAGACTACTCTTTCACACTCACTAAAGACGTTAGACATATATTCTGTCTGAAATGCGCGGATCATTTGGGTCTAGCTCGATCAATCGGTACCGATCGTCAGTGTCCGGCCTGCCAAACGAGCCTCCTCAATCCTGACGATGTCGTTTCCACCGTGCTTAATCCGACCGAGGATTACAAAACCAGTGTGCTTAGCGGCTTAGATCCCAATACCATCATGGAGTGTGCTGGACGAGCATTAGCATTCTGGACATATCAGACAGCACAAGAAATGTATGCCGTCGCCTTTGATGAATGGTGCATATTGATTTACAGTCTCAATGCTGAATGGGAACTACATCAGCTTCTATCAGGAGTACCTTGGGAAAAACTTGACGGACAAATACGCCGCATTGAATAAGCAGATGGATAAAGTCATCCATGATGCCAATTCGGAAATTTCTGGCCTTCAGCAACGCATCACAGGTACGTCCGCAGGGTCTTTCTAAGAAATAAACCCTATGACTGTTTCTGATCATTCTGGTAGATTTGAAAATGAATCAAGAACAGCTACAAAAGAAAAATCAAGAATTAGTAGAGTTATATCGGGACAAAAGCAAAAAGCACGTCCAAGTCACCAATTTATACAACCTGTTAAAGAGTCGAACGATGAGATCGCAACTCCAAATTGCAGTTTCAGATACAGTGGCTCACACCTTGCAGTCCCTTAGTGCATCGGGGACTAATACTTCGAATGGGCTTGTCCCGAACCCGCCGATGATGCCACCTTCGTCGAGAGCAAATCACTACAACGAGTCATTTCATCCCCACGAGAATAGCACGGTCGAACAGCCGCACCATCGACAGAGGAGCGGGAGCTCAAATAATCAAATTAATCAAACCGCTATGCCGCCCCCGACAGGAATACCGCATTCGAATCGCAACCGTGAGTATAGAATCAACGACTTTTGAATCTTCTGGGCCAGTGTCGTTGACTTCCAATAGCAATTCTCCCACAAGCAACCCCCCAACATTCCCATCGCACACAAATACCGCCTCCATCTCGCGCCGTCACCTCGGCTGAATCCAGAACTCATCCAGGCCAACGATCATTTATTTCTCCGAATCGACTGTTTAGCCTACCTCACCGTTCGCCAAACAATTCCGATCCAAGCAAATCACAGGCCGGCGCTAACAATTATGGGTTCAGTGCGGGAGTCAAAATCGGGCGACCCAATGATTCTTCGTTTAATTCGGACACTAGGGGTGGAATATTCGGCCGCCCTACACTCTAAGGATCCATCGGGAGATAATAATTGCTGGTGATTGTTTGCTTTATTCTTCCAGGTCATTGCTCGATTATATAACCACCACCTTTTTGAACGTTCACATCGTCGAAACATACATCTCCGTCCGCTTATGACAAGTCATACCACTGGCTTTACAATTTTACCTCTCTCGCGTCATGAAGCAGTTGTGATTCGAGGTCAATGGTCAAACATAGAGGTTGTTATCGAGAATTTTCTTGATGTAACCAACAAACATTACGATGTGATTGAGACAGATATCCGACCCTTATCCAATATCCCATGTCAGCCTACACTTTGAGCGATTTTGGAAGGATATTGCGTGAAGATATATCTATTTGCTCTCTGTTCTAGTTCTTTTATCAATTTAGAGGTGAGAAAATTTCAAGATAAAAACCGAAAAAAGATCACACCAGCACGGCCAGCTGAAACAGGAAGGACCAAGATCGGACGATTTGAATTGTCTAAGGACGAGCGATCAGTACGGCCAGTTCGTTCCGGACAATTCCAGGGTGGTCCTGAAGAAGAAGCTCTAGCTGTGGAAGCAAAGCTTCGTTCATGCGTGCATAGTTCGAGTCTCCCTGGTATCGAAGACCAGCCAGCAGTTTGGCTGCTTGCTCGCACTGCTCTGAGAGTGCGCTCTCGCTGAACTGCAGATTAGCGATTACACGCTGGACAGATATCTTGGTAAAGCCCAATCCAGACAACACGTTTGCGGCGGTATGGAGCAAATATCCTTGGTGGCATGCTTCTGCCTGAGTGCTTAGCGGTGCGCAAATCGAATCGATCAATTTCAGAGCTTCGCTCTCAGGTGCTCCCTGCACGATTACGACGCAAGCATTGGGGTTAGCAGCATCTGTGACACGTGCAATCTCCTGCAGTGACTGTTCGAGGTCGTCGACGTATTCTAGAGTTGACATGGCATGCACGACGTCGAAGCTCTGGTTTTCAAATGGTAACTTTCCTAGCTTATTAAGCGCTGTGTTTGTTACCTTCGATGCGATATCAACAGGACCGTTCTCAAGACCTGAAGATTACCAACCTGTCAGCAGCGTCACCACATATGGAACACGGGTCAAACAGTTGAAGCACACACATTTAAGCCCATCGCCTACATCGAGAATCTTGGTGCCATTATTCAAAACATCGATAATTGCATTTTGGCCATCGTCGAAAGCGAATCGATGCTGAAGCCCCTTCCATATGGCATCGCGTCTAGTCAGCTTGATTTGATTAGACGTGGGCAGCGGGTATGGACCAAACAGCGGATTCGACTGTGAAATCTTTCTCGCGATAACAAGATAGTGGCCCTCTGGTGTCTTGTGTTCTTGATCTTCGGGGATGAACTTGAAGAGTCTCTCGTCCTCGATTGTCAACCCAGCACCATGTACAAGGTCCCGCCATCCCTGTTGAGATAGGAACGTTTCGTTCGTGACTTTGGTCATCCATGGTTTGTTCAACCACCGAGTGCAGCCCCAGATCTTGTCGTCAACCAGTCCTGGTTGGTCCTTCTCCAAACTCGCACTTGGAGTTGACCCTAGGACTAGGATTCCGTCCTCCTTTAACCACTCGGCGAACCGATACACGGCAGCATGCGTTTCGCTCGGAGAGATCTGATAGAGAGAGTAGACCACGAATATCGCATCGAACATTTGGGGGGGATTGTACTTCCTCAAGTCCGCTTTTTCAAACGTACCCTGGACTTGTGACCGCGCAATTTTTACCATTTCTTCTGCAACGTCGATTCCATATACCACATGGCCAGCAGAGGCGATCATCGCGGCTACCGGCTTCCCCGTGCCACAACCGACGTCTAAAACTGAACTTCCGGGCTTGAGTCCCGCGAGGACATCCCGAATGGCAGATTCAAGGTTCGGGCTGTTGGCGTATGCATCCTCATAACGCTTTCCCAGGTAGTTGAACAAGGCCTCTGCACCGACAACTTCCATGGCGTTCTCAACTTGTCAAGAGGCTTTTTTGAAATTTCCTTTTCAGCAAAGTGTGGTATCACCAAAAGTTAGGATGTCTGTTTCGCTCCTGGGGTTTTCTGATGCAGGAGGCGAAGAGATTCCATCTTCCTTTTAAATTCCCTCTTTCACTCGTTGGGCCGATGCTCAAGCTGTTGCGGCAAAGTGCCGCCTTCTGAGCTATTATGTTCGCCTGGTTCTCGCAGAACTGATGCACGAAAATGTTACGCAGAGTTAGTGAAGTTCCCCGACAATTCCTGATTCCCGCTGAGTCCTTGAAGCCTTTCTTAAAAACAAAAAAGAATATTCTACAAGCCTTTGTATAAATTTGGAAAACTGCCGTCGAGAGAAAGGATACCCCCCTGATCTGCGATCACTAATGATCCAGAAATTAGGTAAATCTTTCCCTTCTGGCTTGAACTAAATCATCACAGGAAGCTTCTGTGAATTTAACACGGATGATCTGCTCTGCACAGGGGTGTGTATCGCACCACATTGTTCTCTGGGTGACATGCGCTCATCTACCCATCACCAGCTTGTTTCTGAGGTTCACATACCTCTGCGAACGGTCGCAAACATGCCAACTCAACATTGTGCTATCCACCACCCATAAACAGGACGGAGGTGGATGAGAAAATATGTGTTTCAACATAAGACCGCACGCTCAGGCTCACGTTTGATCGAGGTGATCCGACACGCCAAGGCCGTTGGGCCCAGGATACCCCAGATACCCCGGGATTACCCCGATCTTGCAGGGCCTAAAACCATCAATATTCAGAAGTTAATATCGCCAATACTACCATACCCCATAGTTGGTAATCTTCGAGAAACTGTCTGGGCGGCAATTTAGACTTGCAATCGGCCGGCAGAACATCCACATGCTGCCGATCACAACGTGCAATCTCCCGCTCTCACGTCCAGATATCATGATCGTCTCTGACCTAAACCTCGGAGCAACAGGCACAGTCACATTCCTCTTCAGGTCTGGACAGGGTCCACGTGGAGGGGTTTGGTCACTCGCCGACCGATCAGGTCCCGGTCGGATCCCACATCGAACGTTTTAGTCCGGGTATTTTTTCAGACGATGCCGATATTGTTCGTTTTGATACACACCACAGACTTTCATACCTCTAACGAACATGTTCCCTCATGGTGCCAATTTGATTTCCCTAGTATGGTTATGTTTCTTTCAAACGTTTCTCTGCCGGCGGACCCTTCGACATGAAGGGCAGGCGGACAACTGACCTGGTCAACCCTTCCTGTTGTTTACCGGTGCACGATCGATATATTATCGGGAAACGTGCCGGTCACAGTGGCATGTTCTGATTGGGACTTGTTCCCAAGACTTCAATGCTACGCTGCATAGTATGCCGTTGGCCCGGGCGCCAAATATGTCCTGGTTGCAAATTAGTGCAATATCCTGTTTGATATTGTGCAGTCTGTCTATGAGGGGGTCCGATCCAAACCGTCTTCCATGTCCAAGCGGAGGGAGATATAAAAGGGAGTGTGTCCCAGGACCCTGAGGCATTGCTTCTTCTTCTCCGACTCGGGAACGTCGGTCTGGTCATATCAGTGGTGATTTATAACCTGTCTTTTTCCAAAGCCCTTCACCATGCGTGTCTCTATCTCTGTTTTGGCTCTTGCCTTTGCCGCTCTGGCCGCTGCTGCCCCCAGAGAGGGTGGCCGAAGCTGTGCTTCTAAGCCATCAGCAGAGTTCCTTGCCAAATCCGCCGAGTTCGCTGTGAAGGAAGCAAATGGAGAACTAGTTGCTCCACAGGCCACAATCGAGGTTGAGACGTACTTCCACGTCGTGGCCTCTGGTAGAACCGTGGCTGAAGGTTATATCTCTGTGAGAAATTTCCTCAAGCCAACCAGGTTTCAATGCAAGCTGTTTTGCTGACTGTGTTGGACAGGACCAAATGGTAGCGGATCAACTCAGGGTTATGAATGAGGACTATGCCCCTCATGGCATCCACTTCAACCTAGTCAGGACCACCCGAACAGTCAACCCATCTTGGGCTTCGGATGGAAATGAGATGGCTATGAAGCGTGCTCTTCGCCAGGGAGGCTACAACGCTCTTAATGTTTACTTCTTGAAGGGCCTTGATGCTTTAGGCGTAAGTTGCTGCAGCAATTGGCTTGGATTCTTTGGCATGAGTTGTCGACTAATAAACGCTTGTTTATAGTACTGCTACTTCCCAACCAACGCCGCTCCCGGCTCCACGACATTCATCCGTGATGGGTGCACTGTTATATCCAACAGCGTTCCCGGAGGCAGCAATAACCGCTATAACTTGGGCAAGACTGCCACTCACGAAGTTGGTCACTGGATGGGTATGTCCACCACATCGCGTTGCTCTGTACATTCGTTTGCTCTATATACTGAGAACGTTAGGTCTCTTGCACACCTTCCAAGGCGGCTGCTCCGGCTCGGGAGACGGTGTCGCTGATACCCCACCCCAGAGAAGCTCCAGCTCTGGCTGCCCAGTTGGCCGTGATTCATGCCCTGGTGGCGGTGTTGACCCCATTCACAATTACATGGACTATTCGATCGAGTAAGTCAACTCAATTCCTCGCTGGCAAACTGACCGCTTTAGAGTATTTGTTTGGACATCACTAACCAATTTCTACAGTTCTTGCATGAACAATTTCACCCGTGGCCAACGCACTCGCATGCACAACATGTGGAACCAATTCCGTGCTCGATCCTAAATAATCCGCTCACAACAACACCAGATCGACTCCCTATAATTTTGAATTCTTGTAAATAGTTAAATTCAATGTGAATATTTGGGTCTCCCCCACATGCTTCGAGTTCTACGCAGTACTGTACTCTGTTCCAGCTAGTCTTGAGTGATTTGGTTCAACATCGAATTAAAACCGGATCTTCAAAGAATAGCTTGCACTGTTTGTTCGGCAACGGAAAGTAGAGCATAGAAACAACTTGACTAGGCTCGTGAAGACTCCGATATCCACTTGCGTTAGAAGGATATTTCGAATCACAAATTGCAGCAAAAATCTCGCGGATGGTGATTTCATCCTCGGTGATCTGAACGTTGAGAAATCCCGGAAACGCTGAGATCCCGGCGACCGTTGTGGTGGAACTTGCCAGGGAATGTGATGCACTGACAACACCCCCGTATTTATCATGGTGATGCATTACTATACAAAAAGATGACGATTAATCATTATTGGGATACATGTGAGCTCGTTTATAGAGCGTCCGGCTCGACATCCAAATAAGATGCTTGGAAGCTGGAGGTTGGAGCCGAAAGGGCGTTAGTTACTAGTCCGCGGAATGTGAAAGGGATGAAAGTTGACGCGGACGCGGGATTCGAATTCCAACTCGTGAAAACACATGGAAGTCATAATGGGGAGGTAATCCATTTTGACTGACTCAGAACTGACGCTTACTATGTAGCTAGCAGCTTCCCGTTGGCCTCAGTATATCTGGGCTGTTCATCTTCCAGTACGCCACTGTCCCTCCGCGGATTTCCCATAGATGAACCCGAATACTTCGCAATATATTCCAGCAACGGGCAAGAATACGGGGGATTTTCTTCGTATCCAGAGCCAGGATACCACTCAACTCTCTTGGCAATGGTCTAGCCATTGCAATACGAGCAGACGACCTGCTTCATTCCCTGAAGAGAAGTGATATTACTGCAAGAATGCCGTATTTAGCACACTTGCCTCGGAGGATTTAGGCAGGGACTGCAGGGCCTCATGCGGTCATGGAATGCCGCTGGATTCCGAGTCGAAGATATAAAGAGCTCTCGAACTCCTGCTCTGTCCTCTCAGAGACTCACATCATCTTGCCTACTCGAAGAAACGACTCGACGTGAAAGCCTTTCTCTCAGGGCCACCTTTAATTCTCCACGAAAAAACAATCAACAAAGCTCGTCTTTACTATTCCTCTCCTTCCATCATGAAGTTCCTCGCCCTCGCAACCACCCTCCTGGCTACTGTCAGCGCCACCATCGTCTACCCCTACGAGAGGACCACCTGCAGTGGCACCGCCGTCGGCTCCATCTCTTCCTGTGGTTGCACCAACATGAGCGCCAACTACAAGATCCGTGCTGCCAAACTCAACTTTCAGAAAGCCACCGCATCGTTTTACCAAGCCCGAAACTGCCAGGGCGTCCGGATCTCCAAGGCGTCTGATCAATGCGTGACCCTGCCCGTCGGTTGGGAGAGATTTGGATCTGTCAGAATCCACGGCGGAACTTGCTAAAGCGTGGGGAAAGGATGCAGTGAAATGTAAATATGTTGTGATTGATAAGGTGGAGCAGTTGAAATGCGAAGCGAAGCTTGTTGCCGGTTGACAGTGAATTGCAGTCGTGGAATGAACGAAGTGACGGTTAACATGTTATGAATCTGCTTTATTAGCCCAATGCAAAAGAACAATAACTATCGGTTGAGCGTATCTGAGCAATGAGGATCCCATTCTTCTGTGTTGACGAGTCCCAGTAAACCTCAGAGAAATACAGTAAAGTTCAAATGTAGTCCGAAACTCGTAAATGAGGGAAGACACTTCTATCAATCCATAGTTTTGTAACGCCGATTGAGCTGAACGAAAGGTTGAGAGCCACAAGAACTTGCTTGAGAGGGCCCTATTCATCATCTCCATGGCATCCGGGGTATATCGAGAAAGGAAAATTAGCACAGAGTCGAGAGAGCATATATACGGAGTACGGAGTAAAGCGGAACGATTAACCTTGAGTATTAATGCCGGGTAGGGACAAACCTCTTAAGAGGTCTGTAACCCCTGGCTGCTCCTTCATCGTTCGTGAGTCTGCTCCGTCATTGTGTTTTGACAACCGGCTTTGGCAAGTTAGCTGGAACCCTTTTTGAGGTGAGAAGCAGCCGCCCACGACCGTGCCAAAGATCTATGCGATGCAAAGCAAGAAGCCGCGTAGACTGACATTCCCGTAAGCCAGGGCGAGGCAAAAGAAAAGAATGCATGCATGGTACAATACATAAAACAGGTATACGTGCATATGTACAAGAAGGTCAAATAATCAACTGCTATATCCGATACACCTAGAATGCAATATCTTTCCTCTTGGGAGAAAGAGTCAAAAATAACGGAATACATGTCTGGACGTTTAGAGTACCCTACGGCACCCACAACCTCACGAAGCCTGCCACTTCCCGTCGGCAAGTGACGCAGCTCCCAAAATTATTCATTGCAAGGCTGACCCTGCATTCTTCGCAGATACACAAACAGCGACATGGCCAAGTTATAATAGACCGTGCAGCTGCTTGACAAACAACGCATTGTGGTCCTGAGGATCCAAGACCGGAGTCTCCTGTTTCCCAGGATGAGTGCGATTGACCACCGCTGGCATTATCCGAATTTGAGACGTGTTGATCTTGCCGTCGCGACAAGATCAATCTCTCTAAAATTTCGGCTTCCTCTTCAGGTGATGGCCGTTTTCGTTCGCTGGAACTCTCCAATGAATGGTGAAAATACGGGTGAGTTGATCGATTAGATATCAATACCCGTGCTCGCTCCATTTCCATTTGGTTTTTGAACTGGCTTCGCGTCATAATCCTGCCCTCTTGTCCAGCAAGCAAATGTGAAGAAAGTATGCGAGCCTCTAGTCTGCTTTCGCGATCTTTGGGGTCTAGCAAACGTGCTAAAGTCGCCGTGTCAATGAGTGGTTCAGGTGTCGATGATTTTGAGTCGCGGTGTCCGGACGGATAAGGGTCGCCTTGGGTGGGAGTCTTGCGGCCATCTGAAACATCAGATTCCCACTCAGTGTCACCGCTTGTAGACATTGAGACAACGCTGGTAGTATCATCCCAGTCATCTGTAGGTGGGACATAATCGCCGCTTTCGTCCTTTTCACCCCAAGCACCACCCAGCTTCCACCAGTTGTAAAGCTTTCTTTCAAACAGTGTCTCTTGAGGCTCACCCCATGAGGCATTGTGCATCATTTCTCTTTTCCGCATCTCCTTCTCCACATCGAATTCATTATTTTCTGGAAGTTCCAGGACCCCTTCATCTGTGAGTATCCAGAAGTCTAGAGACTGGGGCTGTGATGACTGCTTCGTTGCAACGATTTTGCGTGAAGTGCCAGCTAATTTGATCAGCCATTGCGGGCGATTGACAATGCCCACACGTTCCAAGAGCTTCACCAGTCCAAAGGCAATCCATCCAACCATGAGAGAGAAGATCCCTTTGAAAAAGGTATAGCCGTGGTGAAATCTAGCAGGCCCTTGAAATGCACCCACACTCCCAAGACTGGAGTCATCATTCATCGATCGCGCAACACGTTTTCTTTTCTCGAATTTCTTTTCCTGACTGTAACCAGTTCGCCATTCAGTCCTCCTCTCTGGAACTCTGAAATTAATGTCGTCGAAGTCGAAGGATGGATCAGTCACTGATGGAGACGCCTGTAGTTTGTTCCGGGACCTAGATTCTAGAATTTCGGCCAATCGATCTTCTTCCAGCCACGTCATTCGCTTCGCAACAACACGCTTCCCTTCATTCAAGAAAACCGCTTCGCTCGCTGCCGTCAATGACGAATAGCCAATTCTTACTAACGTCGTGTAGAAGTCGTCGTGGAGGTTAAACCTCACATTTTGGACCTGGGAAGATCCCTGCATATTGGCATGGGCGAGAGCCAGTCTTTCACGGAAAGAAGATGGACGCGGCAGATCCGAAGGGAGGGAAAATGCAGTTAAAAGAAAGGCAAGGAGGTATATGCCACCACAAGCCAGAATACCGATTAGTATCAGCAAGTGTGGCACAAAACCCACAATACATACTGTCGGAAACCTTAGCACAGCCTCCTGGCCAAGGGTAACCGAATTATATATTCCCCACACTATAGAAGCCATGAAACATAAGCCCCAGATTGTTGTGTTAATGAGTCGATACCGGCTTTGTTTTCCAAAGACATCCAGGATATTTGATGTCAAGCTATTACAACTGGAGATAATCGTAATGAGCAAGAGTTCTGGCGTCACGTTTAATCGTCCTAGAACCTGGTTTCGAGTGAGAATCTGAGCTGTGCCTGCGGACATGGCACTTTTGGCTTCAGGAGAGCCAGCTGGTTTTATATTGCCAAACAAGCCAAGTCCAATGGATTGAGTGAGCATAGTCTCGGCCTCCGCGAATGCAAGGGAGTGTTCGAAGATGGACATTCCTGCCTCCGTAGCCACCGGTCGTCCTTGAAGTGCGCATGAAAGCGTTTCCGCAAAATGTCCTATGCATAGACGCAGGAATGCAGGCCAAAGGAGATTGAACGACCCGTATGAAATCTCGCCAGGTTTTGTAGGTCGCGCCATAGAAACTGCATTGCACGAGGCCTCCTCATCTTCCCACTGCAACAAAAATGAACTCAGCTTGTATAGAAACCCTCCTTCACCGGCATAGTCGAGGGGCGACAGTCTCTTCGATTTGCCATAACGAAGAAGTGCATAGTTTGGAGACGTTTGGCAACGACTTGCTCTAAGTAATGACACGATTTGAGTAGCGAAAAGGACGATAGGAATCATCCGCAGAAGTAATCTCCGATTCCATTTTAACGAGAGATGCCGTCGAGTCGACGCAAAAATCGTCACACGGTTCAATATAAGGGCCTGCCAGCAAGATCAGTACAGAGTCGCATCCCCAGAAGCCCAGTCAAACAAACCACCTACCACAAGAAAACAACCTATTGACCATTTGCTCGTCATGTAGCTGACAAACCCGCTGAACTTCCTCAACCCGTGAAGCATCTCCCCAAAAGAGAACCCTGAGCCATCCGCCACCTCCGCCGCGGCTGCAGCAACGCCCTCAGTCCCCGCCGCGCCCATCGCACCCGCAACAGTGTCAGCAACATCACCCTCAATTCCGCCACCAAGTCTTCCAATCAAATTCGCGCCACCTTCAATTATCGACATTATGATCGTATCCAGGCGCAGTATGCGCACCAGAAAACTGGGTATTGTGACGAAAACGAGGACTTCGGCGCGGTAGATGAGGCGGAGCGGGAGGAGGAGCCAGTCTCGCGGGGTAAGAGGAAGGAATGCTAGTCGAGAGGACGTAGTATCCGATAGGGTGGCATTGAGAATCGAGGATGTAAACGTCGGCTCTGCGAGAGGGGCTGAAGAGAAAGCTGTTGTCAATGGGTCCATGGTGGACGCGTTACGGTCCCCGGAGGCCTCAAGAAACGAAGGTAAGAGAGTGATGGTTGTATATCTAATATCTGATCGTCTGGTCGGGTCTTTTGCGACGATATCGAGAGTGTCGTAAAGAACCAGGCCAATAAAAATGTCCGTGAGCTGGAATTGTCATCGATGATTATCCCGCACTCGCTAACCAGGTTGCTCGCGACTACGTCACAATGTGAAATGGTGCCATTGGCCTCAGGGCTCGTTCCACGAGGGGTTCTCGCGTGAAATAGTCGAGGTGCCCGTTTCAGTCGAGATACTGAAGTCTGCGGGTTGCGAGCTGCAGCTGAAGCTCTGGGATGGTTGATGGATGCCGCAAGACCGCCAACGACATCCGCCTCCTTTAGCTGGCTTACATGTGCCAAGCCACATTCTGTCCATGCTGTTTGTCTTGTTTGCACCGATATTCCACGATTAGCGCAAGTGATTTCTAACGGTTCTTTCAGGACTTGTATGTACATGATGTTGTATTTTCAGATAATAACTTTTTAAAATGTGGTATCAAATGCCCATAGTTAACAAAATCTCTTGCGGGTAAATATGAACAAAAGGAATGGAAATAGAAGCCATCCTAAATCAATGTGCAGCCAGAGGTGTATCAATCCACCACACAAAACGCCAATCCAAAAGGGTATCAATATCATTCTTCCCAACTAAATTTTCTGCGAGCTACGCGGGCCAGTTGCTGTGGTTGTTCCAACGGTCCATCGGGTCCCTGTACGTTGCACGATCTATACGCCTCCATATCTGAGGAGTTCGCCTGGCTCGTGTACGAGTCCTCTGGCTGGGAAGCAGAATGGGAACCCGGCTGGAGAAAAGATCCATTAAATGAATGTTGTGATGGTGTCAAAGGAGAAGGGTTTCCTGCGCTAAGGGGGGCATTAAGTATCGAAGATGGACCAAGAGGACTGACGACGAATGGTACGTTATCGTCGGAATTCAACGGCATATGAGTTAGTATGTAAACAGGTGGCCCTGATCTGGCGTTGACATCCCTGTCTAATGCTGGATTATCTATAGTATCCTCCTCGGGTTCCCGGTCATAAGCAGGAGGGTTTGCCGCTTCGCGTCTTTTCCCATTAACACCGTAAAGAGGGTTTATTATCTCAGACGCTTCCAGCTCGACGGGTTCATTGGATCCTGGAAGTTCATAACGCGTAACGGCAGAATCTGGCGCTTCGGAAACAAGGGCTTTAGGCGTCGATGAGTTTGACGGGTGCCAAAACCGCCAATATCCGCTCGTTCGCCGTGGTTTCTGTCCCTTTTCCTGGGATGGACTCACAGGTAGTTTGCTCTTCCTTCGACGGAAGCAAATTGTGATAACAATGCAAGCAACGACGACAACGGACACGCCAACACCAACACCTATCCCAATGGCAATGCCCTTGGACATGGGATTCTTTGAGTCAGGAGAATCTGCTGATGAGTCATTTGAAGGTATCTCAACAAGATCCTTGTCGGCACCACCGTCGGACGGGAATTTCGCCTGGGCTATGGAGAAGTGGCGTCGTTCGTAATCCACTGCCAGGTACACTTCTTGCAAAAACGTCCTTCCAAAGGTAAAGCGCCGCGGGTCAGACGTCTTCCGCAATGGAAAGTAGCGAAGACCTTGCGAACTAGCGGTTCCTCCGAGCCCCGGGAAAGGGTATGTGAGTTCATGATCGAACGCCGAGAAAGGTAGAATGATGTCAATTGCCTTCTTGGAATCCGGAAGGTCAGAGAGTGTGAATGTGAAGGAGAGATTCGAGCTTTTTGCGGCATCGTATTTTGAAGAATCGGATCCATATGTATAGAGATCGAGGGTGTCGTTGTATTCCAGGCCAAGTTCGTTCGCAAAAGCAGTGCAAAGAGACTCCGGAAGCCAAAAGAAAGGGGTAGACGAGTCGATAGTGTAAAGTTCTAGCCCTTTCGATATTGGAAGATCAACGGTGTTTGATCCCCTTGGTGTCAAATCTGTAGAGACCTTAATTGATTTCATAGTCACCATTGGGAGGCTATCTGACGATAGAGCAAAGGTAATATCATTTTCGTAAAACCGATTCTTGTCCACCCCCCCGAATGTGAGAGATGCTGGGACGCCTTTCAATCCTATAATGACGTTAGTGGAAGTCATATTACAATTTGGTCTCAGAGGATTACTGACGATAATATGCTCCGGCAGTATAACCATAGCTTAGGCTTGGGATCAGACTTCGGTTACCCAATGTGCTGAGGAAGGATGGCATTTCCCCGTTGTCAAAAGTAGTCTGCTTGTTTCCCAGTCCTAGAGATCCGATCCACCAGTCTGTTGTGTTGATAATGTTGACCACCTGGTCGGCAATGGTCAATTGCTCATTCAAACATATGTCATCTGAGCCATAGTAGCCTACGCCGCTATGACCTAGTTGAAGGGTATTTCCCATTTCATACAGCCCGATGTCTTCCCAAGTGCTTGACTCGTTCGCAAGAAAGAGGCCTCCCCGTTCCGTCCGACATTTCATAGCTAACTGCATGTCAGGCCTCATTTGTCAAAAGAATATAGCTGTGTAACCGCAGAAAGGTCGCACAAGCTGCTCGAAACGTAGTACCCGGATAGGGCAGATAGTGTCACGTACTAGAATCACATCCTGCTCGTCCGACCACCCAGGTCTCAGAGCTGCCAGTGCTAGGTAGCACGTTGATCCATTGCGGCGGAGATCCAACGCGAATCGCGACACTATCAGGTCCGGTCAGAGTTCGAATGCCATATATATCAACTGCGAATGATTTCGTCTGATTACTCACGGGCTCCAATTCCCATCATATCCAATCCTGCCATAAATCGCATAATTAGCCAGCTATTTTATAACCTCTTCTGCGACCTTTCAGCTATCCATGGTAACCCCCAAAACTCACCACTCGGACCCAGCAGGAATAGGCAACGGACGCGGGTCGTTATCCGCAACACAAACGCAAGGCCAGAACAGAAAAGCGATCACGACAAGCTTGAAATAGGACGAAATAAATGCACTAAGATTGGGACTCAAAACGAAAGTCAAGCGCATTGTTGGCGCGGTAAACGAATGAACCGCATGAGAAGCGACATCACCTTCTAACGACTGGCTGCACCCGACGGGAACACGATCGATCCGCCCTTAACAGCCGTCACGTCGATGTCTAAAAGAGGTGCTAGTTAACTGACTGATGTCGACGGAGGTCAGAAACATGTTCCCCAAAACTTGGGTGCGAAACCATCGCCCACGCGGCTGACTTGGGGTTGCTGCTTAAGGTTCGCCGCGAAACGCATCCCGGGCTCTGGGCGTTGTGGCTCTAGCAAGGATGGCCCAGCTAGCTTGGTGAACAGCCCCAATAAGATGGCCCATGCCATGGGCTTAAACACGCTAAACAAATATCCTTTGGCCGAGCCTGTGGCTTTTCGAATGATCGGCATCGCCTGCACAGATACTAAGAGACGGAGTTCTACGGAGTAACTTCGTACACCGGTCTGAAGAACATACTCATCCTCGGCATGCTTCACGAGAGACCGAAATAGCCATTTGTGACAATGCCCTCAAACTGTTGAAGAGACCCAACATTCTGCGCCTGCAAAAGTCTTCTCATCAACGTGCTATGAACCCTGAGACGCTCAAACCGACTACCAACTACCACGTCGGGTCCATTACGGCAGCACGTTAAAACCCGCATGTATATATGTACTGCGTATATTCAGCACTGGCCGACTCACAGCTTTCTACTTCATGATGATTGGGCACGACGAGGTTGCCTAATACTTCGAAAACATGTGTGCTATCGAACAACAACTCTGTTGGAGACGTATGGAGTACATACGGTGGTTGACGCTGGGAGTGGCGTGCGGGCTGAATGTCGTGTCCCGCGAGACCGTGCCCGTGTCTGCAATTGGTCATCTGATGTCCTCGAGATGCGGGAGTCATATTGTAACGTTGACCCAATGGCCATGGCCTCGAATGCTATTCCGTACAGGCGCAAGAAATGTTTGAGGCAGATACAGTTCCTGAACTGGTTATGATTCGATGCTCAAATAGATGCTGAAAAGTCTAGAAAGATCAAAATAAAGAAAGGGCATAATTAGTCAGCTGCGAGGAGTCATCTCGAGTCTAAGGAAGTGACAGCCAAAGCAAAGACACGAAGTACGAAGTATGTGTATATACTTGGTAGGGGCCGGTGGGAGCTTCGGCGGTCATCTGTCAATACTCAGGTTGCCAGTTGCTGCGTCCAGAAACCCGGTAGCAATCCCACGGCTGATATCCTAAAGACGCAATCTCCTAGCCGTTTCGAAGGTGTGCAAACCATGCTGGTTATATCAGTGTAGCACGCCCCGCCCGTCTTCTGTCAGAGAAGAAGGAATCTCTGTTGTCGTACTGGCATGGAAACGTAGGCCTCCCTCAATCATAAGACGGATATTGAAAGTAAACACGGTGTTCAAACATCTCAGGGTAAGGTTCCCAAAGGGGATGCCTTTGAGAATGAGTAAAGAAACGAAGATCGAACAATTGAGGGTATTCTGCTTGGATATAAAACGAGATTTCGCACCCCCATTTGATGATTCAACCAAAATCAGCTTCGAGTACGTTTTGAGCAGGGAGTGATCGCCTGCGGGTTGCAGCCTAACGTAGTTGGGCTTACAGGGAGGCGATGCTTAGGTCTGACTATTCTAGTGAATTCTCATTTTGAGCTGGCAAAACCGTTGCAATGCTCTTGTGCCGGACTCAATTCATTCTCTCGCAGGAGAGCCAGTGTACTCCGTAGTGGCAGAGTCTTTACTGTGGTATCAAAACATGTTATGAAAAAGCAATCATGCTCCGGCAATGACAAGGATGGATTAATAAGTTAGTCGAAAAAAAAAACCTCTTCCATCTTGCCCATTGCCGGCGGATATAATGCATGGATCGCATGAATACCTCCAACACAATTCAGTAGTGGAAAGCGCAGGGAGTTTTCGAGGCCCCTGTCGCAAAATGTCAGCTTCATGCCTGATGCCCCTGCAATTCTGCGGATGGACATAAATTTTGATGGTGATTCAGTGGCTGTGGTGATGCATAGTGAGGCCTCTGAGAAGCGTGGAAAACAAGATCACCATGACACCCTCCCGATGATTCAAAACTCGGCCAGCGGCCCAGCTGGCGGCTCAACCACGAAAATCGATTGCTGCTTGTGCGATTTCTCTGCGCGAAACAGAGTGCAGTCGAGAACCAGGATCGACACCGAAATGCTGTTGGCCAGGCTGATCCCTGCCTTTGCTCCCAGAGATGGATGGAGACCTAGCCCATGCCATGTTGTGTGGAGTGGTCAAAATTCCTCGCCGACCGGCATCACCCCCTTTCTGGGTTCAGTTAAACTTCACGAAGGAATTCGTTCGGCCGCAGTTATCCCTCCCTTCAATAATCCCAGCCCAAATATGAACTTCACGATGACTGGAAAAGGTGACGACGGATGATCCGTTGTTGTGCGGTTGGCAGCCTTTTCAGTCTCCAACTCCTCCGCCAGACGATGTCCACGGTTAACTGATCGATATCTGAAGCCGGTCAATCGTTCGGAAGCTGTTGTCGATGCCGCTCGTTTATTGAACCTTGGGCCTCTTGGGACGCTGGCTCAACGCTGTCACTACAAGTCGCTGCAGCGTGTGCAATGACATTCTGACCTTTAGAGCCATCACTTTCGTTACCGCAGGATCATTCGATATGTCTTCTGTTCGATTTACCCTATTTGCATTGCTTTTTGCCGTCTCGTTTGCAGTTGGCCTGCGATGGAACGATGACCGTACGTGACCCTCCTCAATGACGGCACAACTGGCTCTATAAAATATGCAGTTTGGCAAATCTAACTAAGCTTGCTCGATAGAAAGAATCCTCCTACCCAGGAAAGTTCCACTAGGAACGGCCAATTCGTCTCTACCCTCGTTCACCACACCTTTCGTCTCTACGTCTACTTCTCAACCTCTGCCCCCTACAAACTCAACCGTAGTACCGCCTGTAGCGTGCTCTGGCAGTGTATTTTTCTTTGGAGGTACCCCCAGGATTATCTATACAACCATAACACAGACCTACACCACCACTGGTAACCGACCCCTGATCGACCATCCAACGTATGTTACGCCTCCTCCACCATGTACCACGATAGATTGCAGGAATGAGCATAATGGCACTTGTCATACACCGCCTGATAAACACACACGACCTGTTTATGCTCCGCCAACGACTCTCATATCTATTACGAAGAAAACGACGATATATCAAACACCCAGTTCGGTTACTCCGCCGAATTTCTCGGGCATCGGTACTGTCGTGGAGACAAGACCGCCAATAAAACAAACAGCAGTACCAAATCCAGGATTGGGGGACCTAGCGAGTTGGATTGACAGCATCGTTGACCAGTTGCGTCCTACTTCTGTGCATCAACCTGAAACGCAGACTCGACATGAGGATCCCCCAGAAATCACACCACCTCCCGGTAGTAGAGGTGACGACGAGGGTAAAGGCCCCGGAACAGAATTCAAAAGTGACATGGACAAACATATAGGTTCAGACAGCAAGACAACGCCCAGATTTTCCGGGGTTCCAATTATAGTTGGTATGGACCAGGGTCAATATACTGTCACCTACGGCGAACCTCCAACTACCTTGACAATGAACATTGGGAGTGCACCTATGACATTGACTGGATGGAATTTGGACCAACCTGTCACATTTACCGTCAATCCCACAGCGATTGTCTATGATGGAACAACACTCCCGGTGCAACTACCACAACCGACAGCATCGCAGCCAAGGTCTGGCACTAATGGCGAAATCGCAACTACAACAATACAGGAGTCAACGCCAGGGCCCACAGCGAGCAGTAACGATGGAAGCAGCGGAACTCGTGATGTTGGAACGGAAACGAGGACTCGAATGGGGACAGATGGCTCGTCTATCCCTGAACAGACGCCAGCGCCTGGCAGGAATGGTTCCGGTGGGACCACGACGATACTATGGCCATTGTTATTACTACCGTTAATCTCAATGGCGAGGTTCTATCTTTAGATGCCAGTCAACGGCGATGTCCATATACTACGTGATTCGGAAAGAAGGAATTGTGATGAAAACATGCAGCAAAGGCGCTTGGGTTATTTGTGCATTGGGCGGCTGATTGAAACCCTTTTGAAATATGAACTTTAATTGTCTTGTCTAGTATCGTTCAATGTCATGCTCTATTCTCTCTTCCTTTCTTATGATACCTGAGATCATGGATCACGATCGCAAAGACGCTTAGTAAGCCGAATGTCACTGGTGGATTCTCATTGGCCTGCTTCCATTTTGACAACTTCACGCGGACAAGTCCACCGGTTGAGACGACAACACAACGGTCTTGAACGATTCATCTGCCTAACAAGACGAAAACACTTTTTTCCTGATATATTCTGGCTATACAGTCGATGCCATAGTGTCAAATTGTCGCGTCCAAACCTCCAATCATCACGAGCACCGATTTCCACGCGACAACCCACATCCAATGGCCGAGGTAAGTTCCCAAGCGGCCACCCAATTTGATACCTAACCAAAACGGGAGAACTCCGTGAATTTAACCTCGTTTGCTAATACTCACCTCACAAGCCTCATAAAGCCCCCAAATCCACCCGTGTCCGCGACAACCAGCGCCGTTCTAGAGCCCGACGGAAAGAATACATCGAGGATCTCGAGCGCCGTCTACAGAAGTTCGAAAAGCTCGGCGTGCAGGCGACACTCGAAATCCAGGCTGCAGGGAGACTAGTCGCGGAAGAAAATGTTTTACTGCGATCTTTGCTGAGACTTCGGGGTGTTGCGGACGAAGAGGTTGAGGATTTTGTGAAGTCGCATCGGGAGGGGAACAAGTCAAGTGCGTTGACGGCGCGGCCTGTGTCTTTGACGACCAGACCGCCATGTGCGGTTCATTTATCAGGATCCCCGTCAGATTCTGGTGCAGAAAAGAATCGGTTTGAGCCAGCACAGTCGTACCCACAGGCAGTCACTTTACCGTCGACAGCACAAAACAAATATTATCGACCGGCTGACCCGTCGAAAACCAACTCTCCCTCAGATTCCACTATACATATTGAAAAGTCACCAAACCCAAAGCCGTCTAACATCTGTTCAACACCCACAACCGCAGCAAATAAACCGTGCTGCGAATCGCAAGCGTCAGATAGTGACCTTGAGACCGGCCAAGTCACGTCTTGCGAGACTGCGGCTAGGATTATCACGATGATGCGCGGATATCCAGACACAAAAGAAGCCCGGGCGGAATTGGGTTGTCCATCAGAACAGAGCTGTGTGGTGAAGAATATGACTATCTTTGAGTTGCTTGATAGGTGACCAGAATTCAAGACATCTTGAAATTAATGAGCAGGGATAGGAGCACTGTTCTCCTGGTCCAGCAGGAACTGAGAAATAACCAATTGCAATTGAATAACCGCTTTTAACGACAGAGCGAGAGGTGCCCGCTTACCCAATGTTGAACGAAGCCAGGTTACTCCGTACCATAAGTTTCGAGTTTTCGAAATTCATATTCGGAATAACTATCTTCCGGTTTGCAGCTCAGCCTTTTGATTGGAGCAATTGCCAAGGCCTGCGCCACAGATTGCATAAACGCGACGCGAAAACCGTCGGACGCGTCTGGATATCTGGATAAAAAGTACACCACCGCACTTTACTTCTCGCCATCAAACTTCAGAACAACTTTGATTCGCCATTTTGATCATATCCGCACACTTCTCTCCTATTCCATACGCGGGCATTTGCGTGTGCCCTCCAGGCAGCGATGGCATCACGCTGCAATCGGCGACGCGCAAACCGGTTACGCCCCGAACGCAAAGTTTCTCGTCCAGACCCGCCATGGGATTGTCCGATTTACCCATGGCGCAAGTTCCTGCTGGGTGGTAGCCTGAATCCAAATTAGCGCCAAGCAATTCAGTCTGAGTAACTGCAAAAAGAGTTCTTACATGTTGTCGCATGCTCTTTGACGTAGGGGATCCATTCCTCTCTTGTCTTGTACATATGGTGCTTGAGTCCCGGGGGCCAGGCCCCTTTGACAATATCCTTCGTTCCAGCACCAGTCATAACAATTTCATTACCCAACCGGCACGCCTCAGTCAGTACCAGCAAGTCTAGCGGATCGTCTAGGTAGTTGCAGTCAACGACCGGATTATCTCGAGGATCTTTGGATTTCAACGTCACGGTGCCGCGAGATCTAGGACCAAACAATTGAGGAATCATTGAAAAGGCATATTTCTTATCCGCCGGAAAGTCGTGTATTGTTTTGGGCCGCCATAACATTCTGTTGTGAAGAATTCTATATTTGGCTGCTTTGGCGTGAGGCCCATGGGATCCCGACCTGGTTGACGTCCTGCATTCTGCCAGGGCGGTTCCTCTGCAGACGATCATCGAGCCGGGTGAAAGCGAACGCACCGAAAGGAAAAGTAGACAAGAACCCTGTCTTGTTACTTTTCCATAGTGAGTAACTCGTTCTCATCGCGTCGCCGTGGAAGATGAGATGGTCATTTGTTAGACCTTCATTTTCTACTTCATAAAACATGAAGACTATCTTTAAGCCAATGGTTAGTGAGAAAGGCTCAGCCTTGATCCCAACCGTTAACTTACAAGATGGTCCATAAGATTCTTGCCTACACCAGGCAAGTCGACTTCACACTGAATTCCATGCGTCTCTAGATCAGCTTTTGGTCCTATCCCCGATCGGAGGAGAATTATCGGACTGCAGTACGTGCCGCCGCTGACAATAATTTCTTTACTCGCGTGGAAACCCCTCTCAGTTCCATCATCGGCGAGTGTCACAACACCCGTTGCACGGAGGCCATCGATGCCACTGCCTTTTTCTAGAATAACCCTATCGACTATGGTATCCGTCATTATGGTCACATTCGTTCTCTGATGGCCCTTTGTCACGAAATCTGCTGCCGTCGACCTGAGTCCTTGATACACTGTTCTCACTACATGGCCGCATCCGTTCGATCTCGCACCTGTCGTGAACATATCAGGATCATACGGCAGCCCCTTGGAAACGAAAGAGTCCAGCAAAAGTAGTGTGATTGGAGCAATATCATGAGGCTCAGTATGCAAAGGCCCTGAGTATCCATGGCCATGCTCGTCAGCCTTGAACCAGGGTTTTGGATGGAACGTCTCCGCCTGTATAGAATCTAGTCAGCGTCCATCCACATAAAGGCATATATCTGCCTCAGTTCTTCTAGAACGGGGATAAACCGTTGCACCTTGGACATGTACTTGAAGAACTCTTCTCCACTCCAACCAGTCAGACCCCAATCATCATAATCCTGCTTCGTCCCACGGACGCACAAGGTGCCGTTTACTCCGCTGCATCCACCAAGGAACCTCCCTCGACTAAGCTTGACCTGTCTATCATTCACACCAGGCATCGATGGAGTGACGATATTCCAATCAGCGTCGGTATCGAAGTTCTTTAACCATCTGTTGCAACGCTGTCAACATGGGAATGCTACACATAATCATGCATAATCAAGTTACTACTACTCACCCGCCAGCCATATGTACATTCTCCATGTCCTTGCTATGCTGTCCGGCTTCGATGAGGAGAACCTTAACATCGGGATCTTCGGCGAGTCGACCAGCGACTACACAACCTGTCGTGCCTCCACTGGTTATATAGATCGCTCATCAGCCACATTGGAAAGCTCACGAGCTCGTAGTTTAGGAGGACAAAAGATGATATGCGGCTGACATACCCGCAGATGATATAGTCGTACGCTGTGGCGTCATCCTGAATTGAGACCATGTGGATGGTCTGTCTTGGAGCTAATAAGCAGAAGACAAATCACCGCTCCCTTTCAGTAGTTCCTTCAGACACTGGCATTGATGTTTGACACAATTTCACTTGTTCTGTCTGCGAAGAAGACCCAATGATAAGTTCGGGGTGTACAATCGAGGTGTACCATACGGAGCAGCGCTCCCACTACCGCGCCCCGCCCAGGGACGAGGAAGGTTCGAAGTTGCCACCGCCAACAAACTGTTTATGCGGGGCAGGCTCGCGGGGCGGGAACGGGAGGCGGAAGGTTCATTGCTGCTACCGTTAGGTACGGTTCCAGAGCTAGCTTCAATATTAGAAAAGCGGATTGTTCTTTTCAACTGACACAACGAATCTACGACAATTTGATGGATTGATTCTCAGTGAGCTTTTGGTTGATGAAGTAAAAACAAGAAAGGGATGCGTCAGTTAGCCTCTGATATAGAGGTTGATTTTCATTAATGCGTCTACTTTTTGCTGGTATTTCTTTTGGCGCTCGCTATGCATAAAAATCAATATGACGGCCAAAGCATGCAAAATGATTTAGCCCAGAAGAAATCTGTTACCCTTTAGGGGCCAAGCCGTGGGGGTAATGGTGACTGTTATCATGGAACCTGCGTATAAGCCTGGGCGGTATACCTGGTCCTCCGTTTGTGAGAAATCAAGATAATGATATTGTCGATTGCAACCACTAAAGATCTGTTAGCATTTGCATAGACACTACACCCGCCATGGAGTTAACCGAAGGCTCAAAGCTGACAGACTTACCAAGACCATATGCCAGGACAACAGTCGGAACAATCCACCCACTGTTCAGGTAGATCGAAAACGCACTGTTGTGGACGCCATCATCCGTCAAAGCCATGATGGAGACCAACGACAGCCCAATACCAATAAGCGTAGTCGTGATGATCGACATAACCTCCCCTCGACTCTTATGCGACTTGGAGAACCAGTGCAGCAGAGCCATGAAAATGAGGACAAATCCCGCGGCGATGAAGAAGAAGCGAAACACCACGTAGTATTTTTCTGAGAGTTTAGCGATCTGTTCGTTGATGGATTTCTGAACTGATGGATTTCCGTTCGCGTCAACCTCGACGCCGAAGGATTGCATGATCCATATGAATACGCGATTTGTAAATTCACCTAGAAGACTCTCTAGCTCCTGCGCACTCGCTCTACCGTCTCTAGCCGCTGTAATGTTTTTGTAGATGGGTGTGAAGTCCGGAACCTCGCTTGTATTTTTGAGTCTCCTTGTGAGCGTAGAAACAATTCCCTTCAAAACGTCGACGAGTTCTGACGAGGTGCGAGAGAGCTTTGAAGCTTGGGAGTCCTGGAATGCCTGCGTGTAGATACCCTTCGCAACACTGTACAAAACAAAAGCGCGGCTACCCTCATTTGTAACAAGGATTGAAATGTGTAGCGGGAAATGCAAGAGGGCCCAGATCTGTTGTCGAATGGATCCGAAGCGGTTTTCGTCGGTTTGGTCGAAGTAAATCATATACACGAAGTACTAGAACATGTTAGAACCATATAGTGTATACGAGGATCAGCCAACGAATAACGAATTCGACTTACGAGGATCACGATGTAACAGGTAATCAAGACAATCGACGAGGCGGTTGGGTAAGAGGTGCCCTGGGCGATGCTTGTGACCTGGCAGAGATAAATCGTTAGCAGATTCTCATTAATTAGGAACGACAGCAAACTCACTGCTTTGGTCATTCCAACAGTTCCCTCTCCCAGAGCAATCAGCGTCATACCTCCAAACCTGTCGACAATTGGTGTGCCTTTGAAGCTCAACACTTTCCAGAGACTAGAGACGGCAATCATGATCACGGCTTCTATCGCTGGTACAATATACCAGCGCAGATACGCGTATCTAGCACGTTGCTTTGACGATGCAACCGCAAGAATCAGAAACACCAGGGACGAAGCGAAAAGCGTCCCGATCGTGATAATCTTTGCACTGAGGGTTTTTCTGTAGCCTCGAATGTACCAAGCCACAGCAGCATATTGAAGCACGAGAACCAAGCGAGAGGCCATGAGAACTATACTCATATTGCGGAAACGACGTGGATGGTTGAGAGGATCGTTGGTATCGAAGTTAGGGGCCAGAACAGCAAAACCAGTCATGATTCCCAGGTGGATGGCCTTGAAGATTCGAGAAGTCACCGAGTCTGAATAGAATCTGATGTCGAAAAGCGCGGTCTGCAACCAGTAAAACCAAAGGATGGCGATATATCCGACATACGATGTTGTATCTATCCAAATAAATCAGCATTCTAGCCTCTTTGGCTTTGACCCTGTCGTGAAGTACAAACAGTAGATTCCTCATACTTTGCGTCGTGTTGACATCGTGAGTCCCAGTGAAGCTACCAAGGTTCGCCACGAAGAAGAGGTCGAAGAAAAGCTCCATGGCAGTCGTTGCAGTGCGCTTTCTGAGCTTCGGTAACTCCTCTCGTTCGCCATCTTTAGATGTTAACTCTGGCAGAGAGCGATCTGACGAGTTTTGTGATGCTATCTCCTCAAGGACGAGCGGGTTAGAACTCGATGCTAGAGGCTTTCGCCAATTGTGGTCCGTATAGTTAGAGTTGAAGATGTTTTTGAACTTCATCTTGACACGATCCTCCTGTACTCCGTTAAGAAGGAGGGAGGGTGAAGACTGGCAAACAGAAAACCGATGGAAATTGGTATTTATAAGTGGTGTCGAATATCAGATGTTTCCGTTCCCCGCCATAAAATAATCTCCCTTCATAATATAGGCGCTAGCTGAACGAATTAGGAATCTGAAGCGCGTGGTGAAAGAGAAAAAAGAAGAAAACGGTTGCATGGACAACGCAGGTTTGTCACTTTGGCATCAATGAAAAAATTGGTCTGCTGTTTTACGGAATCCACAACATTAGCGAGCTCATTTCGGAAGCACTAATACGGGATCATCCGCAGGGTAGTAGTGTTTTGATAGGCGCTGGGTCACCAAAAATGGCCCGATATCTCTTCCCATTTCAGCCTTGTAAGGGACAGCCGGCAACCACGTCAGCGCAGAAGATATCCCAACTCCGGTCCACGGCGGCTGATCGCAGAATTAGAGAGAGTCCGAGTACATACTGAGCGCCAAACGGGGGAAAGAAGCCTGACTATCTTCTTTCTGTGGAACATAGTCATATTGTCCTGGTGGACTATTGGCGCTCGCTGTGTGTCTATTACCACTGGTGCAGCGGAGGTCCACAGGCTCGGAGAGCCGGGGAGAATCGTGCAGAGAACTCAGCCACAGCGGTTGAGGAGATTTGCGGGTCTTGCATAGCATGATTATTACAAAGTGAATCAGATTGACTAGAAGTAAAACATGCATGGATCCTACTAAGGATGCATTCTCTCAGGACACTGACAATGGGTGAAGTGCTGTGTCGTGTCGATTCGACGAAGAGGTGAAGTGTGTCGCTGGGCTGTGGCGGTGTGGCTGGTTGGCCGGATTAAGCTTTCTGAAACTCTGGGCGGATCTGGCCCGGTGGCTAGTGCTGACGTAGCCCCTGGTTAATATGTGGCTGGTGTGTGTGGCAGCATGCAGTGCGACGGAAATGGTAACATCGCCGGCCATTTGCAGCCAACCCTTCTGCTGTTCTCTGCTGTTGATATGGAACGCGGAGACCGCAACCGGGATGGGCCCGAGCCGGATATTGTATTGTGTATCGAAACCCCAACAAGGGCCAGCGCGAGCCCTTCAGCGCCCCCTGTTTAGACCCAAAATCACAGAATCAAATACCGGCAACGGCCCTATACACAACACTAGGTCAAGAGTGAAGCGGCCCCAGGGCGGCACAA
Organism: Aphanoascus verrucosus; assembly: GCA_014839905.1. Taxonomy (NCBI): domain Eukaryota; kingdom Fungi; phylum Ascomycota; class Eurotiomycetes; order Onygenales; family Onygenaceae; genus Aphanoascus; species Aphanoascus verrucosus. Next base: position 194,534 of record JACRYM010000036.1, on the reverse strand, counting down.
GTACTCCGTAGGCAAGTCAAAGAAAGGAGGATTCATCAATTTCTTCTATTGTCAGTTGGTATTGTACGGAGCAGTAGATCTCAAAATCTATCCTCCACCTCAATTCAGAGCAGGTACAGAGATTCATAGTCTTAACATCTGTCCCCGACTCCTTACCCCGTCAAAAATAAATGTGTTATCAACAGGTACATATTGTTTTGTCAGGACTTTCAGTGCTTCTTGGGCGACAAACCCTCCCGCCATCGAAGAGATGTTGTGTAACTCTCCAGCTCCGGCTCGACGCACTTCCATGACTGCTTTCTCAATACTGGTCTGAGCTTCGTCATCCAGAGGCTCCAAGTTGTTGATCTGCAAAGCTTTGAGAACCTGTGAAACAGCACGCTGCCAATTCGCGGAATCATCAAGAAAGGAGGAGGATGCGGATTGAGGCATGTTTTCTTGGTATTCAGTGACAAGAAGATCCAGGGCACGAAGGGCAATGAACATTGGGATTAGTGACTCCGAGTCCTCAAGACTATTTCGGAAGATTTTCACTGTTTCGCTTTGAGGGGCATCCGCATTCAGGAACGGGATTTCGCGACCCTTGATAACTTTGATGTGCGCCGCATTCTTGCAAAAGACTTCAATCTCCTTTTCTGGGATTTGCGAAGCGGCGCGCTCAGCGCCCAATTGAGCTTCCGCGGAACGAACGCTAGCGACGACCTCCGCCAAATCTTTCCGTGCTTTCGATTTGTATACGCTCTGAAGCGAAATATAATCTGCAGACTGGGCCTTCATATCGGGCAGTGTGCCTGGAAGAGGTAATACGCCGTGTTGCTGATAGAATGCTCTGATCGCATGAGCGATAACCCAAAAATTATCCGATTTTCCATTGAGATTGCAGCACTGATCCATCTCAAAGATATCCCGTAGCCCTCCACTCAATGACCAGGGGTTGATATTCCTCAGCACTGCCGCGACCGCTTCGTCGAAATTCTCTTCTCCTCCTTCCGGGTTGTTAGTCCTCGCACCGGCGCGCACCATCTCTTTAAACGCGGTTTTCTCTTTATAATCCTTTGGGTACATTCCGTTGTGGCTCTGTTTCCATTTCTCCAGATAGTGTAGTAAAATTAATAAGTACGGAATATGGCCGTGCTGGTGATCGTCGAGAGAGTCTGGATTCTCAATTCGCTTGGCTGCAGCCAGTAGCTCTGGCCAGGGGTTTGTGAGTCGGAGATCTTGGGTAGTTTCAGGGTCAGGATGCGTTTCAACGACAGGAAAGATGGAGGGAAGTTGTAGTGAGAGGGAGCAATAGAAGCCAACGGAGTGGGTGTATATTAATGGAATCGACAGCTCGCGTGCTTGTTGGGAGAGGATCTGAAGGGTGGACTGTCTCATCGGCCCTGTGGCAATAACAAGCCTATAAGCAGCCAAAAAGCCGTTTGTCTGTGACAAAAGTTGCAAGATAGGCTCCCATACAATGTCAGTCTCTTTCGCGACAACCAGTGGATCATAGAGGGGATGAAGGTACCTGTGAAGCCCATAGCCCCTCTACGTCTGGGTTTAGTTCCTTCAGATAGTTGCATGTCTCCTGTGCCCTCGATTTGCCCAAGCTATCCTCACTCAAGAAGAAGTTCACGCCTAGATCGGCTTCTGTCACCGTTGCCGGATCGACGATCGTGAATCCACCAATTCCAGGCAAGACGAGGTTCTTAAGTGCTTCTACACCGGCCACGCCAGTGAGCGGCGCATTATCGCTATCGACGGGACCGTCTGAGTTGATTAAGAGAACGCGCGAGTCCTCCAGAGCTTGCTGGCCGCTGGCTGCCCAAAGTCGGAGCTGGCGGTCATATTTCCTCTCTTTTGAGGTAGGGCCGGCGAAGGTGGACGTGAATGAGTCAGTCATGGGGCTGTTCTGTGAGCTCTCTGCGGCCTTCGTTTAAATCTTGAACTGACAACTGACACCAGCAAAGCTTCAGAAACAACAGAGATCCGTATTTGGACGAAAGTGTGGAAGAAACTCCTGTTGACGTGAGTGAAAGTGAGTTTACCCCACAATTGAGTTAAGCTGCTTACTCACAAAGCTATTTTTTATCGATAAGACATTCAGTTAAGTAAGCGCCTCGGAATTGTTTGTCGGAGAAAATGTCGATCCCTCAAACCTCCGCCCAGCAATGCAATCACGGTGGTGATACCTCGACAGGCTGGTATACCAGGGCCTTAGAGCTTGCTGATGATACAATAGGACAAGTCTAGGATAATCGTCAACCGCTGGTTTTTTCTCCTGGTCACTGTCTGTACCTCTGACGGCAAAGCTACGGAGCAATCCGTAAGCAAAACTGTATGAAATCACTACTCAGGCAGACCACTTTCTCCCCATTGTAAGTATTCCCTCCCAGTTTGTCACAGTGTATTGCTTCCAACTATAGGCGTGTCCACGGGTCATGTTCGACCAGACTTTTAAGAGAAGAAGAAAGCCGCTAACGGGCTTACCCGAAAAGCTTTAAGAAACCACCCCACCATCGCCCTCTGTGCAGTGCCCCACGTAGAATTTCCGTCCCCTTCACTCCCTCCATCCGCCCAAAACTTCAGCGCAGTGTCCATTCCCCCCAGTCCAAAATGAACCCAATAGAAGACGCCAAACGCACCGCTGCCCACACGGCCGTCGCAAACCATTACCCTACCGACGCAAAATACGTCGGTATCGGCAGCGGAACCACCATCGTGTACGTCGTTGAAGCTATCAAGGCGCTGAAGATTGATACCTCCTCAACCCTCTTCGTGCCTACTGGATTTCAATCAAATCACCTCCTTGTGAATGCCGGGTTGACGCCTATCGCCTTTGACGCACTGCCAGAGAACACAGTTCTGGATATCGCGTTTGACGGCGCAGATGAGGTTGATGAGGATATGAACTGCATCAAGGGCGGTGGCGGATGTCTGTTCCAGGAGAAACTGGTAGCCATGCAAGCCAGAAGGTTTGTCGTTGTTGCTGGTATGGGCTCACCAAAATTCCCGTTCTTCCAGATTTTGCGCGCAATGCTGACATGGGAGGTGACTTCATAGATTACCGAAAACTTCAGACCCGTCTCCTGACCGCGTGGCCAACTATCCCCATTGAGGTCGCTCCTCTTGCCTCGCGCAGAGTAATCACTGCTCTTATGCGCCTTGGTAGCCCAGCACCCAAGCTGCGGATGTTGACGTCTCGAGACGGTCCCTCGAAGACAGACCAAAGCTTCTTCATCGTTGACGCACCATTCCCAGCGCTCCTCACCAAATCGGATGTTCTAAACGGCAAGAAGGCTTCTGCAGAGGAGGGTATCTGGGAAGTGGAGGCTCTGGCGAAGGAGATCAAATTGATTCCAGGTGTTTTGGAAGTTGGCTTGTTCTGTGGTCTCACTGGACCTCAGGCCCAGGCCCTTGGTGGAGTTGGCGGTCAGAAGCCCATTGCTGCGTATTTTGGAATGGCTGATGGCTCAGTCAGCGTGAAGAAATTATTATAAAGTCATTCCTTGACTTTGAAGGAAATATACCCGGAACACTTTTGTTTGGCTTTTGTAAATATATCTTTTTCGAGTCATAAAGGGCATAGAGCTGTGTTTAAACGGACCTCAACATAAAACATTCATATCATCGATGGTCTTTCTCGTCAACTATCTGTTATAAGATCCCTGGAATCCTAAGAGACATCGGAGACACGAACCTGAACAGATCGACAACGCTTCACTTCCCCTTGGACTTGGCTTCGTTCTCACCCAGCTCCCTAATGAACAACTTCACCGTCCCCTCTACAATATCATCCTTCCCATCTTCGAAACCCGGACTAATCCCAATCGCCAAGTACTTCCCATTGGAACTAAACGCCAACGCCGCCACACTACTCGGATACTTTTGATACTGTCTAATTCTCCGTTTCGCAACACCATCCCACAACGCAACCACCCCGTCTCCACCACCAGACGCAAACGTGCCAAAAACCGGATGAAACGCCAGCGCGTTCACAGGGTAGACAACATCCACTCCATCGACATTCTGTCGGTGACATTTAAATGCGTATTTCCGGTCTTGCGATTCTGGGGAGGGATCGAACCATTCAACCGCCACGCGACCTTCAATGCTAGAGGATGCGTAGCCGGCATCGTTTGGCATGCACGCCACGGCGCGTGTCATGAATTTGAGACTGCTCTCGCGACGCTGCCAGGGTTCGATGTCAAGTTTGTTCGGCGGGGGAGCAGCGCCGGATTGTTCGGTGAAGGTAGCTAGGGAGCGGAGATCGTAGATGTGGAGAGCGCGAGAGGCCATTGCGACGACTAGCTTTGTGGGTGTGATTGAGAGAGAGAAGGGTTTCGAAGGTAGTGAAATGACGGCTGGCGTTATTAATGCGTCAGTGCCTGTTCGGTGGACGTGCAGCGTTGAGTCCCATGATGCAGAGACTACGATTTTATGCTCTTTGCTGTAGACGACGGACTTTACGCCTGCGGTATGCGAGCTGAGTACTGTTTGCGATGAGGAGTTTATATCGATCCTGTAACACCCGAATTAGCCCAGCCCAGGCCACACTAAGAGTCCATGACCATTCGTCTAGGACCTCACCTTCTAACATCCCAATCTAATCCACCTGTATATAACTCGTTCTCATTCTCTCCAAAACAAACATCTAGCACTGGCGCGCGGTGCTCAAACTTGCCCATCAACGTGCCCTCACCAAGCTGTCCCGTTCGACGATCCCGGAGATCATATAGATATACATTCTTATCCCAGGAAGATACCGCAAGCCGCGTCGAATCTGGCTCTGGCGAGAATTTGACGGCGGAGATCGCGTCCGTCGGTGAGCCCGGTACCGCGAATTGATCTGTTACAAGGACCCGTCAGCATTTTGATCCGATTAACTGTAGATGAACGGGACAATTCGCTGGAGGGGTGACGTACTTGAAGCCATCTTTGACAAATGTATTGAGAAGCACAAGGTACTATAGGAATTGAAGGAATCGCAGCGATGAACGTGAATAGAACGAGATGCTTGTTGATCGAGAGCGGCTTCGACTTCGTTGCTTTTCCACCAGCTGTTTTCTGCCGCGAAACACCGCCTTTTCTCATGTGCATCCGTCCCTCACCTTACATCATCGCCAGCATGAGCATGAGAGAAAAGAACGGTGATAAACCCCTCCATTATTTCAGTTTACACTCACGGCAAAGATGCCTTTCGCACAGCTCGTCATCGGGCCACCAGGCTCCGGCAAATCTACATACTGCAATGGCATGCAACAGTTCATGTCCGCCATCGGCAGAAAATGCTCTGTCGTTAATCTCGATCCCGCCAATGATCAAACGTCCTATACACCGGCACTGGATGTGCGGGATCTAGTCACGCTAGAGGAGATCATGGCGGAGGATACGTTGGGCCCGAATGGAGGGATACTATATGCGATGGAGGAGATAGAGGAGAATTTTGACTGGCTGAAGGAGGGGTTGGAGAAGTTGGGAGGTATGTCGTTGGATACAGCAATGTTTACTGTGCTATGGGCGGACTAAATCAAGTATAATTTGCAGACGACTATGTCCTGTTTGACTGTCCTGGACAAGTGGAAATATTCACCCATCACTCATCCCTTCGAAATATATTCTTCCAGATACAGAAGCTCGGGTATAGAGTCTGCATTGACCCGTTCCTTCATGTCCAGACCACGAGAGCGTCGATTGACTAACTTTTAACAATAGCTAGTGGTCATACACCTCGTCGATTCATATAATCTGACACTCCCGTCCATGTACATCTCGTCATTGCTGCTCTGCCTTCGTGCGATGCTGCAGATGGACCTGCCACACTTAAACGTCCTCACGAAAGTCGATAACCTGTCGAATTACCCCCCTCTTCCATTCAACTTGGATTTCTATACCGAAGTCCAAGACCTATCGTACTTAATCCCTCATCTAAAGGAGGAAGCGCCGTTTCTCGCCACTACCAAATTCGACGCCTTGAATAAGGCGATTGTCGAGGTCGTGCAGGATTTTGGACTCGTGGCATTTGAGACACTGGCGGTGGAGGATAAGAGGAGTATGATGGGCCTTTTGCAGGCCATTGACAGGGCGGGTGGGTACGCATTCGGAACCGCAGAGGGAGCCAATGATACTGTCTGGCAAGTGGCTGTTAGAGAGGGAATGGGTACGATGGATATCAAAGATGTACAAGAAAGATGGCTGGACGCAAAAGAGGATTGGGACGAACACGAAACACGGAATCTAGAAGAAGAAGCAAAGGCACGAAATGAGGCTATGACAGAGCCTGCGGATGATGGAGATCTTAACATGAACCTAGGCCCTGATATACCAGCAAACAGTGGAATAAAGGTCGTCAGGAAACAAAAATAAGGGAAAAGAGAAGACTCACCAGCTATATACCCAACTCGAGCAAATTCTCCTGTCATCTGTAGTATCTCTGTCCAATCACCGCAGTCGGCGGGGCTACGTGTCGCTCTCGTCTTCATTATCCTCATCGTCGCTTTCAATGCCGATACCCATCGCAGGCCCTTCAGACTCCTTGCCAGGAAACATTTCCTGCAAGATATCCTTCCCCTGTGCCTCCCATCTCTTCGATAACTTTGCAACTTCTAACCTCGCGCGCCGAATTGCTTCTTGCTCCGCCTTTTTCATGGTGCCGGAGACCCTTACAACACGAAACACACAGTCTATGGGAGGATCCCGCTTGCCAGATGATCCTGGTGGGTTCGCATCTTTGTTACCGGGCAGGCGAGAGATGTAGGTTAAGGCCGCCCAAACGAGTCGATAACTTTCGCGCGGGCAGCGGATGATGGCCGTGGACGTCGCTGGGGAGAGATATTTAACTGCATTAGACCATTCAGAATCCCAATTAACAATCATAAATCCGTTCCATAGCAGACAGGACGTTTTCGACTCACCACTAACTCTCCCCGCGCCCGCTCCTCCCAGCTTCCCCATCCCATAGTCCCCGAACATGTCGCTCACGGCATCTCTAATCATTCTCGCCAAGAGCTGGGCCTTTAAATAATCAGGTGTGGGCCGGCATACTTGCAGATGAAACTGCGTTTCCGTAGTCTCAGCGCCATCCTTTCCTTGAGCTAATGGTTTGGCCGCAGGGAGTGTGTTGGAGGCGGTTGGGGGATAGAGGATGTTGACGAGCAGATATCGATGCTTGAGACGGACCATTGGTGGCTAGGTAGTATGTTGGATAACTTGGCTGTGTGGTTAGTAGCTCATCCTTAGAGAATTGATGGTGCAATGGGAGCTCTTCGTCTGCTAGGTACTCCGGAAAATGCGTGGTGATGGCTTGGTGGATGGCTCAAGTCCGAAAATCATTCAAGCTTATCGATCGCCAAGCCTCAAGCTTGGTCACAACCCGATGGAGGAACTGGAAGAGAGCAGACTGCACACATCAGCTCAATTCTGCCCAGCACACTTCTCTGGTTGTTGCATTTGCCGTACAGAAAAGGTTATTTTTTTAAAATATTCACAATGCCCGCTGTAGCAGCTCCGAGTGGAGGTGGAGGGATACGCGGCCCTTCAACCTTTGACAAGCGTTTGTGTTTCCTTCCCGTCGTGCGGGCCGAACAAGCATGGCTAACATATCGCCTTAATAGTGAAGATGGGTGCGATGATGGGTGGCTGTATGTCTTGGTAATCTTTTGTCGCATGCGACTCAGATGCTAACCGCTGTATTAGCTGTCGGCCTGATCATGGGCTTTATTATCGGTCCGTGGATCCCCCTCTCGTGCTCAGTATATTCCGAGGTCGCATAGCTCACGTTAGACTTCTCCAGGAACCGTCTCGATATTCCAATACGGCGCCGGCCCGAACGGCGTAATGCGAACTCTGGGTAAATACATGGCAGGTTCAGGTGCAACATTTGGGTATGTTCTCCGCAATCTACTCTTCGCTCGTTCCACACCACATAGCTAACGAATTTCTCCTTCTTTCGATCAGATTTTTCATGTCAATCGGAAGCGTGATCCGAACGGACAGTCCCTATGGCTCCTACAACGATTGGGCAAGAGCCCACCGACGGCCCATCATGCTCTCCACGGCGCAATCCGCATTCCGCAACCAGCGCGATTGAACCGCAGTCCGTTGTGATGTACAATATAATCGAGTTCTTTAAACGGAAATACTCAGCGGAAACCGCCTGTCTTCTTGAGGGCCGAATCACGCACGATCTAATGACATTGAAAGAATGTTATTTGTTTTTACCTCTTCGCATGTAAATAACCTTTTCCCTTTTTCTACAAACATTTGGCGAGACCTGACTATCATTTAAAATCTTCACAGAGTGATACGTTATGCAAGCTTCATTCTATCTCTATTCCCAGAAACTACCTAATTGTCACCATTCAGAACCTAACTTATGCTGCGTTGCTCTCCTACGTAGTAAACATGTCGAAGGGGATGGACCTCTGCGATAATGGCACCATTTCCGCCGACCGGCGTCGCATTCAGTCGGGGTCCCCTGCAACCGACAAATCAGCTTATACTCTCGTACCACCGATGTGTCATTGTTCTGAGAAATTTCCAAGTACCACACTTGCTATATCGTCCGGAATCTCCGGGTAAGAGTTGTATAACTTGTGCTGTGCATCATGATTGGCCCATTGGGATTATGAGAGCTGGTCAAGCCCCCATCAATCTCCATTATCAATCATTTGATACCAAAAGTGTCTAGACGTCTAGTATCAGACTTCTACTCGGAGACCTGCCAATGTAAGCCGTCGCCTCTTCGTGGACTTAACGTTGCGGGATCAACTTGACTCATACTCACGTACGGAGTACGGAGTGCTTTCAGCCGAAGTGACCGCCGTCGATCCCATAATGCAAAAATGGCGAGAAAATTTTGAAGCATCGGAGCAGTGAAAAATAATGGCGTTTCTCCGGGAGAAGTTGCCTTTTTAACCTCGTCCGGCTCCGGCCATTTGGCAAAATGTTGGGTGCGGGTGGCGCCATGTTCAGCAAAGCCGACACCGCCCGACGTGCTCCAGGATATCTCATGATTGGTGCATCTGCTTTTCTCTTCACGGATTATCCATGAAAATTTTTCTCACTGACGACGGAACAGATAATGACGCGCATTCCAGAATAAGTGGTGAGCTCAGCCCTGTGACGCCATGAATCAACTCTTGTTCGAACGCCTCAGCCCTGTTGTCGTGTCTCTCCAACTTTCTGATAGATTCCAAACAAACACAGACAAGAGATCAACAGCGGATATCAATCTTGGGAAGCGTCATTATATCTCCTTTCAAGCACACTAAGGCCGAAAATCTCCGCCTATCCTCAAGGGTAGAAGATGCAGCTCTCCCTGCCATCCTGGAGGAATCTCGCCACTTCATTCATCATATCAAACAAAACGACGCACTTGGCAAAACAGAGATGGGTAGATTTGGACTTGGCGCATTGACAAATCTCATGCTCAGGGGTCAGGGGATGGCAAGGCCGAGCCAGCCTTGGGCGTTTGAAAACTTTTCTTCAGCGAAACGAAGAGAATGCCTGGGGGAATGCAGCTCCAGCGCTGCCCAAGGGGTTCAACAAAAGTTGAATCCCCCAAATTGGAGGACGTTGAGTCAGTGGGGCCGTAGACTGAGCTGGCATCAAATTCTCCTTGAAAGCTCGGGGGAGGTTAGGTTGACCAGGATGCTGGTCGGAAGACGGGAAAGGTAAACCTTTTAACTGGGACGGACGTTAGCAGGGTAGCAGCCAGGTTCAATAACGCAAATACTGCTATTATTGCAGCATCGCTTGCGCATCTCGGCCGACATTGACAAGGGATGATGGGATGATGAGCGTTGGCAGTCGTCGTTTGTCGGTGTGAAAAGCACTTGTTCGACCAGGGGGACAAGGCCACTGCGGGCGGTGCGGCTGATTATGTAATTCCTCATCCCTCGCGCCAAGCACGTGATGCAGACGTGGCCCGTGCAGTGTGCACGCGCTAACCACAACAAGCTAGACCGCCAATGGCACGGGCCATATCCTTGTCACGTGGCGCTCAATAGGCTGGCGAACTCTATTAATAATTGCGGGGGCTGCTGCCGATCCTGCCAATCACCGACGCTGCCACTGGCTGGGAACAGCTTCCCCCTCACGCCCGCGTCCTCGGAGATTTCCACCACCCAACGCCGTTCGTGGACAAGTGAAGAATCGTCGTGTTGGGAATACGAACTACACATGGATGGTCCAGCATCAGGTGGTCATTCTTCTTAATGGGCTTGTTAAAGCTACAAAACAATGCCAGCGCTGCCCGTCCAGAGTTCTTATTTCTTCTCCCTCCTCCCCCCCTTTTTTGATCATGCTTGACTCATTCTTTATCCCATCACCACCATGGAAGCAACAATATACCTCTATGTCCGCCTAGTGGCAATGCACCTCGTCACTATCATGGGACTTAGTCCCAAGTCCCACTGCCCTGTTCGATCTAATATGAGCCTCCTCTACAACATCCTCTCTATATGGCGTTCAGAACCACCTAAACCAACGAAACCACCAATGACTCTACTCACCCTCCCGCCAGAGATTATTCTCTGCATCAGCGAGCACCTCAACGAGAAAGACCTTAACTCTCTCGTCCGAACATCGAGGGGGCTCGCCAACCTATTGACTCCCCAACTGTACGACTCCGTGGTTGGCTGCCGTGGAAGCCCAACGAGAAGTATCGCCGCAAATGCTTCACCAGCTTTCAGGAGTGATGCACTCGCATACGCTGGTCGATGGCATTCTCAATATACCATCGACTACTTCCGCACGAAACGGGCCGATGTCCTGCTCCAGAGAACATCAGACAGCATCATTCTATTCAACCGCATGGCACGCGCAGGAAATGCCGAATTGGTATCAATTCTCCTACGACGAGGAGCGAATATCAACGCTCGTTCGACTCGTGACATGTCTGCATTGACCTATGCTGCGGTACATGGCCATGAGCATGTTGTTCGTATGCTCTTGGACGCCGGAGCAGACGTCGACTTGCTCCCCACTTGCAAACAGACCATTCTCCATATCCTTTACCGATATGCCCGCTCTGAGAATCCAGTGGTCTCTCAATTACTGATTGATCGATTGAGAGCCCGTGGTGAGATCTCAAAGAGACTTCACGACAACGCCACGCCCTTACATTATGCCATCAAATACCAAAGGGCGTATGCAGTGCCACAGCTGATCGCGGCTGGAGCTGAGCTAACGACCGTCGACAACGAAGGACTCTCCCTCTTGGATCTTGCCCTCAAAGCAGGAAACAACGACGTCGTCCGCCAACTCGTCGAAGCATATCCCGGCCCATGGCCATCACAATACATCCAGAAATTGATCTGGAAATCATGCGACAAACTCGACCTGGAGAAACTCCAGCTCCTCGCATCCCTAGTCGTATCTCGCAGTGTCTTCCCCAACATCTCTCTCGGCGACGAAAGCAGCGCTGGCCTAACAGCTCTCCACGTCGCAGCCCGCGGCGCCAATAAATGGCGTCAAGCATCAACCAGACACGCTTCCACCCAAGCCGCTCAGGCTATTGACGAAGAAACCACACGCTGGCAAAAGGTCATTGATCTAGTCCTCTCCATGGGCGCCGACATGTTCGCCACAGATCGCATGGGCCGAACACCGCTCGGCTACGCCGTCGAAACTGGCAGTGCCGAACGAATCCCCTTTGTCCTCCAACGACTGGGCAAAACCATCGCTGTTGCAGACAACTTGGGCCGCACCCCTCTCCACGCTGCTGTGCATAACTCCCAGAGCGAACTGATGGTTCGACAACTTCTTCGTGCGGGCGCTGATATCAACGCCAAAGACTCCCTCGGTCAGACAGCGCTGCATTACGCTGCAAACTCTTCCGCCACATTATCAACACTAGAATGCCTCCTCGCAGCCGGTGCAGATGCGTCGATTCGCGACCTCAAGGGCCTTCCGGCGATTCACATCGCCGCGTTACAGCGACGTGATGGAGCTGTGCGAGCGCTTATGGATGCGGGCGCGCTTCATACGGGCTGCGATTTCTGTGAATGGAGAATAAAGCCGTTCTTGCACGAGAAGGCAGATACCCTCTCTGACGTGAGCAGTCTTTTTCAACTGTCAGTTTGATAGTGAAGCGACGGAGCAGGACTTGGCCTGCCCCTTATACTTATAACGACGTTACGACCTGAAGCGATGCATTTTCTTGCCTTATATTTGGCTACATAATTATTATTTTTTTTTTTGTGATTGGATTGATTCCCTTTGATACCCTCGCTCACCAGTATGAGTTATTATCGTTTGATGTTAGCGGCATTCTCTGTGTGCGATATGTGTGTCTTTGGCGAATCATGCAAACTTTTTTTCGGTCTGGGATGTTGTTCCATCTTCTTCCCCAGTTTTATGGTCTGATGATCTACTCTCATATTTTATTGCATTTCAATATTTGCATTTTCTTCATGTACGGACAACTTCTGGCGTTCACAGCGGGCTTGGAGTCCTTTGACATTTTGTGTGCTGTTGCCTCCCACAGACGGAGCCGCAACCCCTCCCCCCTCTATACATGCATGATCATCTCAAGCACCAGAAACGAACGAGAACATTAAAAAGTCTCTGAAACGAAAAGAGCAACATAAGAGAAACATTTTCTAATGAATCTAATTTACTTGAAACCTTTTGCGTCTCTATAATCACTGTTCCTTTACCGCGCTATTCTATCCACGTAAGAAAACCAGTCGATTCATCGGACTGGTTTGGTAAGAATAATGTAGTCGACTCGAAAGAAACCAAGGATATGCACATATAAACCGTTGCAATAAAAAGCAGTAAAAATCGAATACAGGAAGAAAGTAGAAGGGCGAGAGAAGAAATAGTTAGGTGAGGGCAATTCAGAATATGTGAAAACTACCCTAGCCATGTATGCAATTAGGAACCGTGATATCATTTCGTTTTTATTAATAATCTTTAGAAAGAATGCAGCATAAAAGAGGCCTTGTGTCATCCGCAAGTTCTTTACATGCTGACTTCCACACGGCCCTCAGCACCAGGAGCACCCTTCGAAAGCGCCGGGAGCAAATATGTAATATCATCCCATGGATGACGGTACAAGCCAGTACGCAGTCTCTTCTGGTCCAGGTAATGCGCAATCAAACCAATGCTGCGGCCAAGAACAAAGAGACCGTTCAACACACCCATGCTCAAGTAGTCCTCGGCTTCTTCGGGGCTGAAAGCACCGCAGTTACGCAAGAGATCGACAAAGCAGACCGCAACGCAACCATCGACGTTGAGGATGAGATTGTCTTTCTTGGAGGTGGTGACCGTCTCGACGGCGATCGCATAGTCGAGTAATTTGTGGCTAGGGAAGTTCTTAACCACGAATTCCTTGACGAGCTCAACGCGAAGATCAGGGTTGTTGCGGGATTTGACCTTGTGGCCGATACCGGGAACTGGAACGGTGGTTAGTGGAACGGCTTCCAAATTTCAGAGCATGTGATAACTTACTGAGTTTATTTTCCTTGCGCATAGTATCAACGAAATCACGTGGGCTAAGACCCTTGTCGAAGGCCTTTGTGAATTCCTCGGCAGCACCGTCCAGAGCTCCACCAAAACGAGATCCAATAGTGAGGAGACCAGACACCAAGGCGCTGATCAGATCCTTGCCAGCTCTGGTGGTGATGATGGTGTTCATGGCACCAGACACAGCGGGGCCGTGGTCAGCAGTCAACATGAGCACCATCTCCAAGAACTTGCTTGCATATGGAGGGAGACGTCGGCGGAACCACAAAAGAGACATGACACCACCAATACCAATGTCTTCCCGGAAGACATCTGAGATGGGCATACCAGCGTACAAGAGTTCTTGACCACGATCATCGGAAATTGTGGAGATGAAAGCTGCAGGCTTACGAATGAGTCCCAACTCCTGCGCCCAAGAGTAATCGATAGGAATCTTGGGAGGGACGGGTTCGGGCTGTGGTTTGATGGTGCCTTGCTTAACAAGCTTCTGGTAAACAGCAAGTAGAGTTTCGGGGAGGTCTTCAAAGGTATCCGGGACATGGATGCCGGCTGCTCTCATCGCCTGGTTCTTCATGACAGCTGTCTCCAGCTGGGAGTTAGCGGAAGCACCAGCATGGCCAAACTGCACTTCAGTCTTGAACAGGCTTGCGCAAGTGCCGATAGCCCACGCAACGACTGGCTTTGTGATAATTCCTTTCTTCACCGCATCAATGACACGATATTCTTCAACACCACCAACTTCACCCAGCAGAAGGAGAATCTTGCACCCTGGGTCGCCTTGAAACCGGAGCATGTGATCGAGGAACGTTGTTCCAGGGTATCTATCACCGCCAATGGCGATACCCTCATAGACACCATCGGTTGTTTGTGAAATAATGTTGTTGAGTTCGTTGGACATGCCACCGGACTTGGAGACGTATCCAACGGATCCCTTACGGTAGAGCTTGGAGGCGACAATGTTATCCATCATACCACCAGTATTACCAATCTTGAAGGCTCCGGGCTTGATACCACCAACAGTGGCGGGGCCAATGATTGTGACGCCCTTCTCCTTTGCTGTAACCATAATCTCACGGGCACGCTGTCAATTGTCAGTTTGCGAGTAGCTAAACGGAGAGTTTGTTTTCAGGACGCACTCTCTCTGGGACACCTTCAGCAATGATGGCAATGGTCTTGATCTGGGGATATTGCATCAACTCCATCGTCGAGCTGTACACACTTCGCGATGAAGCAAAGTTGACGACGACGTCGACATCTGTGTGTTTGGCCATAGCCTTGTCCGCACTCTGGTAGACGGGCAATAGAGTCTCGCTGGTTCCCCAGTACCTGTCCATAGTGTCAGTGACTGACGTGCTCTGCTGACTTGGAAGCTCATCAACTCACATCTTGCTTACGAACTGACCACCGAAAGTGTAGATGATACCTGCAACGGAAGGTGTGCTCCGCTTGCAAATGAAGTCAAAGTCCAGCATTCCCTGGACAGCTCTGGGTTGCATGCCACTGCAAAGTGAGTTAGAACAGTCGACATGGCTCGCCAGCACCGTTCCCATCTACTCACTAAACGAAGCATCGTGTCTTGTTGTGGAAAAGAGTGTGTTCCAAAGGTGTCAATGGCCTGCTCGCAGCCTCGAAGCGGCGGATGTTATCGTCGGCGCGAAGATTGCCATCGCCAGATGGGGCGAGAGGTGCAGCGGCTGGCATTGTGACTGAGGAGAGTTACTGTTTGAATGGTGAGTTAGAGGATGTTGTTGAAGGCGTCTTCGTGGGGTTATGAGGGACTGGACGGGAAATGGAGTAACCCACCTTGACTTGAGGGTATTCGATGTCAACAAGGACTAGCTGGCACTGGATTAGGAGAGAATATTGATTAACGAAAGGGTATCACAGAAGAGGAGAATGGATGAATCTGCCACAGAGGAGAAGCAGAGAAGAGTGAGTGGTGATGGTCAGAACAACGACGAGATGAATCTTTTGGTTGTTGAGGCAGCTGGAGGGAAGCTCTCCCTTGTTTCGGTGACGCTAAGATTCACACTGAGTTCTAGGCATTGAGACTGGCGCTAGCCCCAAAACAGCTAGGACGTCCCCAATGGAAGGAATGCTTGGTGGGCAATTCGCGCGTCCCAAGCCCGGAATAGAATTACGAGTACGATGCTGAGTGGGGGAAGCAAACCGTGGTTGATGCCCAACTCCAGGGCCGGATATCGGAGTGCTTGTAGATAAGATATGGCTGTGAGATGCATTCACTCCAACGTTACGCTGTCCAACAGTGCTGTTCTGCGTGTCTAACTCCGAATCTGCTTCATATTGAGTGATATGGAAGTGCTTCGGATTGATAGATACGGTAATTGATATACCTCGGACCTCACGACCATCAGCGTGCACGCGCGTCGACGACGAGCCATTTTACGGGGCTGTGACTAGCGGTATCGCAGTCCCAACGAAACTCTAAGCAAACGCCCAAAGAAGGAAAGGGCCCGAGGGAACGACCCAGTGAGGAAGGGCCCTGCCCCGCCAGCGGCAGGGGTGTGCCTTCACCCCTGGCACCTGATTCCGGGTCTGGTGGGGTGACTAAGCGGTGAAGGTGGGCTGGACTGCGCGGGCCCCAGCGATCGTGCTAGCCTGCGATGACAGCTCAACTCTCAACAACCACCAGCTCTGGCTCTCAACAGCAGTTGCGCTGTTCTCGTCTCGTCCACCACCCACCTGCCATTATCCACTCCTCCTCCCATTGTCCTCCTCACCTTCTACTCTCTACACTCATCTCCTTGTCAAGACATTGCCAGTTCATCCTCATCCCTCTTCCACCTCAACCTCACTACCTAGGCCACAGGCGTGCTTGACTCGATACCCCTCCAAATACTCTGAGCAACAACGATGTCGGCCAAATCTATCTACGAAGCTGATGGCAAGGCCATCCTCAACTACCACCTCACACGCGCCCCTGTGATCAAGGCCTCTCCTCTTCCCGCGCCCTCGACACACAACGCACCACCAAAGCTCGCATCCCTCCACTTCGACGAAGACTGCTCTGTCGAGGGCGTTCTTGCCCAAGCCGAATCCACCTACCCTTGGTTACTCACACCAGGAGCAAAATTTGTCGCGAAACCAGATCAGCTAATCAAGAGACGAGGAAAGAGTGGTCTTTTAGCCTTGAACAAGACATGGCCGGAGGCACGAGAATGGATTGCAGCACGCGCTGGAAAGGAACAGCAGGTGGAGACCGTCATGGGAACCCTCCGACACTTCCTTGTTGAGCCTTTTGTTCCTCACCCGCAAGAGACTGAATATTACATTAACATCAACTCAGTACGCGAGGTAAGTTGCTGAATGGTACCCCTCAGTCATACTGGACCAATCTGACTGTTACAGGGTGACTGGATCTTATTCACACATGAAGGAGGTGTCGATGTTGGAGATGTGGACGCCAAGGCAGAGAAGCTCTTAGTTCCCGTAAACCTCAAGCACTATCCCTCCAACGCGGAGATCGCTGCCACATTGTTGAGCAAGATCCCCAAGGGTTTACACAACGTATTGGTCGATTTCATCACGCGGCTTTATGCTGTCTATGTCGATTGCCAATTCACATACCTGGAGATCAACCCCCTCGTCGTGATCCCCAACGCCGACAAGACATCCGCTGAAGTGCACTTTTTGGATTTGGCAGCCAAGCTTGACCAGACTGCCGAGTTTGAATGTGGCACGAAGTGGGCAATTGCCCGAAGCCCAGCTGCTCTGGGAATTCGCGCGGCTAAGGATGACAACAAGGTTACCATTGATGCTGGCCCACCAATGGACTTCCCTGCACCTTTTGGTCGTGAACTCAGCAAGGAAGAAAAATTCATTGCCGACATGGATGCGAAAACCGGTGCTTCTCTCAAACTTACCGTCCTCAACTCCTCCGGCCGCATCTGGACTCTTGTTGCTGGTGGTGGTGCATCCGTCGTCTACGCCGATGCCATTGCCTCTGCCGGTTTCGTCAGTGAACTCGCCAACTACGGTGAATACTCTGGTGCCCCAACTGAAACCCAGACCTACAACTACGCCCGCACCGTCCTCGACCTCATGCTCCGTGCCCCCATGCACCCAGAGGGCAAGGTGCTCTTCATCGGCGGTGGTATTGCCAACTTCACCAACGTCGCCACCACTTTCAAGGGAGTCATCCGTGCCCTACGAGAAGTTGCACCAGTCCTGAACGAACACAAGACCCAGATCTGGGTTCGTCGCGCTGGCCCCAACTACCAGGAAGGATTGAAGAATATTAAGGCTGTTGGTGAGGAGCTGCACCTGAACATGCATGTTTTCGGTCCTGAGATGCACGTCAGTGGTATTGTGCCCTTGGCGTTGAGTGGAAAGACTACCGATATCAAGGAGTTTGGCGATGCATGAACCTCTTATTAATGAGCTATTGAATATGAACTTCCTTCATTCGTATGACTCCTTTTAGAATAATTGCTTCTTGTATTAAACAGAATTTATAACCCAATAATGAGCTTCGTGATATCCTTATTCTTCTTCTGGCACAGTACCCCTTTCCGCGTTCTCCAGGTACTGCCGCATCGTCATCGTTGTCGTCGTGGGGAAAGGCCGAAGGGGGAAAGAGGAGGAGCGAAGAAGCGAAGGGAGGTCAGTAATGGGATATACATCATTACCCCTCCCTAAACAAGTCTAATATTAAATAGTTGTCAACCCGTCATCTCGTCGAATTTAAAAGTATTTGAGACACTCTCTACTCCGTATACATTGATGGATCGCTTTCTTCACGCAACGATCCCCTCGAAAAGACTCCACATACGGTGCAGAACCCAACAGAGATCAGGGTTCGGGACGCAATGCTAGCTGGATTTGTAAAGTTCCGATACCTTTCGAATCTCTCTTGAAAATCAGGATACTAATGGGTTTTAAGGATAGGTACGAGGCCCATGTGGACGATAATCACATTGCAAGGTCTGATCCACCATCTGAATCGAGTTATATATGATGGAAATCGACAGATAATCCATAAGGAAACCGGCCATCATACGGAGTACATCTAAGCGCTCCATAGTTGATGTGGACTGTCATCAGTCGCGCAAAACGATGATGCGGCGCCCATTCCAAGGCCTGGGTGAAAACATTGGTTCCGCGTATCTGAATAGACAAATACTATAAGCGGATTCCATGAATCACGACAGATAGCGCCATCTTTGATCAGTGGACTGGTCATACGGACCCTGAAAGCAGCGCTTTTGCTTGGGATATTCGTTTGTATAGCCCCTGTCATGGCGATGGCAACAGATCAGCGACATCATCGCATCAGGGCAGCTGCCATGTTGTCCTCCAGTGAGAGAAAAAGCATAGCTTCAAGCTAAAGAATAGCAGAGAGGTCCACTGGTGAATTGTTCTTCGGTGAACGAAGAACAGAGGGAGTTGATATTCTAATATCGTCCAGAAAGGGGAGAAAATGATGCTATTGTCATTCGCTTTGGATGATATCAAAGCTCGGTGAGTTTGCCTTCCACCATAACTTTAGCACAATGACTTTGAATGTCGGTAGGGAGATGAAAATGCACCAAGTTAATCCGCTGAGAGGTGAGGTCGAGGTCGAATGTTGCTACCACGTGGAAGCAAGGGGTTGCAGGTGCATCTTTTCTGATGCCCTTGGCTAAGACCGCATCCGACCTATCTGTTCAAGAAGTATTCCGCTTCTGCTTCTGGTTGTGTTCATTTCATTGGAACAATGACGCGAAACATCTTATTCTCTGCAAATTTTCGCGGTCGCTATGCTCCTTGTGAGAATTGCTAGCAACAAATGTGGAAGCTGAATGAGGGAGAAGAAGCAAAATAATCCTCCCTCTCCGGACTGTTTCAAGCTTCAAGCTAAACTTGCATGCATTATCCTCTTCAGTGACTATCTGGCTACATACAAATAGTACTTGATAGTGGTGCAACTGTTGAGTTGTCTTGAAACACGGCCAAGGTACCGCAATCTGCAAGAAATGGAACGGCATGGCTATCTATGGCTGTAAACGCAGAAGAACTGTCTATATGCTATTGCTACATGTGGGAAATAGTACCCGTCTCCAAAGAGAAGAAACTTGGCGACACGAAACTACTCTCCTTCTTCCTCGAGCTACTTCCGCAAGAGTCCTCTTTAGGCATTTGATAAACCGCGGCAGCCATGATACAATCGCAAAATATGATACAATAGGCCAAAAGGACAAATCCTCAGTCACAAAGCGCCTTCACTTATACTGTACATTTCATTCATCTTCTTCCTCTAGTATACTCCGTTTCCTCATATCCCTCGACCGCGACAACCAGCGAGGATACCCAACCCTCTCAAGCTCCTCACCTGGACCTTCCTGCATCCGGTTCCCATTCCTAAACTTGACAGAATCAAAGACGTCAATCTTGCCCTCCTTTACTGACCCAGTGACCAACGGTCTCGGCTCCTCCTGCTGCAGCCGCGCAACGGCCGCGGCGGTAGATATCCCCAGCGCTTGATACACGGAGTGCAATGTGCGGTGTAGCACGTAGCCTGCGAATGCCCCGAAGAGAGCCGCTACGCCAAAATACGTAATCAGCGGCTATTATTTTTGCAAGGCAAGTGGTTAATCTCGGCAATAATTTCGGAGGAGCAAGGAGGATGGGTGTATAAGAAAAATCACAGGGATACGGGGGGGATGACGTAGATGATTGAGATGGAATGTGGAATGACCAACAATCTAGCGGACAGAGACATCATCTCATAGTAATATTCGGAATATATTTGCCGCCGTAGGGAAGTAGTACTGTGTGTAGGGTAGGGATGGAAGAGCACTTACTTCAAGCTTTATCAGGACTCGGAGCGGGAATAAGAGAATGTGAGACACTTGGGCGGCGAGCTGGAGGAGCAGGGCCGTAAGATATTCGAACAACGAAAGTGTGATTGAAAGAAGTAAAATGGCTGGATAAACGATGCTCGCGGAGAGATACGATAACACCGCCGCGGGTATGCTCATATCCATATCGAGCATCGATACAACGAGGAGCGGAAACTATAGACCAGCGGAGCAACATAGGCCACAACGGGCCCTGTTACTCAAGGAATTGGAACAACCGGTTAAGACAATACATAGGTCAACAAGTTAATACCTAAAATTGGAATATAAACAATAGATCGTGTTTCTCAGTTGATTCCAGAACTTTGCAATGTCGTATTGTTTTGTTGAGATGAGGACTAAGTTACAGCAAGCAAAACCCATGTTCCTGCATGCCAAGTCCCCGCTCCCGCCGCCGCTGCGAAGAATGTGGAGAAAATAAACGATGAGAAACATACAATGAGGTGAGAATGTTCAGAATGGATGTGATTACGAAGCCCTACATGTCCATAAGTACAGTACTGTAGGCTCTCTTGTAGATACAGTACAGTACATCGCACTCGATGATTTAATAGGATTCTCATAGAGATGCTAATATTACCACGTATTCGGTACGTCTGTATGCTGTGCGATGCTCGTAGGGTCACGGTGACATATCACAAAGTAAACCCTTCTATGGCCCTCCCAGACGTCGCACAGCACAGCCGTCGGGTGGTTGCAGTTGGGTCACTTTTAACCTCATACAGCAGATGCACATTGCAAATCGCAAAATGCAACTATGAAGGATATCTTTTTTCAGACGCACGAGACACGGGGTGCGCGGACAGACTTGGTCGCGGCCTGTGCTGATCCTACATACATAGGATTTTCGATGGGCTGCATATGTGAGCTGTAGATTGGTGACACACGCTTCGTCCATTTTCAGCTTTCTGATCGAAACAACTGGATGAAGTTTTAGGTGTGCACAGGGCCGTAGCGGTGGTAAATGATGGATGGGATAATAGCAACCTGCGAAAACCCATCCCGTCCGCTACCTCGCACGGGCATTGACGCTGGCCTAATACCTGTCAACGTGGCCCTTGACGGAGGATAACCGCTTTGACTGCGGCTATTACCAAGATTCTGTACGAGTTGGTTGTAGTCACTTCCAAGTCTATGGGATGTGGAATGGGGGCTGGCGCGTCGGGGGGGAACTCATCGAGTCAAGGTGTATGTACATACTCGATAGTAGTGGTTTTTTATCGGTACCATCTGGATAGTCGATTCAATTGCAAGACTGAGATGAAATGAACCCGTAGACCTGCTTGTTGAAATTGAGATGAAAGACGACAGGAAGGTGCACGGTGACCGTGGATGGGCTGACATAAGCGCGTCGTCGTCTGTCCTTTGTGACATCGCAAGCGAGCGACGTCGAGCCTTTGATCATCTTCATCACCGTTCACAGATTCAGAGATCATATCATCAGCAATGCAAAAGCGTATCAATTCAATCTATGATATAAATGAGCCAGCATGCAGAAAAACCTGTCAGCGACCATTATTACTCGGATCTCCCGAAACCAAAGCCATCGTCCAACAAACGGCCGGCTATGAAGAAAATGAAATATGAAAGAAAATTGAAAGAGATGGAGAACAAAAAACACCAATTATTAACGGGAAGATCCATCCCAGATATCAATTAGATACAATGTAAAGAGAAAGCAACTGAGGTGTGTTATATATTTGTTCTCTCCCCGTCACCCACACGCATCGCACCCCCGAGTTCTTGTCATTGTCAAAACAGCCGTTGCCCATCATGTCTGAATCCCGTTTCCTCCCCAAACCATGCTATCGCGCCATTCATCCAAATGAAACAAAGCCAGAACGGGGCTGAAGAAAGATCATAAGTCTTGTCATGTCGGGACATCCGGTCGTTTTTGCTTTCAATGCGTGTGGATATTTGTCGGAGTTCCACGGGGGAATCTTCATGCTGAAACGAAGATATTTACAGGTAGGCAGCGAGACCAAGGAGAGCAGCAGCAATGCCGCCAACGTTGGCGCGGATGTTGGAGCCAGCACCGGGGAACTCAGCTGGGGTGGAAGCAGTTGGGCGGCCGGTGACGGTGTAGGAGCCAGTGCCGGTGGGAGCACCAGTGCTGCCAGTGCCAGTGGGGATGACGGTTGGGGCCTCGGTCTCAGTTGGCTGCTCAGTCTCGGTGGGCTCAGCGGTGGGCTCCTCAGTTGGCTCCTCGGTGGGCTCTTCAGTGGGAGCAGCAGTGGTGGTTGGGGCAGCGGTCTCAATCGGGGGAATGTCAATTGGGACACCAGCCTTGGAGCACTGGTCAACGACGAGGTTGGAGACAGCTGGAAAATTTCAAGTCAGTTGCATTCTCAAGGGGCAAAGGATATCATTGATGCTTACCAATGCGGGCAGAGATCTCTGGGCAAGACTTCTCAACGCAAGGAGTGATCTTTCCTGGGAGCTCAGGCTTGGAGCAGTGGCACTTGAAGTCGGTCAAGCTGGAGCAGCCATCGTTGCCGAGAGCATCGACGAAGCAGCTAAGCTAAACATTCCAAATCAGATTAACACCGACCGTTGCTTCGATTTGCAAAGAAAGGATTGTGAACATACAGCGCAAGGGGGGATATCTGGGAGCTGGGCGCTGGCGAGGCCGGCAGCAACGAGGGCAATGAGGGCGTGAGAGAACTGCATTTTGAATATATTATGTTTTGTCTAAAAGACGATAACGAGAAACCTCCGGTTAATAGTACAAAAAGCGACGACGAGGTGAGGTATATTAACGATAGTCTTCGGTTGACCACGAAACGAATGAATGTTTATATGGGGTAAGGAAAAAGGAACTGAAGGACCAAGAAGGGAGTCGGGGGGGTGAGCGGGCTTCTTATATTCAAAGTCTGCTTGGGAAACCGCCCGGCGTCTCCATATATTACCTCTGTACGCCCAGGTATCCCTCTCCCACCGTCCCCCCCGCCCATCCTGATCCGCTCTGACCATTATTAACCCTTTTTCCAAGAACTGGGTGTCCAGGGTCACGGACTAGGGAGAAATGGGATGGCTGGGCTCCACCACCGCTCTCCACTTGGAATATTCCCCCCAAATTCCCGCCTCTCCTTGCTTGTTTGTGCTTGCAGGGGCAGAGAGGGACCTGGCACCAAGTACGGCGTAGCGCAGTGACTTTGGGCTAAGCTCTATACACACTTCCATATCGTCGATTTTTGAGCGGCAACGAAATGTAAAAAGGAGGTAAATTCCCCTTCACATGCTACCTGGGCTCGGATATCGTCCAGTGCCCACTGCCCACTGCCGCCCATCACAACAGTCAACCGTCGCCCGTCCGCATGTGTCTCTCACTAGATTCGTCCTTAGGGGAACATCATTATTTTGCCCTTATCAAATAGGCCTACGGATTGGGATCTTCCCTTTCGACGATGGATATCCAGTCATTTTGGACCTTCATGTGGTTCATCTGGAGTTGTTGCCCCTTCGTCATTTAACTGGATGGAGCACTTTAATTCATCACTGGCACCCATGGGCCTCCTGGCAAACGGTTTTGATGGATCCAGACGTTTCCCCGGCTTTTCTCTCCTCTTGATAGAACGTTTCTTTCCACGCCATGAAGTTTCCGTGTAGTGGTCGGGATCCAATTCTTCGATTTTCACAAGGAGAGACAGAATAATCTACGAGACGTAGCTCATCTACCAAGTTTCGCTGAAGGTAATTTCGGAAGAAGTCGTTGGATACACGCTCGAGTCCCTTGCGGATGATTCGAGACGCCCCAAACCCTACCAGCGGCGTATCAATATTACCGTACAGGATGATCTAGCGGTGGTGGCAACCCCAGCACTTCGTCCGCCGTGTATTTGACGATACCCGAAAAAACCGGTTCCTGAGTATGGCACTTGCATTGACGGTGGGGTAGCAAGTACACCTGCCGCTTGTACTGCTGTTACCCTTCTCCCCGACAACCCTTGGCAATTCCGGGCAGTCACGGCGACTTTGGTACCTGTGCATCGAGTACCGTATACAGACATGCCTGGGGAAGGGTGGTCTGCTTGAGTTGCTCTGATCGCTTCCATACCATTTCGAGGCGTAATCCTCCGCCGGCCACCCCTGCTCGAGGTTACAGGCGCGATGATGATGGCAGCAAGGAGGATGATGATACATAGCAGTGTCCGCCCGGGCTAGCTACAGCAACGAAGTGTGATATGCACAGGGGCTAGCCGCTTTAGATCGCGCAGCATACGTAATGGGGGGACTTGGCTCTTCTTATCAACTTTCTCACTCTGCCCATCCGAGACGCGAAAACCGCGGCTGGTGCAGGACATATGCAGTTGTTCTTTTCTGCTCTTGGTTGTGGATGGTCAATCCTTCATCAAATGAAGTGATAGTTCGAGCAGTCGTTGTTACGGGCTCCCGCCACCAGCAGCTTTGCGCTGTTTGACCAAAGGTGAAGTGAGGAATGAGACCAGAACGCCCTATCAATGCTCTGCTAGGTCTCTTCAACTCGACATGGAATCAATGCGGGTTCCAGGATGAAGTTTCAATGTCTCAATTTTCGACCCACAGTGGCTTGCATGATTGGCCCATTTGACAGAGAGGACTCAAGACGATATAAATCCTCCTTGTTAATACTTCTCTTTCTGGAGTGTCTGCTACTCAACTCAACTGACATGTCATGGCGTGGAACAACGACACCCTGCTGCCCTTTTTCACGAATCTCGTACCTTCGTCTTGTCGTGGAGTTTACCGTACATCCAGTACACCCGCTCCCTCCCCGTGCGTGCCTCTTTCGTGCAACGGGGACCCAGGGCCAGATTTTGGTGGAATTCATGCTCAAGTCCTCACATACTGTTCGCGCCGGCCAGATCATTGGATGGCGCGGCTGGATCAGAATTACTAGTGGTATTGTTTAGGTCCATCAGTGCAGAAGAGTGGGCTGGTTTGATGCCGGGTCGCCGAGGTTATCTGGTCCTCTGACTCGCCACCAGGATCTAGGCCAGAACCACACTGGCTGCTTGTCGTCGCGTCGTTTGTCACTCTCGCAGCGACTGCTCCTGTCCGTTAGCTTTCCGAACGTCATGCAGCTCCCAACCATGTCACGAAAGCAAAATAATGCAAGCTGAGCAAGCTTCCCCTATCTCATGGGAAGAGAGAAGGTTGATGATCAGACACACGCTGTGTGAGATTCTTGCCTGAAGAAACTTGAGATCAACACGCCTCGTGAATCATTCTCCAGCCACACGGAAAATCATGAAGTTATCCACGCCACGTCCTCTTGTGCTGTCGGCGCAAAATCAGCATAAAATTTGAGGAAAGGGAAAAAGAAACTCCCAACCACGTCGATCTGGGGAAACACGAACAATGCAAAGAATGCAAAAGCTTGGCGTCTTCTCGACTATTTCCATCTTCAGATGAACGCCTTCTTTCCTGGCAGTTCGTCCGTTCAACTCCATATCTTTCTGCCCCAAATCAAACGATGAATGCTCGGACTCCATACTGTGCAGCCAAGCTGGGGATGAATGCCGCGTGGATCTGGATTCTGGGCCCCTCTGCCCACTCTCTCCAACCCTCGCCTGATCGCCATGATGCTTGTCAGGGGCAAAGAGTAAACGCGCCGAAATTAATCCACATGCCCTGCCAAAGCTCAAAAAGAGTCGAAATAAAATGGAGAAAATATTGTACTGTATCTTTCGCTGTTTGGAACATGGCCGAAGTGGATGATGATATGCAGGAGGCAAGACCGGCTACGGAGGATGTAAATGAATCGAAAACAGTGTCGCAGATGTTCCATGTCAAGCAGTTCTCTTGCTGCCCTGTGCGGTGCCTCAAAAGTTGGTGTTTGTGAGACATATGACTTTATTCTCTTTCGACCTTTGAGTGCCAGACGTCTGGTATCAAGTGCCCGTTATCTTTGCAGGGAAAATTTGTATATGGAACTTTGCAACGCCTGGATGCAACGATGATACGGGGTACGCCGTACGCCGTACAGAAGAGAGATCTCGAATTGCCACCACGAGCATGGTGCATTGGTGTATCCGTTTCTGGGGTGCTTGATATCTCCAACGCATTCCTGTTTCTATTTCGGGTATCAAAAAACTGATAGAATATCGCGAATCTGGAGCTTCAAGAGAGCACACAAACAAGCTCATCGTTTTTCGCTCTTCTTGCCCCCTCCTTTTCCCCTCAGGCTGACAACTACTCCATCTCCAGGCGGAGTACCTCTTCGGCTTGATCGAATCCTGTTGTGAGCCTGTGATGTTTGCACCTGTCACCTTGTGAAAGATTCCCCAGAGAAGTAGACCAAGGGGCAGCAGATGGAGCTGCGGAACCAGACCCCTCGGACTCCCGTTCCTGCATGCATGGGGAAAACGAACTATTTAATTCCCATGTTTTTAATTCAGGTACCAGCGCCTATTCCGTACTGCGTACACTTGCACCAGGTGGAAATGTTGGCTAGAAGGGACGGAGACGTTCCGTTGGTTAACAAGCCCCCTCTTCGACTTTGTGTTCATGAGTACTTTTTTCGACCGAACGGCGTCTAAATATCGTGGAATATCACATGTGTCGTTGTGTTGGCACTTTTCGGCATCCGAACATTCGGAGTTGAGAAAGATCATCCCCCTTTCTCGTGACGTTCAAATCCCTTAACTTATCAGATGAACGTGGAGTCGCCGTCTGGGGCACACGGCTTCAGCTGATAACAGATTATTTACCCCATATTATTGCCGTCACCACGCTCTTTTTGTTGGTCTTGGGTTTGACGCGAATCTTCTTCACTTCAGCTGTCGGTTTGTTCTTTTTCTTTCCCGGATATCCATCCCACTTCTGCGTCCCGTTTTGCTTGGATGACGTCGTTAAGACTTGTCGCCGCGCCTGCTTTGCCCAAACACTTCCAAGCGTCAAGGCGAAAATACTCCGTTTACAAATCGAGAGAAGACATCGTCATCAGTACCCGTCACTTCAGACTCTCCGCACTGCCATCAAATGAGACGCACTACTATTCCAAGAATATGTGGCTGGAGAGGGTGTTGGCGCGGCTTGGGGATGCCGTGGCAGACGTTTGATGGCGTGCCCGTGTGTTGATCTCTTCGGAATGATGGCAGATCAGCCGCATGGAGGCTGGTGTCTGGTGTCTGGTTTTTACTTCCAACGAGGTTCGGGAAGGTTGGACAAGTTGCCTGTGCGGCTGGATGGTTGTCCTCGGGCTAAAATTCGGGAGTTGCACAAAACAAATTTGAATCTAATCAGTTATGAATGCTGGTTGGTGGTGACTTTTGGTTATTGTGCAGCTAATGAGTGATGAATTGCTGTTGACTACTCCGTAGGTCGATCGATTTGGTTCATTTGAAAACACGACGACGACAACATAATATTTACTCCAGTCAGTACGGAGAACGTGCTCAGGACGACTTCCAATTGCAGCAGGCACCCTTGCGTGTCAAGACAATTCCCCTTCCAACGGATTTGCGAACGTTTCAACAGAACTGATACTCCGGAGTTGACAATCACTACTACCGTGATGTATGTACTTAGAATGGAGTTCAATGGTATGGTAACATGGCCAGCCTCCAAGGTCCAAGTTCCCAATCAGGACATCTGTTTAAGTCTCCGACGTTTGCATCTGCACGTTCGGAAAATATCCATCTTGCCAACACGGAGTGCAGTTGAGTACATACTCCGCAAGATCACCAGCGACACTACATAGAACTTGCGCCTCGGGGTCGGTTTTGGGTGTTATCATTAGCCCTACACAGTATATACAATGATAACTATCGGTTTCACGGTGTGCAGTTACATCGAGATTTGTCGTCACGGCGATTTCCCACAGTTGCTCCTGCAAAGGAGGATTCCCTTTGCGACTACTATCTATGTCACAAACCACATGCTCCTGTGCAGGGCTAGTTATTCACCATGGTTATCATGGTGCTGAAAACTGGGAACAAGACCCGTCCCGCAGGACCCATGATGCTTTGAGGTCCCGTTGGAGCACTCCATACTCCATAACACCCGCTGCGGGCGACATACTACGTTATGAGGGAAGACTAAAGTATCTCCAACATCCTGAAACCAGCGGAGATTGAAGCCAAGGCAAGGCATGGGCAGGAGAGCTCTGTGCTGGAGATTGCTACAGCATTATCTCCTTGTTATATCGCTATTCCTCTGAGGATTCGGGGGAAAGGCGAAAGAATGACAACATGTCAATTGTTGATCACTTTTTGTTCCATGTGCCTTCCTGTCACTCCGAGCCCTTGGACCAAGGGTGTTCCTTCTCGGCACATGTGCTATTTATGGATGGTCGTGGCCGGTGTTGCAGGTGCACACGTGCTTTGTCCCATTGAGGTCAAGCGGGCATTGAAAAAATGTGATGATGAAACGCCTTGTGGGATGAGATGGCTGATGGACTTTATGATCCCTCAGGTGACAACAAAATGTGTATTTCCGCTATCTCCAAATGACTTGAGAGAACGGCTGGGGTTGAGCGAGAGTTTCCCATGCTACGATCCTAATGTGAGTCGTAGCCTTGACGTTGATCTCCTGCTGCGGCCTTTTATTTTCGATAGAAAGTGCGGATCATGCGGAAGGCAATAAGTACTCATCAGCCCAACCTTTCCAATGATGATGACCGTTGCCACAAAACAGCCATTGCACGCTCTGAAAGCGAGTTCAGCCACAATCTTTGAAGGGGTGTCTTTCACTTTCAACGCAGAGACTCGGAATTTGAAACTGCCTCCTACAGTACCCAGAATAGAAGCTTTGCTCTCAAACAGGTGACAAGTGCATATTCATGGAGCATTGCTGGGGAATCCAACAGCGGACATTCCCCGTGACGCTCAACAGGGACTAAAAGATACAGACTCTTCCCGGTACTTCCTCTAATCTGCAGAGGAACAACCCTTCGTGCTTTCGTCGAAAATAGAAACAGCTCCCACTAACATAACCTCATGACTCTCCAAAAACGGACAAAACCCCCAAACTCCAGATCGCCTAACCTGAACGGTGAGAAACTCAAACCGCGAAGACAAAATCCCAGCATATACAGTACAGTTGGTGTATCGAAATCGGAAGACACGACGACCATATCCTCAAGACGGTCGCACATCCTATGATAGCAATTCGTCGATATATGCCTTTTCCTGGACGACTCCTTGCTCTTCTCCCTTGAGGAGCACGGCAAGGACCTCGATCGGTGGGTTCAGGCCCAACCCGTGCGCTCGTCGCCAGCGTTTTATTCTAGCGATTCCAATGCAAGGCTGGAGGTTTTTGTCAGTATTCAGAAGTCACAAAGGTATATATAGAACCGTCAACCAGGCGTGCAGGGATTTTGTTGGTGACGTATTGCACGTGTGAGAGGGTGTTACTTACCCCGTATTGACTCGACAAGTCGAAATGTCGTAGGATCTTCTCGTTCATGCTTAGGCCTTGTTGGTGCACTAGATATATCGGAGAGCATCGTTAGCATTCGTACTCACATCTTCCTTCCTCCGTAAGTTAAAGCAAAATACTAAGGTATATACGAAATAACAGAAGAGAAAGAGGAAGAGGAAGAGAGTCTTACCTCTTGGCGACCGCCTGCTTGACTCCTCTGTCGCCCAGTACTCTTTAATATGCGCATCCGTCAATGCCAGTGCCCGCTTATCCTCCTCCGACCGCGGTAACTGCGCCTGCACACGCGCCTGCTCACGAACTACATTTTCCGACTTGGAGGATGCGGCAATCGGTTGTAATTGAGCGGTAGTATCTTCTTCCTCATGTACTTCTTCGTCTCCTGCGATGGAGCTGGTGGTAGATGTGGAAACCGAGAGTGATGGAGACTTTGAGGCGATGGAGGGCTTCTTGTGGCGGGTATGGCTAGGGATCTCGACGGAAGAGGGGGAGGAGATGTCTTTGGAGTGCTTGAGGGATGTAGGTTTTGAGACGCGTGATTTTAAGCCGCCGAAGGAGAGTGTTTGCTGGTGGGTGTTGGTCGTGGAGGCGGCGGAGTTGCCGGAGCGGCGACGGCGAGGCGGCATTGTGGTTCGTTTGTTTGGTAATCTGTAGATGTCTATCGAATAGAGGTTTTCGTTAATTGTCCAATGGTCTCAATAGACGGATATGCAATCTGTCAGAAGTCGTTTCATGCTGTGGTTGTTGAGCTTCCAAGTTCCTGGCCTGTTCTGATATTGCTGCTGACTTGCTGCCTGGTCGTTGTCCCTGGCAACCAACCGAACAAATGAAGGCTTGGCGGCTTTCCATATCGACGTTCACTGACGAATTGCAAGCTCCTTTGTGAGGAAACATAGACTGAAGACATGATGAAGTAACTATATTTCTTTTCTGTGCATTGTCTATATCGCGATTCGCTTCTAGAGTCAAATCTCACTAATTACGGTTATTTGCTTTATCTACAAATCTTGCTTCGGTTGGAATTTAAGCACGTCTGATACGATCTCCACCATCTCCACCACCTTCTCTTCCTCCAAGCGCCTACCGACCAGTTGCAGGGAGACTGGTGCTCCGTGGTAGAACTCCGGATCATAATCCTCCTGGATGGCTTGGTCCCTGTCGGTGAGTGGTTTCCAGTCGCTGCCTCTCTTATGGTCAATGGACTTGTCTGCATATGTCACTGGGAACGTGCAACCTGGGAGATCTGTTCTCATGAAGTTAGTTCTGGCTCTGCTGAGATAAAATCAGCGGTTTACGGTTGAAGACTTAAACATACCCAGCAAATTTGCAATTCCTGTGTATCCTACATAATCTACCTTCTCTCCCAAGCCCAGACGAGGAGCTGCTGCTGGTGCAACGGGAGCGATGATGCAGTCCATAGGTCCAGCAGTCTCTGTTTTCGTCGCGAGCCAACGGTCCAGGTAGTCCTTTTGGAGCTGGTTGCGTCTTAGGATCATTTCACGCAGTTTGTCGGATCCCAGCTTTCCGCCTATGGATGAGCTCGAACCAAAGGTTCTCTCCATAGAGCCGAAAAGAGGTTCTTGGAAGGCTTCCAAGTTTGGCATAATTGCGGAGGAGCCCAGTTCGTTGAATGCTTCTCCGAGAAGCATAATAATCTCCAGGTGGGCAGTTGGCTCCCTTCATTTCGATTAGCTGATGTTGAAAGTTAAGGCCATGGAAACTTACCATTCGAAGACATCGTGTCCAGCTTCTGTGAGTGTTTTCTTCACCGTCTCAAGTCCCCGTTCGACCGGTGGATGACACGTAACAATGCCATCGTTATTTCCCATGATACCGATGCGCAGCTTACGTCCTTTGGGCTGGATCACGTCCTTCCTCCAGGGCATAGGGATAATCTTGGGGTCATAGTTCCAGGGCGCGGCTTCAGTTGAGAGAACGGATTCGCAAAACAACTTAACAGACTGAAGCGACGTTGCCATTGGACCACAGACCGCATATACGAAATCCTGGCCTGGAATGCTGGGCTTGCCTCCCCATACCGGGAACCGTCCAAAGGATGGTTTCAATCCATACAAATGACAAAAGGCACTGGGAATGCGGATGCTACCTCCAATATCCGTGCCTACACCGAGAGGAGATGCCTTGAGGGCAAGAATGGCGCCTTCACCCCCTGAAGAGCCGCCTGGGGTGAGGCCTTTGTGGATCGGATTGCGAGTTTCACCCCATACTCTATTGGTCGTTTCGGCCATCATCATTGCCGTGGGGACGTTGGTTTTGACATAGAACACTGCGCCAAGGTCTCGCAGGATGTCGACGAGGACAGAGGCTTTTTCTGTGGGTTCGTTCGCCCATACTGACATGCCAATTGACGAGGGATATGGTGGAGTGATAAAATTATCTTTCAAGGACAATGGCAAACCATGGAGCGGTCCGATGGTCTTGTTATTCTTCTCAAGATACTCATCTAATTGTTTGGCTCGCTCTAGGCCTTCGCGGAATAGAACCTCAGTCACGCAGTTTGTCTACTTCTAGGTCAGCTGTGAAATATGGAAGCGCGGGTATCAATGAGGCCATACCAACTTCTGAGCAATCACGGCAGCTTTGCAGAATGCCGTGGTCGCTGCGACAGATGTCAAAGTTCTGTCCTTGATTCTTTGAATAAGTGTCTCGGCATCTGAGTTGATAATCTCCAGTTCTTCAGCAGAGAGCAGCCCGGAAGTCCTGGGGTAGGACCTCAGGTCCCGCGGTAGGTCGTCATCTTTGATATCGGGAATGGGGAAAAAAGCGTTGAGAGCATCATCACGCCGCTTCTGGGCGATGGCGGAGACCTCTTTGTATGTTTGACCCATGGTTAGAAGAATATAGGCTCCAAATCGTCAAAGCGCAGCAATAGTTTGTGCTTGTCCAGAATACCACGCATGGTGAAGAGGAGTATTAATGCCATCTTATACTGAATTATCTCGAATGTCGGACCGCATATCACGGCAGTTGTCTGAGGGGAACCTGGAGAGGGGCAACATCTTTAGCTGCGAGATGTCCTGAACGTGTGGGGAACCCGCAAAGTACACATCTCCGATCTATGGAAGAGGCTGTGATAGCAGGTCCTCATTGGCAAGGGAGTGCCTAGCCTCGGTGCTTTGTGGTTGAGCTCCCGGATATCGATGCAACTGAAACGCCACATACCCGAACCCAATGCGTACTCATCCACTCTATTTTGTACGATTACTGA
The DNA here is from genome assembly GCA_014839905.1 of Aphanoascus verrucosus. NCBI lineage: Eukaryota > Fungi > Ascomycota > Eurotiomycetes > Onygenales > Onygenaceae > Aphanoascus > Aphanoascus verrucosus. Next base: position 161,627 of record JACRYM010000036.1, on the reverse strand, counting down.
AACAAAAAAGCTCAATACACTGGGAGCTAGGTAACTACAGCATGTTCCTCCACTGGACGTCCCAAATGGTACGGCACATCCCTAGTATCATGAACCGCGCAGAGGACCAATGTTCTCTCCTAGTTACCCCACACTACTGCCTTTCGCGGGGAAATGGATTCAACTTGTTAGAATCTTTTCCGTTGTCATACCGATCTACTCTGAACAATATCACAATCACTGTCCTGTAACTACAGCATGTACAATGATGCTGGATTTTCCCGTCTGGGGAGACTGGTCAGTTTTCGTGGTATTTCGTTGCAAAGATCACAAAGATTGAGACACAGCCCAAAGAATATCGAACTGACAACCTAGAACGAGATGAAATAATCAAGGACGCAACCCTTTCCAACCATATTGTTGATCATTCAACGTCAGCCCATCCGTGTATTCAGGCGTTGCTCGTCTGAACGGCATTCCCTCGCCAGGGTAATCCGGGTCCAACTTCCAATACAAAACTGGATCTTCGACTGCTGCACCGTCACCTTTGGAAAAGGCAAAATTGACAATATAGTACTCCGCAGGGAACCCTCTAGGTCGACCGCGCAACACGCACTCATCGTGGGTCAAACGCCAGAAGAATTTGTCGTTGTCGTAAGGATAGAGTTGGAAAGTATCCCTGGACTTGCCCATAAAGCTGATTGTGATACTGTCGGGGTTCGCTTCGGCAACAATATCAATAAAGTAATTCTTGATGGAATTATAGTATCGGCCCGTGTACGCCCGCAGCGGTCGTGTGGGAGCGTCGACTCGTCTACTACGTTCCAATTCTTCCATGACGTCCGATAGTTGAGACGCGGCCTCCTGGTAGTTTGCTTCCGCACGGCGTTTGTAGTTCTGTTCGTCAATCTTTTCACCAAGGAGCGTATCCAAGAGAGCGCTCGCAATCAGCTTCCCGGGCTGAGCCAATCCCCCAGAATTGGCGAGGACCACTACAGAACTGCGGGTCTCTGGTATGAGAGCCGAGAATGACGTGAACCCTTCAGTAACCCCTTGGTTATAAATTACTAGTTTATGGTGAGATTGATTCCCAACAACGGGGTTCCAGGGGATTGAGATATCAAGATCGAACGTAGAGGGAAGTTGAGTCCGAGCCCATCCAAGCGCGTAGCTATGCTCCATGAGGTCGGGTGATGGCAAGCTGATCGTTCCGGTCCATTGTTCTTTCACTTGCTTCATTGGGCTGTCTGAGATTCGTTGAGCTTTTTTGATCAGTGGCCAATCCACAGCATCCATTAGGGCCTTGTTGAGCTTCAGCAGATCCGATACTGAGGATCTGAGTGCACCAGCTGCAGAAAATAACCCATCGTGACGCGTAAAGGGCATTTGGACTTCTTGTACAGTTCGATTAAGTAGCGTAGAGTAAGCCTTCGCTACGTTTGTTGTGCCTCGAGGGATTAGTGAGTCAAACGTGCTTCCCATTCCTAGCGGTGTCAAGATGCTTGCATTGAGCAGGTTTCCAAATGTGGTGCCAGAAACCTTCTCGATTGCTTGCCCAATTAGCTCATACCCAATGTTGCTATACAAGAATTCAGTGCGTATCGGTTTGATGGTGGGAAGAGCATTGAACGTGGGCACAATCTGATCTCTTGGGATTGCCACATTGCCATCAGACAATAGCCAGATGGCATCGGGCGCTAGGACTCCGCTGCGATGGCTTAGGAGGTCACGAATCGTCGCATTACAGGCTGCGTCCCTGTCATCTCGATGAAAGTCCGGAAGGATATGCGTCAAAGGTGTGTCCCAATGAAGGTCTCCTCGGTCAACGAGAATTCCAGTCAGGGCGGAAGCGAATGACTTTGACAGGGATGCAACTGCATAAGTCGTGTTCTCGTCAGGAGGTATTTTGGCAAAGACATCGCGATATCCAAAGTTCGCATAATGAATGACCTCGCCCTCGTGCAGGACTCCAAGTGACACGCCTGCGATGCCGCAAATCGAACTTATTTGGTCAATCAGAGGCCCGAGGGCAGCCAACGCAGCCTGGAGTTTCCTGGCGTTTGTTAGCAGATTCATCATCGCAGTGCTTCTCAAACCTGACTTACATTTTGTACTTGGTGGTCGATGCCAGTTGACTGCAATGAGAAATGGCTTGACAATCGCAGGTATTCCAATAACAGAAAATTCCATTTTGCAGCAGACGCGCTCACCGTTCGTTATAAACCGGGCTTGCCCTGAGTACTTCAGCAACTTTCTCAGCCAAGCTTGACCTGCAGATCAATGGTGATGCAGATCTGGCCGCCATATACGTAGTGGTGGTTGACAATCAAATCATCGCTCCGTACTCCGTACGGAGTAGTTAGCTGTGCTTCTGTGCGAAGAGGGGGTGTATTACGGGGAACACTCCGGACTCACTCTTTCATAGCGCTGCCTCAACACATAACTACTACTAGCTACAGTGCTAGGAGCGAGGGCCGAGAAACCGGTTACCATATCTTGATTCTTCACTGGAGAGGTCAAGAAAAAGTGAACAATATTAGCGCGATGCTGCGCGTCGGGATTGGGGATGGACGCACGGAGAAGCTCTGCCAAGAAGCCGAGGCCCTGCCCGACGCGTCGTTCCGGCAGAGTGGTTTCGCGTTGAGCACGGACATAACTTTAAGCTCCTTCAACTGTCGCGATCGTGTCCTACTAAATCTCTCATCCCAACACGCAGAGTAATTCATGATTCATCGTTTCAACATAGTGTTGCCTCAATCTCTTAAACCAGGCTGAGGGATCATGAGTCACAAAGCCACCGAACAGGCATTGGTCAGTCTACTGCCCATGCTCGAAGAGATTCCCAATCTCCTCTTCAGACTCGCCGATTCTCTTCTGGCACAGTCGCGAAGCTCTGGGGGCACCCTGAAGCCCGAAGCAGAGATTGCCAGACCGTATGCGTGTGCTGAAATTGCTTGTGCGAGGTGCGTCCCCTGATGAATATTGATGGAATCTCTCTGTTCTGACAAGGGGACAGGGAACTAATAGCTGAATATATTACTAGATTGAAAAAGTCGTTGGAGCTTCCGGATGTGACCAGTCGCCCTCCATGTGCTCCCAGAGTCTATAAGAAGCTATACAACTACCTAGATCAGGAGCTTTCGAAGTCGACGACTGGGGCGAAACGGCAAGAGAAGACCGAGGTTGCGCCACGAGCGACACGCTCATCAGCGCGAAACAATGCGGCTGCGGCTCGCGTAACGCCATCGAAGATTGCAACGAAGAAAGTGGAAACACCAGTCAAGTCGCTGAAGAGAAAGCGACGAGGGAACACGAAAACAACCTCCTTCAAGACATCCACGAGAATTCCGGATGCGCCTGCGTGGACGATGCCGTTGATACGAAAGATTTGCAGGGCGCTCGATCCTCAGGTGCAACGACTGACCTTTACCGCTCCGCCAGACGTGTCTGCTACCTTCCCACCGCATATCTTCGCAGGACTATCATCGATTCTGTGTCTTGCTACGCAGGAGTTCTCTGACAAACACGAGGATCTTAGGCATGAACATGACGAGCTGCTCTCTACGGTTTGGCTGGGAGATGCACAGACTGAGGATGATCTGTACCGGAATGGAGTGATGACGCTTATGATCGCGATCTACTTCATGGTGATGGTGCGTATGCTTCGTATTGAGGTCATTAAGGACATTGAAGCCGTCAGCGTCCCTGGATCGCACAAAATCACGAAGACAGTGCTCAACGAAATGACTATGACGGCTTTGGAGGTTGTTGGCTTGGAGGCTAAACAGACACTGATGGATGATGTTGATCTGTGGATTCAGATCGTCATCTTAAGCGGCTGGATGCATGGTCATGAGTGGTTTGAGAATGTTCCCCAGCTTGCAGCTGATGGAAGTGAAGAAGAAGAATGTCGGTCTGAGAGAGGAGGGGATGGAGAAACTGCAGAACTGGCAGACGATGAAGATGATGTGGTCAGTCCTAAGAAGCGCAAATTGATGAATCGATATGTTGCGAAAGCTACGAACCATTCTGCACGGGGTCGGGTTGAAAGACTACAATTGTTGCCCGGATTAGGCACGATGATGCATGATCGGGTGGATTGGATGAGTGAGAACAAGAGATCGGAGACAAAACGCTGGAAAGAGAGAATCATGAAATGGATAGCGGAGGTTGAGAGAGGGGCGGCTCCAAACTAAGGACTTTCACTTTTGTCATGGCGCATGTTGGTTTGGTTTTGGGTGGACTGTTCTCTACATCCTTTGTACTGTATAATTGTTTTGATTCTGCTATTGCAGATATGTATGTACACTCTAGTTTAGCAGGCGGCGCAAATGGGGGCTGAACGAAGAAGGCAAACGGCCATTTAAGCCGTTGCTGGATCTAATACCAAATACTCCTAGTTCGATGGTGGGGGATTTCCTCTTTGCCGTCTTTCTCCATTTCCTTCATGTAATCGTATAGCAAAAAGTCGATCAAGATGGCATTGACGCCCATTGGTTTCTCTTCCTCGTCATCTGCTTCATCGCCGCTTTTGACAGCCTGGACCTGCTGTTGGTTTTCTGACTCCGTCACATCTGTATTCAACACTTCAACAGACTGCGACCCCGACGTAGACGAAGACGACCCTTCAGCATACGCACCAGCCTTTGCGGCCGCATGGTTCTTCAAAATCATCTGGCGAATCAGCTCCACGCACCAGATACTCGCACCACGGAGTTCCAGTTCACGCTTATGACCACTTGGGATCATTTTAAATTGACGAATCTGCGTCTCTAGCGGCGGTGAATACAGCAGGCAACCTAGCTGGTGCAGCATCTGCGGAACACGATAGTCTGCAAACATGGTAATTTTATCAATGTCATTGAATTTGCCGTAGCTTCTGCCTCGGAAACAGGCCCAGATGTCTGCGACGAGGATCTGAGCGCGTTTGTAGAAGCGGACGGTTTTGCCTTCGAATCTGGCCTCGTCACGGAAGCAGGGGAAGTTCTCTGCCAGCAAGTTCACCAGTGCAGCGGCGGAGTTGTTGGCTTCTTCAATGCAGGTGGTGAAGGTGCCGTCGTAGTGCTGCGGTTTGACCATGGTTAGTGAACTGGTCAACAAGAGCTGAATGCTTTCAGGCGCAACCATACATCACAAAGAATTTGGCCTGCTTCACGAAGGCATGCTATCCGCTCTTGTAGAAGTGGGATTTCCTCGTCCGTTGCTGACCGAAAGACATGCTTTATGACATCTTCTGTGCATTCCTCTTCATTCTGCCAGAATTCAGGGCTCGTGATTGGGATCTCTGCAAGTCTCAGCATATGGCTCATTCACGGCCACGGCCCACGGGTAGGTACGTGCAAAGATTGGGAACACTACCTTCATCCAGTGCTCGCTGCAATGCAGCTACCAAGCTCCAATAACCGGTCCACCGCTTCCCGCGATAGTCAATGGAAAACCGCTTGGTTTCCTCCCTTTCCTCAGACCAGAAGCTAAAGTTCAAAAGATCCATTGTGAAGATAAAATCAACAGTCTTCTCATTCTTCTCCTGAGGGTGCAGCTCATGGGACGCCCATGTCTTGGTAGAATACGATCTCTCTTGCATCAACCGCCATATCGTTTCCGCTGCTTCTTTGGTCTTTGTGGGATCAAGTGCAATGTCAATAGAATTGTCGAAAATATATTGGGCACTTTGTAGCACCCTGGTGTCCGCAGGTGCGTCTTTCGGTTTGGCGCCCAAGCCCAGAGACTGGCGAAGGAGCTCGAGGAGCTCAGGGTCTGCTTCATCATCCGACATTTTTGAGATGTGCAAAGGGTATCAAAAACGATATCAGATCTTCCCGGAAGGTGAGTCACTTGTGGGCGGCGAATTTGAAAGAACAGGTGAAAAGTTTTAAGTCAAAGAAAATACCGACAACAGTCTATTGAACAACGAATGAAAGTATTTACAAGCACGTCTAAAAATGGAAAAGGGACAAAAATAGAGCAACGGGTTTGAACATTTGTTCGGACTTGGTCTTTTATGCGGTTTGGCATGACATGCCATTCCATGGCCGCTTTAAGGACTCATGTCAGCATCCTTTGTCTCCAAGTTCCACCGCTCAAGTTCTTAACGGAGTCGACACACAAACACCGCCATCAAGCAACAATCACGACGATGACACGGTGGAAATTGAAGGAGCACGTCGGGTTTTCGGAGAAGGTTATTGGAGACTTCTGCAGAGACCATTTGCAGAGAGTCCCAACGCTGCGCGGAGAGGAGCAATTGGGCCGTAATATGATCATGTCAGCTCTTCACGGATGTTGAGAGACATCCCGACATCATTTCGCATGCCAGGGACAATGCAATGATGCTCTCTTCCACGAGTTGCGGATAATATTGGTTCATGGTTGCTTTTGAGACGGTTGGCTACGCCGTAGGAATTGAATGCTCGCTGCAGCTCAGGCCAATGACGGGGCGGGATGTTCACAGGACAAACAGAGATAAGATAGGAGCAATTTGTCCAACTTCAAAGTGATAGAAAGTAAGATCTGTGTTTGCAAATTGTCGATAGAGTTATGTGACAGGTTTTCCATTGTGTTCCTCAGCGATGTGTTCATGTTCACCGTCGTGGTTCTGCAAGCCGTGAGCTTCCCGTCGCGCTTAGTGAGGTCATCTCTGAAGCTCGCGAACTCTCCATCTTCAACAACTTCAACCTCACCTTCGCCATTTTTCCTTCATCCCTTTCCCTTCTTTCTGTCTCAAATTTGATCCTATGTATATTTCTTTGGTATTCCTAGGTCAATACTTCTCTACTATTTCATAACACTTTTCTCTCGCTCCTATCTCCTCCGTAACAATATGGCGCAAAACGCGTTGCCGCTCGGAGCCAGAGACACGTACCTCAAACAATCTCTGGGCTCCCTATCCTTCAAGATCAGACAGGTAAGTGGCATTGGAGAGACATTAATCAACATGGTTAGATCAATGCTAACGGCAATTCTTTTCTACAGTCGCGAACCCTCCTTGTCGGCGCCGGGGGAATTGGGTGCGAGCTCCTCAAGAACCTCTTGCTCACAGGATTCGGCGAGATCCACATAATAGATCTCGACACTATAGATCTCTCTAACCTGAACAGACAATTTCTTTTCAGGCACGAACACATTAAAAAACCTAAGGCCCTGGTACGCGTTCACGTTCCGTCTCCCCTGAAACCTATAAGAGTGCCTATTGTCGCGTGACCATCCACGGCTGATTTTCGTGATTTACGCGTATAGGTTGCAAAGGAGGTCGCAACCAAATTTCGTCCCGAGGCAAAGCTCGAGGCATATCATGCAAACATAAAAGACAGCCAGTACAATGTGGAATGGTTCTCCACATTCGATCTCGTGTTCAACGCCCTGGACAATTTGGACGCTCGACGACATGTAAACCGCATGTGTCTTGCCGCCAATGTACCACTAATCGAGAGTGGGACGACAGGGTTCAATGGACAAGTGCAAGTAATAAAGAAAGGGTTGACAGAATGCTACGATTGCACGAGCAAGCCAATCCCCAAGTCATTCCCCGTTTGCACCATTAGAAGTACGCCAAGCCAGCCCATCCATTGCATAGTCTGGGCAAAAAGTTATCTCCTACCAGAGCTCTTTGGGACATCAGAAGATGATGTCGAGATGGATCACTCTGAGGATTCTGACAACGCGGATGAGATCGCAAAGTTGCGTCAAGAAGCCCAAGCTTTGAAGGAAATTAGAAACACCATGGGATCATCAGACTTCGCGAGGAAGGTTTTTGACAAGGTCTTCTCGCAGGACATCACTCGGCTGCGCGGTATGGAGGATATGTGGAAGACCAGGAAAGCCCCAGACCCTCTTTCATATGACTCGTTGGAGAACGAAGCCAGTGCTATTGATTCAACGATATCGACTCAGGATCAGAAAACATGGACTGTGGCAGAAAATTTCGCCGTTTTCAAAGATAGTATTGAACGATTGACTAAGAGATTAGAAAGTCTCCACGCAGCAGTTTCGGAGGGTCCGCCTCCGATCATAACATTTGACAAAGATGATGTTGACACACTTGATTTTGTCGCTGCGAGTGCGAACCTGCGTTCAGCCATATTTTCTATCAGTCTCAAGTCCAAATTTGACATCAAGCAGATGGCCGGAAACATAATCCCAGCAATCGCCACGACCAATGCCATGACGGCTGCGCTTTGTGTTCTACAAGCCTTCAAAGTCATGAAAGGCGACTACGACAGTGCAAAGATGGTAGGATGCCCCTTCCATTGACCTGATCAGGCTTTTCTAATTATCAACAGATTTTCTTGGAACGATCTGGTGCTCGAGCCATCAATACAGATACTCTAAAACCACCGAATCCAGAGTGCCCTGTGTGTTCTGTTGCTCAAGCGAAGATTTACGTTGACCCTGCACGGGCAACCCTAAATGATCTAGTTGAGGGAGTTCTTCGATTGAAGCTTGGTTATGGCGAAGAATTTTCTATTAACAATCAGCTCGGAACAATTTATGACCCCGATCTAGAAGACAACCTAGGAAAGAAGTTAAGTGAGCTTGGTGTTGAAAAAGACAGTTTTATCACGGTCATAGATGAAGAAGATGACAGCCCAAAAGTCAACCTAGAACTCTTGGTTGCTGAAAGGTGAGCACTGGAGTTACAGCTCAACTTCGACATGTTTTGAGTTTGCGGTTGAGCTGACGAGATTCGCAACACAGACCCGCACCAGAACCAGGTACACCAGTGTCGCTCGAGGCAGAGATTGATATTCCTACCAAACCAAAAGCAAACGCTCCGGAAGTCCCAACAAATGGAGCCGTGGAGCAGGAAAACGGCACGACGGGCAAAAGGAAACGAACTGCGGATGATGCAGAGCTTGAAAATGGCGGCCCACAAGTGAAGAAGTTTGCAAAGACTGACATTGACGGCGATGGCGATCATCCCATTGTCCTTGACGACGATAGCGGTGCCATTATGATAGGCGACTGAATTCTCAGACCACGGAACATTGACGCGACTGCCGCATTTGCTACATCTGGTTTTCAGCGAACATTTCCGCCTTCCGCCTTGAAAACATCCCTTTTCATTGGAGCCCATTGGTATTTTCAACTACCCCTCTCCTGTTAAAACACAACTTGTAAATTCCCCTTGCTATCATGGCTTTTCTCTTGTTGTTCTCTCTTTCTTACTACTGTACATGGGAGGGTATGTGACCAAGGGACATTTGGAGACATCGGCGCAAATCATATAAAATGGATGGATGGTTTGGCATATGCTAGATGGACTAAGAGTATTTACGTTCTTTCTTGTCTGCATTTCTGTGAGAATTGGGAAATGGAAGGGTGCATGTATTTTTGAGCCTTTCTTTGTACATTTTCCTCTTCATAGAGGGTGGGAGTCATGACGGGCCTACATTGCTCCTATAAAGCACTCAGGCCACCGTCGAGGTTTAGAACGCAGTTGTTGGCATATTGGTTTGTTGCCAGAAAGATGGCTGCATCTGCAACTTCTTCGCATGTGCCGAATCTTCGGAGTGGGATGGATAGTCGTGCTTGTTCGCGGACCTGAGGGCTCATTCCTGCATTGGGGTTGTTAGCAGCAGTTTTTCTTGAGATGGTATACATATTGGAGAGTGCATGGACACAAAGGAAAAATACTGGTTTGTTGCATTGGATCTTGGAGTTCTTGCGTGCATGGGGTGGCTTAGAATCAGCTCCTAACTGATAACATACCGTTGAGCATCTTTGTCTCTACATAACCCGGCACAATGACGTTTGCGCGAATCCTCGTGCCGTGCCTCGAGGTTGAGCCTTCTGCTGCGATTGCTCGGGTCAAAGCGATAACTCCGGCTTTCGTTGATGCATATGTCACCGCACCAATTCCACCCTTGGTACCATGAAGCGAAGAAATGTTGATAATGCACTTCGCTGTGTCGTTAGAGGACGGCGGTTGACGAAGTACGCGGCTAACCATTGCTCGACAGGCGAATATTGTTCCTTGTAGGTTTGTGTTGAGCATTTCTGCGATGGCATCGTCTTTGGCGAATGGCAGAAGGGAGGAGTAAGAGACTCCGGCGGAATTGACCAGAATGTCTACTTTTTTCTAAATGGAAGATATGAGCGGAGAAGCGGCAATTTTGAGGAATGTGAGTGCATGATGATGCCTTACCATGGCCTTCTTCACGTCTTCTGACCAGAAGGATGGGTCTCCGACATCTCCAACCAGTACGGAGACTCGACTGCTCGCCGTTACCAGTTGCGGCGCAGATGATGATGCCGCGCTGCCGCCAGCATGTAAAGAGGATGTTCCCTCCTTAGCGATTGCGTCAGGCCCCGGCTGGGTTTTCGCTTTGGAAAAGAAACTACCCCAACCACCGGACTGAATAGCAAACGGTTTATTTTCTGCCTCCTTTGCCTTGATAACCGGCCCAGCTTTGGGTTCTGGACTGATAATACTTTGGCCCAATCGTTGTATGGCACTGTCCAAACGCTCTGAGTTCCGACCCACGAGGATGACCTTCTCAGCACCCTCTTGAAGCATACGCTGGGCTATGGCAAAGCCAATTCCCGACGAGGCACCCGTGACCATGCATGTCAACTTCTCTAGACGGCCAGGACTCTGAGAAGACCGCGAGATTGAACTAGAGTAACGTTTAGACTTTCTTTCAGGGCTGTATAAAGAGAGTAGAGGTGTAAAGCTGGGGGCAGAGGTGGAATGGGCAAGTATGCCAGGGTGTGTAGTCTTCAGGACGAGTGGGCGCAGCTGCAAGCTGCGGCGCAAAGGACACAAGATGGTAGCCATTGAGAGAAGATTGGGTATCAGAAAGTCAGAGCAGAATTCAACCACGAAGATTCCAGATTTATACAGTTAGTTCTGCATAGTTCGAACCAAAATCTGACGATATAAATTGTCGCAGAGATCACAGCCGCAAATCAAGAATCAGAGAGCTAACAAACTTCAATACTTTTCCCTAGTCCGATGTGTTGATATTACCAACCCAAGAAGGGTGTACAGAGAAAAAATAGCTTGATCAATAAAATATTAGTCACGGAAGAATTTCCAATGATGAGTCTCTTTGCGTGGTCCATCTTGCCCAAGATGACAAGATGTGGTTGCTGGTCGATCTTATCTTATCAATCTCTGAGAGTCAATTCCTTCAGGGTATCGCGTCTTTCTCGCGTCGTCCTTATCGAGTTTTGAATTCTTTTACATCTTCTGTCCTTTGCTTCTGTGCACATTACAATTCACTCCTTTAGCGTGCCTTATCTCAGACCAGGCTCACAGGTCCTAACTGCAACGCGCCTCTCCGAAATATCACGATGGCCTCCCAGAGAGACCCTCCAGAGTTCGTCACCCTTGCCTCGAGCGATGGGTTTGACTATATAATTCCAAGAAGCGCTGCTTGTATATCAGGGACGATACGGCGAATGTTGGACCCAGCTAGTCAGTTTTACTCTCCTTATCGCATTATTTATCGCCTTGAGCTTGAAGGCTGACCGTGTCCTCTTTCGAGAACAGACAACTTCTCCGAAGCCTCAACCGGTCGATGCTACTTTGCAAATATGAAGTGCGACTTACCCCTGCCCGTCTTGTGATGCGATTTGATAACGAACTTGGTGGATGCACTCTACGCCATGCGAAAGGAAATCTGACACAAAATTGCGTCACTGACATCTTTGCTTCTTACATTTAGTGGCGTCCTACTCGAGAAAGTGTGCGAATATCTTCTCTACAATGAGAAAAACAAGGACCAGACCAGTGTACCCGATATGGAGATACCGCCAGAGTTATGCTTAGAACTTCTGATGATCGCGGATTATCTAGACAGTGAGTCTATTCGGTGATTTGGGGACATATCAGAGTCATTCTGACCATCCAACTCTCAAGCGTAAATGAGCTTTACGTTTTATATTTTTAAACTGCTTCGTGGATCTATCTTCACGGAAGCGAAAGACCGGAGAAGTCAACGAAACTCGACTAAATGCCCACCTTGCATTACGTTCCTCCTGTAAAGTTACCGTTTAACTCACATCGTCCAATATAACTCTGTGGAGAGAGACGTCTAAATATGGTGGGTATATCGAACGCATCTCATAGAGAGAGATAAGCTCGAGAGCAAGAAATGCGCAATCATATTCGCGTAGACTTTCTCAGATACCTATGTGTTTGGGAAATTGCTGGGAGCAACAAATCATGCATCTTTTACACCAGACATCGTGGCAATTACAACACCATTATTCTCCTGTTATCTGTTTGATAGTCGAAGGAATGTAATGCGGTTTACCCCGTATGCAGCCGAACACTTGACGTTATTTTTACATATCCGACACGAGATACATGAAAAAGACATTACATTTCTGTTGACATAGGGGTATCAATTGTGACAGATGATTGAATCAGATTTTAGACAGAAAGACCGCTCATCGCCCTCCCTTCTTTCCTGGTGGCCTTCGATGACCCTTCCCACCCGGCCCTATCGTCCCCTTTTGCGCGTACAGCGGATCCTTGATGAACCCAGCATCCGCGATCCTTAGATAACTCACGACCCCCTGATCCACCACGCCAAGGATAATACTTCGCCATCCATGTCGCAGTCGCATATACATCAAACGGTCCAGTTTCTCACCGCGTGGAGGCGTTAGCGGCGTACTGGCCAAGAGCGGGGCGAGATCAGCAAGTGTTGGCAGATTGGGATGTGTTCGGGCGTTTATTACGGCGATACGGAAGTCAGGGGTACCGGGGGAGGATTTGCGAAAGGGAGTTGATGGTTTGAAGACATTGAAAGCAAGACGGTATGGTGAGGTTGAGCGGGCTGCTGATTCGATTGTTTTGGGATCTGAATCTGGGATGTCTGGGTCGAAGGCTGGGATTATTGAGAGGGCACGGTAGATGTCGTCTAAGGAGGTTAGTAAGAGGTGGAAAGAGAAAGGTTATGAAAGAGGAATGACGGACTGTAGCTTCTATGAATGCCCAGGCCTATTATTGGTCCATGAGCAGTAGAGCAAGTTGATTTGGAATTGGTGATTGAGTTGAAAAAGCGCGATAAAATGCCCAGGAGCCCTGTAGTTTGCGATCCATATGATAATCTCTGGCCCTCTTGATCGATTGCTGCTGTTTTTGTCGTCTCAGATGACGATGGTACATTGTACCAACCTTCAGCACGGATGACAGCATATCCACCTCTTTTCAATCCTGCAAATACGGTATACCGTTCCACTGTTAATCCACCTCGTCCCATAAGGCATGCATATGCCGCCTGCAAACTCATCGGGACGCCTTGCTCCACCGCGTCCATCGCATCTATCATGCCCTCATCCGCGAGTGACTCCATCGGCCATCGGATGTCCAAGCTCCCACGCTCAATGAGGTACAAAGCTTCCTCTGGCAATAGCCACATTCTGTTGAACTGATCCGCCTGGCCCATCGTTCGGAAATGCTGGCCTCGTGGATTTGGAACGCACACGCACAGGTCGTCGTTGCGAGGACGGTAGACCTTTCTTGCAGCCTCTGATTTGGTTCGAACGTCTCTTGCGTCATTTCCTTCTTCTTCTCCTTCCTCTCTAGCCTCTGTTGCGACGATTTCGACATCTACTTGTTCTGCAAGCTCCGTTTGCGACGAGACAGGTTCCAGCACCCCCTGTGGACAGAATACCCCCACATTCCTATTCTTTGGGTTGTGGAGACGCGGAAATGTAAGCGCATTGTGCATAGCATCTCGCGATGCTGCGAGTGTATCTGCTTGGTGAAGTGTTGGGTTTGGCTCGAAGTCTTTCTCGCCGCGGCGAGGGAGACTCTGTTGCGTAGGGTCGGAGAGGCTGTCGGGAATAACTCATATTAGTTTCAGCAAAAAAATAATGAAGAGTAGGACGATCGGTGTGAGAGATATATTTACAATGCGATATTGCTTAGGAAGCGGAAGTCTTGCGTCTCGTCGGAGATGTCATGGTCGATATTTGCAGAGGGATCGGTGGAGGAGGCCCGCAACATGCCATCTTCATCGGCATCGGCCATATTCTTTATTATGGAACTATGAGGGTAATAAAGGGTTCGACTCTCTTAATTTTCGAGGAATTGATACCTGAGCGGAGATGGTTGTAATCCTAGAGGTTCTTTCGGCGGAACTTTGACTCGATCAAGACTTCCAGCGATAAGATTGATAGTTAAGATAAGATCGATCCTCATTTCCCCACATCGCCATCTATCAATCAGCACAACAACGTCAATTGAGATTCTACCCTGGGCCAGGCACAATACATCTTCCGACGAGAACTTGTCTCCGGGCGCTCAATCATCTGGTTACTTTTTCCGGTAATCCCCCTAAAAGAAATCCGTAAATGACTTCCCATATGCCCACTTCGCTCAGAGAACAAGTAAGTCCTTCACAGATACCGATCCACACTCAGCAAGTTTGCAAGCTTTCATCTAACCAAGATGTGCTTCTACGGAGATAAAAGATCTCAAGAAATCTATCCAACACCCGTGCCTCATTCGGCGTCAACTCGCCGCAATATCGTGCCGTTCTGGATATGCTGCGCGAAAGTATTGCAAATGCAGAGCTCTCGAAGCGTAGAGGGGAATCCGGGTCGATTGCAGGAGCGACGTGTGGCAGCGCAGCGGATGCGCAAGTGGAAGAGCTTAAGGATTTGCTTGCCGAATTGTCTATGAGAGAAGCCTGATGCTCCCAGATTTTGATATACATGTGACGCAAATGGCGGCTGTAAGCTCGATCACGTGAGACAGCCGCGCGCTGCCGCCGGCGACTAAGTTGATTTAGTGCAGTTTAATCGCGCATCATCGGCCAACGTCAGCGAGAACTATCACACCACGCATCAAATGCGAAGACGAACACGAAGCTAATATTCTGGCCCTCTGATAACACGTCTACGCTCTTAACAACTTTAAGGTGGAGGGCGACTTGACCGCAGTATCGCAGTGGGAGAAGAGTGCGAGAAAACAACGGAAACTCATGTAGTCAGCTTCTAGAGCAGGGAGGCGAAGAGGAGGAAAGAGAAAGATGATGATAAAGATAATGTTGATATGTCAGAAGACTGAAAACGGCGAGTCAACATATGGGGTATAAAATATTGTGAGTTGATGATGTGCTCCTCCAGTAGCATGGATGGGTTGAACTGACGCGATGCTTCAGCAACTTCAGATGATCAAACAATTATACCATGGGCAGTTGTGTCCAAGCACATGCCCTCGTTTATATTCTAAGTCTTGTTGGGGACGAATTGAACATTCCTTTCATTAAAAGAGGAGAGTAGTACTAGACATCACAGTGGCTTTGTTTGCATGGCTGTCGCACTCCTATATGTAGCTCGTATCTACTTTATGCGTGTTGTGGACAAGACTGATGTCTTCAGTTTTTGCTATTGTTTCCTAATTGTTCCTTCAAACGGGGTCCTAATGGAAAAAGTTTCGGTTGAGAAATAGTCCTTTGTTGAATTCCGGTGCTGGAGGGCGCCCACACACCTGGTACCCTCTCCGGTAACACAGATTTCAAACTAAGGCTATAATGGATGGAACATCCCATTTAGTAAATCCGGGGCCCATTGGTCTAGTGGCATAACAAATAAACCACTGGACACCTCAACCTCAACGAGAGGGGCCTCGGTTCGAATCCTGGCAGCGGCATATAAAAAATGTTGGCTCTTTTCGCCAGGAATCGAGAAAAGGACGTAGCATCCAGTCGGCTCTGCTGCCAGCCCCTCTAGAAATTATACCCTTCTAGAGAGGCTGGTAGCAGCGGATGCGAACCTTTTTGCTTTTGCTATGTGCGTTTATTGTTTTTTTGAATACTATGTCCAGGGAAATGTTTGTCTGTCTGCTTGCGTAAGGGGATCGAATTTTTGTGTTTATGCAGAAGGATTGATAGTATCTGCTCTGGGAATTTAAGCCCATATTAGCTGCTATGACACAGAGTATATCTGGAGGATAACGCACGCTTGCCAGAAAAATGATGCAGATAGATATATCATCGAAGCAAAATACTACTACCCGTAGGCGGGGAATCAACATACACCTCACAGTGTTTTAGCCATACAGATCTTGTTGTAGCAGAAAAAAGAATCATCAAGCTGAATAAAGGAGCAAATACTTGGTAGTCAGTATCCCTCCACCACCCAACCCCAAAACCTGGGAACAGCTACCCATCAATAAGTCCTCCTGGGAATAGTGAGAAGAAGAAGAAAGGAACAAGCGGGTCAGAACCCAGCAAGTGAATAGCAAACTAATGCATGGAACGTCGCAAACGAACCACGAAGAAAGAGGAGTGTAAAAAAAATGGAATAGAGGACGACAAAATATTCCACGCTATTTGCCTTCCACGTGAGCAGTAGCCCACCGTCAAACACCTCAGTACTCCTAAATGCCCAACAGATTTCCAACCCTAGGCCGTCCGATGCTCACGCCCACGCCCACGGGCCCAGTGTACCCCGTTTTCGGTTTGTTTCGAAGGGATGAACAGGACTAAAAGGATGTAGATCGCGTAAAAGTATACGTGTAAAAAGGAAGAGAAGAAGAAGAAGAGGAAGAAGATGGAAGATGGACGATGCGAGATGAGGAAGTTAATGTTGTGGTGTCAATGACGTGCAAATCGCCAACAGGTAGGGGGGTTCCTTCCGTCGTTGTCGATTGAGTGCAGATAGCCTCTGGACGGAACGGACAGGAAAACGGCAAAAGTATGCCATCGGTGAGACCCGCCGTATGGCAGTCTTATGCGATTGTTCAAGTATGTCGAAGAGACGCTTCAAATTCTATTCCTCATAGAGACTTCGATGCGATGCACACATTGCTCCGATGTTCATGTTGATCATTGGTCTGGAGTGACATGATAGCGTGGATAGGCGGTTCATAGTCCATTGTACTGAGTTTCAATGGATCCTCATGAAAAATTTTCGAACGGCCGTTAGATTTTCATTCATAAGACGTTTTCGCATGTAAAAAAGCGGCGCTGCGCTCTGCTGGGTTAATGCCCAGGTTTAGTCGTCGATATGCCGGTAAACAAGATAGCCGCGCGAGTAAAAGGGGCGCTCAACGTTCAATCGATCAGTGGTTTCTTCATATTGCCCACGATCGCAACGTTGATGTAATCCAGGGCATGGGGGTCGTTGGCGCGGACTATTACTGGTAGAGGGAGCATGGGATTATCGGGGTTAATAGTTCGGGCTTCTCTAGCTGCTTGTTCTATGGCTTCCATTTCTTCTTTGCATCCAACGTGATCCTGTGGACATACGACGATGGGTTGGCGTAATATTATGTCCTTCGCTGATGTTAAATGGGCCTATAAATGGTTTGATCTGGTCAGCTCCGGCTTCTTTGGATAAGACATCCGCAACACACACCTTGACTGTAAGGTAGTATTCAATTTTGTACAGCGTAGCAGTCGTAGTGAAAGAAGTGACGGAATATGAGGGAAAAGCAGGTTTGGAGCGTGGCAGAATTCCATCTGCGTCACGTAGATCCCTCGATGGAAAGACGAGTCCTAGATTTGTGATGTACCCAGCCTCTGGCAACTTCATTCCCACACTCTCAGTCCGTTTCGCAAGTGTTTTGACCTTGCGCTGTGGCTCATCTCCCTCATGATTATAAATGATTTCTTCATCGATCGTAAGCGTGAGCTTTTGTATCGTGACCTTTCGTGCTTTGCTCATCCAGTCTTGGTTGGGTGAGAGTTGTACGTAGACGCTGACGGGGTCCAGGGGGCCGTACGACCATCGAGGTAACGATATCCCCAAAGTAACTAAATGATCTGACACCTTTTGCGACGACTCTGGCCTGTTGTACATGCCAAACGTGGATAGAGTATCGTATCTCGCCAACGGCACAGGGAACGCGTATTTCTTTTGTTCGGAGGGCCCTTGTTGTACCATAACGACCAACTCATAGTATGTCTCTGCTGTCCGGCTTGGAAGCTGCAGGCTGGGTGGTGGAAGTCGCCTCGAGGATTCCTGTCCGCCACGTCCAAATGGTATAAACAGTACGAACGGTAGGTCCATTGCGATGATCTCTTCATGATCTCGACCCATAGGACATCGAAAGAGAAGCATCTCCTTGCCAACGATATCCGTTAACTCTTTTCGAGGCGCCGCAAGATGACGTTTGGTAACGGAGTCGGCGGAGGGATGTATTGTTTCTCGTCGCTGTAGACATATTGTGACCATAGAAACGTTCACAGGCGCGGAGATGCCAGCGCTGGGTCGTATTTCTACCTTGCCTTCGATGCGGGGCTAAATCACTTATCAGCAGAATTTCCAATACACGGTCATTAAAGTGGGTGAAAGAAACTGAAACCCAGGACATGACAGAGGGAGCTGGAAGGCTGGCAGAACTCACCAGGGTCGCTGATATGCCAGGATAACCGACGAGAAAGTTGCTATTAGGAGGTCCAGACACACGCACAAAGGCGGCCATCTTATCTCGAGTCGTGCGCTCAAAGCACCATGAGTCTGGAAGAGAGAGGGTTGTGGCGCGCTGTGAGTTAGGTGCTGGGAATCGTCACTCGTGTTGTTTAGGCGTCGGACTTGATGGGGGTGGTGCATGGGGCTCTGCGGCTCGTTCTGAGAGTGCGCACCCACAGCGACCGTCCGACTAGTGACGAATAACTGTCGACACGACCAGGCGGAAGAATAACGAACGAGTCTCGAGCAACGCTGCTTCACGGGTCGAGGGATCCACAGAGACTGGGAGATGGCAGGGCGAGGATAAGCATTGCAGGTGGTATTGATCGGAATAATGGTGTTCCCTGTTGACGATAGAGGTCGTGAACTAAGCACTGTCGCTTTTGGGGTGGTAGTTAGCCAACGCAAGATGTGCTGAAGATAGCAACAGTGTAGCCTTCGCAGGGAGTGAACGGCAGGGATTTGCAGATGGTGATGGGTTGTGTCTGTCCGTCTGGCTGGCCCATGCGAATCACGGCGAATATCCCCTGTCCGCCTCCAGATCTATACAATGGCTCGGAGCCTGAGAAGTGCGAGTAAACGAGCGTGGTGATGGAGATGTGATGATGGATGGTCGTCGATGTTCCCGCAGCCTTGAATCAGCCGCCAGCAAGAAGCCTCGGGGCGAGATGCTGTCATCGACCGCTTTCATGCGAGCTACGGGTACACGCATTCTACTGGAGAAGCTTACAACGCCACACATAATGATTCATGATTTGACTGCCAAACGAAACATCTGTCTAAAGCGCCAGTTGTGGTCTGTCCCTCTGTTCTGGTTCATGTGGCAGGTTTCTGGCATGGGGACGCTCACTTCCGCGTCAGCTCCAAGCCGAGAGATGAGGTCTCGCTCAGCAGCAGATTGGTCATTGTGATGAGAGACGTTCTTGGACAATTCGCCATGAATGTGCTATCTGGCATCGAACACTGACAGTGCATAACTTAGATACGGTGCAAGCATCTCTAACATCCTATTCCTGGATGTTCTGACTTCGTGGTGTTCTCAAACGTCAAAGCCAACTCGACGCGATAACGTAAATGGGCAAAAAAAAAGGGTCACGTGATGGCTCCGTTGGGACATCAGGACGACAGCGACAGGAGACGCGGAGTTCTTGAGGATGAGCAGTGCACCTCCATCAGAAGCCCGTTTCTGAAATGTCTGTCACTGTAAGTTGATACTACAGAAACCCAGAGATCCTTGTTCAACTCTGACAGTCTGCAGCTCCACACCACCCATGGCGATCTCAAGGTCGAGATATTCTGTGAGTCGGTCCCAAACACCGCAGAGGTATGCGATATCTTCCCTCTTTCAATCGTGGCAACTAGACTCTCAATCGCTAACGTTTAACTACAGAACTTTCTCGCCCTCTGCGCCGCAGGCGCATACGACAACACGCCCTTCCACCGCCTCATCCCCTCATTCATGATCCAAGGCGGCGACATCTCTCTCACCCTCCCTCCATCCTCACCCGACTCAAAGCCCTCGCTCCCGTTTGAAGTCCCCAAAGGCGGAACATCCATCCACCACCCCGAACCCCTCGAGCAAGAAATCCACCTCCCGTCCCTCCGCCACAATGCACGCGGCATCCTGAGCATGGCCAGCAAATCCGTCAAGAGGAGCACTACCAACCCAGAACCAAAGGAAATTAACGGCAGTCAGTTCTTTATCACGTTTGCTGCCGCGTCCCATCTTGATGGGAAGAGTACTGTGTTTGGCAAAGTTCTAGGCTTGGGTTTGGGTGAAGATGATACCTTGACGAAATTGGAGAAGGCCAAGGTGAAGATTGATAAGAAGGGACGCGTTGTGCAGCCTGGTGATACAGGGAAGAAGAGTAAAGAGAATGTCGAGACTGAGGCAGGTGAAGAGTGGGAGAGAATTGGGATTGAGAGGGTGACTATCCACGCGAATCCTTTCGCGGAGTGAACCCAAGTCTCCATGATGGGAACCATCCAGAAGACAAAGCATATTTGGCGAGTATGTGCCACAGGAGTGAAGGGTACGTCCTTTACACGAAACTACCTGCTTCCCGTAAGCGGTTGGGGATGCATCTCAAGGCCATATCCAGTTGCAAGCACGGCCGGACTCCGGATTTGTGTGGAGGTTATACCAATGCGCAGGGCATCAGTTGCGACTCAAAAGGAAGCTGAGAAAGCTAAGCTAAATGAAGAAGTTGCACAATTGCTGAACGAGTACTTGTCGTTTGAGTGCTACCTCAGTTTGACAGCCGATATAACATGCAGAGTTAGACATTCGCAAATGTGGAATTGAGCCAACTCGAAGAGACGAGTTGGATAACTCCTCACCAGAGTTGATGTATTAGGGGTTTAATTGTTTTGTGAAATTGATATCTCCCTCCCATCCCATCTAGCCTCAAACAATCAACCAGAAATATGCAATGATAGATGATATTTTGCAACTGACACCATTCCACCATGAAAGAGAAAGGACATTGGAGAAAAGTAACTTTTAGAAAACATCATTTCTAGTTCAAACAGGTCATCTCGCTGCGTTAAAATGTACAGGAAAGTAAAAGGACAGGGACATGGAAAACGACAGCTGTGTCCAAAGATGAAGGTCATTTATGACTTCTCCTCATCTACATGTGCAGCAGCAACATCCTCCTCGTAGCCCTCAGTCTTCATGTCCTTGAGACCTAGATCATCCTCTTCCTCATCAGTTCTGGTATATTCCTCAATGTGTAGCTGAGGATCAGGATTCGGTGAATGAAGATTCTGGACATAACTGTTGGCCAACGGGTCCTCAAGGACGATTGTAAACTTCAAATTTCCCTTGATAGCAGCGTCTAGTCTGCTGAAGAATCGCTCCCATGTCGCCTTGTCCTCCGACTTCATCGAATCGCCGGGTGCAAGGTCTTCGTTACCAACCTCAAAGATTTGCCCATGAAGTTGGTCGCGGACTTGAGTTAAGAGGCCCTCGACCGTGGTGAATCGGCCACCAAGAGTGCCGGGCTGCACAGAGAGGTCTAGTTCCTCACTGGCAACGCCGCATGTATCTGATTTGAGAATATCGCGAGAGAGGTCCTCCACGCTTTCGACTTTGAGGGTGGTACGTTGACCTTTCTCTGGAACCGCGCCACCGGTCTTCACCTCGTTCGTCCTGTACCCGCAGTGGTCGCACACCGTACTCCAGATGAACACTTCTTTGAAGTGTGGAATGTCCACCTTTTGCATGTTGACCGTGCAGACTTTCGTGCAGCCAGGGCACTCTGCTGGAAGGCTGTATACCTTCCCATCAATAATGTCAAGATCTTCCGGATCGCCAGCACTCATGACCATGTTTCCGCCTTCCTTTGTTTGACCTTCGTCGTCGCCTCCACCAATTCCAAGCTCTTCGTTTTGTTCACGAGTTCGAGGATAATCCTTGCGCTTGTACTTGTTTCCTTCGTCATGAGGTGCGGGTGCGATCCAAGAATTTCCTGAAGGGTCATCAAGTGAAATCGTAAATGGCAACTCTTCCCGATGAACCATTTTCTTTAGCCGTTCTATAATTTTCTCCAGGGAGTTATAAAGTTCGGGATCTGCGGTCTTTCTGGCTGGTTGGTCGCTTTCTAATTGTTCGAGGATGCGCAGCAGTATTCCTTCGACATTTGTGAGTTGACCTTCACCCTTTGGCATTTCAATCCCCAGGGTTTCTAGACGAAAGATCGCGGAGTCGCTCTTGATAACTTGTCTTTCAAAGTCTCGAGAATCTTCAACCTCTAATGTGTATTTTGATCCCTGCTCTTGAATCTGTCCGGCTGCTTTGATCGAATTATTTTTGAAAGAGCAGTGGGGGCACTCGAATGACTCTAGAAGGACATCACGGAAGAAAGGGATGCGAAGTAGTAAAATCTTGGTGATACCCTAGAACAAGTTAGATACCAACAGGCTTGTTGCCAGGGTGGACAGGAATCGCAACTCACGTTCTCATGGCAGTTCATACATAAACTTTCTAGTTGCATAGGCATAGTGTTGTCTTCTTCATCTGCGCGCTTCTCTTCTTCCTTTGTCGCATTTCCTCCTCCGAGCATTTCTTCCACCTTTGCGGCGAGATGCTTCTCCAGCTTTTCCATTGAGGTCATTGCCGGTTTGACGGTTGTTGTCTCTTCGCTGCCCGACATTTTTGTAGTGGTTTTCAAGACTTAACGCGACTCAAGTCTATTTGGATTGCGGTGACAAGAGGCGTTATTCGTTGCGATATCAAAATACGAAGCGGCGGGAGGGAAGTTTGGTGATGGTCTTCGTCGCGCTAACTAGAGAAAGGGAACTCAAAATCCGATGGTGGCGATAGTGAATTACAGAGCCTTCGACCGGCTTCTTGATCAAATAAGATAATAGACAAACTAGATCTTAACTGCAATTCAGTATCTGTCTGATTTCTTTCTATCTTCCGCGATAAACATTTTCGTACTAACCATCCCCGCACTAGTCCTAATTAGGCTTAGCTGCGGCCACATGACCCCGCGCTAATGCAAATTTGGCCGGGGTAAGGATCAACGATATTCCATTCCAGACTCAGCCCTACTAACTAGGGCTTAGGGCTGGAGAAAATCCAGGAGACAGAGCGACGTCGACGAGCTTTGCTGCGACGGCTTGCTTGCAGAGAGAGCTGCTAATAGACCCTGCTGCTTTCTCGCTTTCGCTCTCTTCTTGCTGCTTGCGTTGCTTGTACCGTCTTTTAACTCCAACGGAGCTTGATACAGCTTGACCGACTTTTGTCTCAACCCGAATCTCCGCCTGTCGTAGCGAATCTGAGCCGACGAGTTGTGTCTCCTTCGACAGTGAAGGCAGTTGTTGCTTCATGAATGGCTGAGTAGTCTGACACTGGCACCGTAGACAACTGTAGATGGTGCTTGACTCCTGGTCGAACGGCTTTGCAAGCCGTGATCTGCTGCTCCTGGCACCTTGCCTTGACCGGGGAGAGACCGTACAAGTCACATTCGGGATCCTTATAGTTCCGCATGATAAACAGTAATCTTGCCGTTGGCGTGACGGGCAGAGCTCCTTATTAGACTGGTAGGAGGATATTAATCTGGGTTGCTCACGAAGGACTCGGTCGTGGACTCGTGGATAGTCAGGAGATGCGCTGATGTTGATGGATTTTCAGGACTTAACATCAACGCCGACCTCTTCAGAAAGCTCAATTGAGTGCTGATTTCCATATGACTCATTGCGCATGAATTGCTTCAGCCAATATTCGCTCCGGATGGCAAATAGTAAGTGAATAACTGCAAAACATGGAAAGGAGGCAAGGAGAGCTCCGGTGATGTGAAGTTTTGCGGCTTGAAAACGCAAAGTTTCACGGATCATTCACTCCTTCTCGGCGGTAACCGCAAACGACAACGCATTCACTTGCCCACGATCATTTTGAGAAACTCACCTGACGACTGAGAGAAGGGTATTTAAAGTGGGCGTGAGCTTTCTCTTCTCTTCAACCTTTCACAAACATCAACTTTCGTGCCTCTTTCATCAAATTTTAAAGCAGGTTATCAAAGGACATTCATCGCTCTAGAGACACGATATATTGTCAGCTAGCCACTATGGCAGCTCAGCAGTCACAGCCAGCACTACGTGTAGCTGTTGAAGGATGTGTGAGTTTGTTGATTTCCATCTGTCGTCTTCTTATACCCATTTCAGAACGAAGCACCCAGATCAGAACGAAGAAAAATCAGAACGAAGAACCATATCAGAGCGAAACTCACATATCAGAACGATACTGACCACTAGTCTTTTCAGGGACATGGAACACTCCATGACATTTACAGTGCAGTGACTCAAACGGCCCACGAGAAAGGGTGGGACGGCGTTGACCTGGTCATAATCGGTGGAGACTTTCAAGTAAGAAAGATTCATATCACACAACCTTTCCGAGACGGCTTTCGAAACTGACATTGGTAATTAGGCTGTTAGAAACTCCAATGACATGGCTTGCATGGCTGTGCCATCCAAATATAAGAACATTGGAGACTTCCATGAGTACTACAGCGGTGCTCGCGTGGCACCCTACTTGACAATCTTCGTAGGTGGCAATCACGAAGCAAGCAACCACCTCTTTGAGTTGTATTACGGGGGCTGGGTTGCACCAAACATTTATTACCTTGGAGCCGCAAATGTCGTTCGATGCGGACCATTGAGAATCTCTGGCATGTCAGGAATCTGGAAAGGTTATGACTACCGCCGCACTCATTTCGAAAGACTGCCATATGACCATGACACCGTGCGCTCAATCTACCACATTCGAGAAGTTGACGTTCGCAAGCTTTTGCAAGTCCGTACTCAAGTCGATGTTGGAGTCAGCCATGATTGGCCTCAAGGAATCGAATGGGCTGGGAATGCAGAACAGTTATTCAGATTCAAGCCTTACATCGCTCAGGATGCTGAGTCTGGCAAGCTTGGAAGCCCTGCGGCAAGATATGTTATCGACCGATTGCGGCCTGCCCACTGGTTTTCTGCACATCTTCATGCCAAGTATGTTGCTACTCTGGAGCATACTACCTATGTCCCGCCCAGGGCAGTACATGCGCGAGACTTTGCACAGCAATCTTCCATGAAGGATCCCGCTTTACACCCGGAGCCCGAGACAACCAAACAAGAAAAGCCTCAAGCACCAGTTCAGGAGCCTGAAGCCGCGAAAAGCCCCAACAAGACATCTCTATTCACCCCTCAGACAGGTGGCAGCGAGAGAGACCGGGTAAATGCCTGGAGAGGGTTTCACGAGGTTGCGTCGAAAAGAGAGGCAGAAGAAAATGCTGAATATCTGAAAGCTGCCGACGAATTTAGACGCAAAGTCGCAGCTGGGGAAATCGAGCCGCCCAGATCGAAGGTTGAATATCAGATGACTTGGAAGAAGGTTGTCACTGACGATCGTCTCTCACGAGAAGTCACGGAGATTATCAAAACCACTTCTGGGAATACGGAAGACCAAAAGCAACAAGAGAACGATGTTCCGGTCGTGAAGAATGCGGATGAGATAGATCTTGATATGGACTCTGCATCGGATTCGGCTGAAAACTCGAAAGACACGCCAGATGCTCCCGTCATGAAGGAAGAACCACCCACAGAGAACAAGCCTTCCCCGGGCCCTAACTATACCCAAGTCGACGGAGTCTCTAACGACCTACGAAGCCAGTTACCAGCCAGCTTTTCAAAGCCTGTTATGGCACAACAACATACCATTGTTGAGGAACCTTTCCCAGAAGCCATTACGAACAAGACAACCCAATTCCTAGCTTTGGATAAATGTTTGCCAGGCAGAAGATTCCTGGAACTCCTCGAAGTGCACCCCATCTCCGAGAGTGATGGAACTCACGAGCTTCGCCCTTATCAGCTCAAGTACGATAAAGAATGGCTTGCCATCAACCGCGTTTTTGCTGAAGGATTCGAAGTCGGAAGCAAGGTGTCATCGTTCCCTCGTGATCAGGGCACTGCCTTCTATAAACCAAAGATCATCGAAGCCGAAGCGTGGGTTGAAGAAAACATCGTCCAGAAAGGCAAAATGACCATTCCGCACAACTTTACGATCACTGCGCCAGTCTACGACCCAGCGATTCCAGTTACTACTCACGAGCAACCCTTCGAGTACGAGAATCCCCAGACTGCGCAGTATTGTGACCTTATCGGCATAGTCAACCCATTTCACCAAACTGAAGAAAAGCTGCGCGAGCAGCAGGAAGCGATCATTCAACTCAACGCAAACCCCCCTCCTCCCCGTGCGTACGGAACAGGTTCTGGTAGATTCCGCGGTGGCCAAGGTTCCCAATATGGAAGTGGACATGGTGGGCATGGTGGATATGGCGGGCATGGTGGGGGCCATGGTGGATATGGCGGACATGGCGGACATGGTGGACGCGGTGGACGCGGTGGCTATCGTGGTGGACGTGGTCGCGGACGCGGTGGATCGTAAAGCGCTGTTCAACAACCCCTTGATGTGTCTCGGTACCTAATCTTTATATTGAAGAACTGGCTTACTGACTGCAGTACACATACGTCTTTGGTTTGAGCTACTATTTACTGAGCTTGCATTCACAGGAAAGAACGAGGCGAAAGACGTCGAGACGTGATGATTGGTCTTGAGAGGGACATGGATCCGCTCTTGAAGATTATCGATCAAGTCTTGGTGTCTATTTGGGATCGGATGTTCCTATGTTGTGGCTTTGACCACATTGCAGGCATGTTATATAGTTAGGAAACCGAGATGAGGGTTTTAGTGACAATGGTAGAAACAGAAATTGATATCCTGATATTCATTATGATTTTCTACTTGATGCCAAGGGAGATTTGACACGTATAGTAACCACTGCAGCATGTCATATCGAAATTGAGGTTTCATGGTCTTAAGTTTATATCACATCTTCGCTGATCAAAGGGTCGGACCTAACGACTCGATGTATAATCAGCGAGCTTTTGAATAGTCATATTCGCTAAATTCTATTAGGAAATTCTTTTCTTCACTCAATCTCCTCAATTCTCGGATGTGCACCCCTTCCAGAGTTTGACAAAGGCTCGATATCCAATCCCGCTAATCGATCTCCTAGTTCGAACCTAGGCTGCTCCATGACATCTTGCTGAGAACGAATGCCCCACAGCAGCGACTTCTCAAGCCATGCCTCCAAGCTCTCGATCAACGCTCGTAAGTGGCCTCGTACGATGGTATCCGTCTCTTTACTTTCCACGAAGCTAAGCACGCGAAGGATATCCGGGATATTGCCGATTATCGTTTGTTGGGTGGTGGATTGACGTGTAGACGGATACGTGGAAGATGTTGACGGCGAAACAAATGAAAACCCGAAACCGAGATCTTTCCCTGACTCTCTGGCTTCGTCGAGTGCTTTGATCAAGTCTAGTAGCAATACCACTGCTGCGCGCCGCAAGATCGCGCTTCCTTCGCCTGTCTCGAGGGTAAGGGTAGATATGGCCAGGTCGACCGAAGAAGAAGATATCGCAGGACCAAAGCCGGCAATATTGGTGGATATCGCAGACGCAAGAATAGATATTGCAGAGGCACGCACCCGCAAATCATCTGGAGCAGAATCTGCTGAAGCTCCTGCGGCCCATGCTTCGAGGATGTTGCTGGAATAGGCCTCTTTGGCTGGATCTTCTGCATCAGAATCTACATCCTCGTTCATCTGGTCTATAGCATGGGAAAAGTTTTCAGTCGGTTCTTCACTGGTCGTCTGGTTTCGGTTTCTCTCTGCCGCTTTCTCTCGTTTTTCTCGCGCTCTGGGTTTCACTCCCCGTCTACTGGCGACTTCGATCATCGTATCTCCAAGGACCTTGGCTGCGTCACCTATTAATGCGTCTCCAAGACCTTGAACTGTTCTAAGAAGCGTCTCGCCGATTCTGAGTCGTTGATCGAGAGTCGATTCTTCGCTGCGGTCAGCATATCGTTCGGTGAGCGTTTTTATCACCGTACGCGGATGCTTGGATGCTAGAGAGCCGATAAGTTTGATCACGTTCAGATAAACGAATTCGTCATTAGCGGCGGACTCGTCGTTACTAGTTAGGATTGAGAGCAGGAGCGTAAGAGTCGCTGGAATGTCAAGAACGGGAGAGACCTTGTCGATCAACTTGGTCAACATGAACAGTCCCTCGGCCTGAACGGGAGCAAGAGGCGACGACAGATTATTGATGGCCTGGCGGTGCAATTCCGAATCGGAGACGCCGGAGGATGTGGGTGTATTTCTAACT
The DNA here is from genome assembly GCA_014839905.1 of Aphanoascus verrucosus. Taxonomy (NCBI): domain Eukaryota; kingdom Fungi; phylum Ascomycota; class Eurotiomycetes; order Onygenales; family Onygenaceae; genus Aphanoascus; species Aphanoascus verrucosus. The sequence goes on along the minus strand of JACRYM010000036.1, from coordinate 133,547 downwards.
TCGTGAGGTTGTGCGTCGGACAAAGTGATTTCGAGAAGCATAGACGAGGTGGTTGCAGGCCGGACAAGGGTGGAAGGGAGGTCAGGTAGGAGAGAGTCTATTTCGGCTTTCATGGATCTCAAAAGTGGCGATATCGAGTCGGATACTTGGAACTCAGGAGAGGTAAGAATGGTTGAAAGCAGACTGAACGCTGGGGATAGCGATTCAGACATATCTGAAGCATCTGCAGTAGCCAGGTCCTGTTCAGAGCCTGCCCCTGGGTTGATTATATTACCAAGGGACTTGAGAGAGATATTCTCAAGCTCTTTGATCTTCATGTGTTTGTTCCTGGGAAGACGTTTTCCTTCACTTTCGATCAGCTGCTGGATGAGTTCTAGCACTTTGATAGGATGGCGAGACAGAGAGTCCTTGAATTGTTCCAGAAGCTTTTCCGCAACCTTTGCACTAACAAGCTTTTGCAGCTCAGGCTGTAATGTGTCACGTCCCCTGTTTGGATCCGTTTCAACTGTGCCTCCATCGGAATCTCCGAGTAGCCACTGTCGACTAACTCTGAGAAAGATGTTGCCTGCAAATTCGTCTCTTTGCGGATCTGCTGCCAACAGTTTCATGTAACTGTCAACGCGCCCATCCAATCTTTCAATCGCCGTAAGGATCGTGACGTCGTTTAAACCAGCTTCCTCGCGCTTTCGAATGGAGACGCCGCCTTCTTCGCCAGGACCATAGGTCCACGTCGCTGGCCCATCCCATAAAATGTTATCCGTAAGCTTGAGTAGCCTAGCAACATCGGCTGTAACACTAAAGAATGTCTGTAGTAAATTGGTTACTCTCTCCTCCCACCATTTCTTGTGATGCTCTTTGGCGTAGCATTGTAGACCCCAAAGAGATAATAGAACTGGGTTAATAAGCCGTTTGAGCAGACCAGGATTGGGATGCAATAGTGATAGCGCGGCAAGCCTATTCAAAGCTAGTCGGAGTCTATGCTCTGAGATGACAATAGTTCCACTAAAGGATTCATGCTCCTCCCCTGGGACGATTGAACCATCAAGAGAAAATGGCCTCAACCATTCAGCAACAGGTGGAGTGGATTTGCCGCTCAGGCTATCAAGTATTGGCTGGACGAAGATAGTAAACCCGATAGTACCGGGGGCCCCATATGAGCGCTTCCCAAGAATGCCATTCCCGATTACATATGACGCTGTCTTCTTCAGATCCGCGTCAGACCCATCTAGTAGAGCGAGAAGCTTGGGCCCAACGTTAGTAAAATAGTCTTCGGGAGATATCCCTTGTGGAACTGAAGAAAGTAGGCGCGATGATTGCATAATTGCTTGTACCGTAATTGGCGGGCCTCCACGAGTTTGTTCAACATCCTGGCCCAGAGATGGGGCAAACTGAGAAGCTAGAAAGAGGATGGTTTGGAACACGCCATCTTTGCGTAAGGGTATTCGCGAAATCCGTGTGGAGACCAAAGCCGTGAACCACGATGCAGTGCTAGCCTGTAGCAAAGATGATAGCACCTCCAGTAAGGACGTTGTGCTGCATCTACGATTCTGTCAGACGGGGGAATGTGGCGTTGGAGGGAGACCTACTTGTCAATCACACTATCAAGCATACTCCTATACTGGTCGGCTTCCAAAGATCTGTGATCCTTGAAGCTGAGAATCAACTCACCGATCCCGCAAATTATATCTGGTAGAATTCTACCGAGAACAATTGGCTGGATCGATGAACGGTCATCCTTGAGTATCTTGTTCAGGCTATTAAGAATACGTTCCAGAAGATGTTTGTCTTGTGATGTTGGATTGGCTGTAGTTGATGCTTGCTTCGCGATGACACCGACTGGAAGCACTGAAATAACGCGTTTCTCCAAGGGAATGCCAACCCCATCGGAGAGGCACGGGTATATACCTTCAAAGGATAGAAGATCAAGCAAAGCGTGCAAAGCTCGACGCCGTCTAGCGTCTTCTAGAGCCAGGTCATGGGCATTGCCTGGAATGCTTTCAGCACTCTCTTGGTGGGTGTCATCTGAAACGAAGGCATTATGGATTCCAGTAATCAAATCTAATGCTCGCTGTACCACGCGGACCCTGGGTGTGTCTTCACGATAGTAATCAATCGGTAAAGTTCGACTCAGAATCTCAATGAGTGAACTCCCTCGAGATTTCTGTATCTCCCCTTAGATGGTTATTAGCAATGGGGTTCGAGATGATAGGGTCTGAGTTGTCGTGCCTTTTTCTAGAACTGGTCGAATGAAAGTATAAGCAGCCTCAAATGCATCCTTTAATAGTTGAGTATCCTCCATTGGTATATCCAGCCTCCATCACCCGTTTCCAAGACATACGAATGTTTCGTGATAATGAATGCTGCTGAGAGTGTCGAGGCTTGAGGTGCATATTTCCCTTTTGGGTCTCTGCCGCGCCAAGACATAAATGACGTCACGCAAATTATTGACTCTGACGCGAAGCCGTGGGTCGCACTAGCCAAATCAAGCCCACGCGTAACTTCCTCCTCGGCGCGACGCTTTGTTGACAGTCCTCTCATCTCAACGTCGCTTCAACGTCGCTTAGATTGACGCTCGACATATCATTTCGACACGCCAGTTGCGAAGATTGGCAGTCGTTTGCTCTGAAAAAGTATCTTTTGGAGGACCTTTTGCCTCAAGCCACCCTTGTCTATCGCCATATCTTCGATTCTCCTAAACGAATTCGAAAACGCTCTTCCCTCTCTTCTCCTGTGGCCGTCTCGGCCACAATATGCAGTCCAACCTCCCTACAGTTCTCCAATAGTCGTCTTACTCGTCAAATGCTCCTCGCGAGAATCAATTTAGTTCTGGATGGCTTGTTGCTATCGGGCTATTTTGGCTTCGGGGTCGACGGATGTTGGAACTTAACCCTATTGATATCGTCGGTGCCCCATCGAGCCCTCGTTGTGGCTGTTGGAAAAATGTCTCGTGGCTATAACTATCAACTCTCGTCAGCCTGCTTTCTCTTTGAGGGGATAGGATGAAAGAGCGGGTGTTTGTTCAGAGCCCCCGCGGCAGCGAAAGAGGGTTTACTATGCGTTTAAGTTCAAATAGAATACGCGTCAGTTCTCCTAAGCTGGACAATAGGATCAACGAACGGATATCCAGCTTGGTGCGTGCAGTTTGGGATCTGAATGGGAGATGGTGGGTGAAACACATTGGGCCCCTCTAATTGAGGAATGTCTTTGGGAGCCACATATGTCCAGTTGGCTGAAAAAAACGTCGGTTCGATTCCGATAATACACCTTGGGCATCGTGTGCCATCTGCTGCAAGTGGGATTTGTCTGAGAACGTGGCCGATGCCTCTTTGAAGGTGCCTACATTCGCCCAAATAGTCGACGTCGCTGGGGATTTTATATACGTTTGCCGGAATCGGTTCACGTCGTATGGAAACATGCAACTGGACTGTAGCAAGGTATGCAATTTCACTAGTGCTGTCTTGGGTTTCTTGCGGGCTACACCATTTGGTGTTGCCGCCAAGATTACATGGCAGGCTTTCGGTTCCAGACGGACATTTTCTATGCCCAGTGGTGGTGTGCGGACTCTTGGATCGTGGGGATGGATTTGAGATTTATATACGGAGAATTCGCGATTCCCTAAGCTGTGGCTGGCCATCCCATGTGTGTTTCAGAGTCTTCAAACGAGCCTCGCTCTACTGGACCCCTGCTTTCCACCCCATTCGTCCCTGAAGCCCCCTGGATCTTACATCGACAAAACCACCACAGATGTACGACTTCGCTTAGGAGTATCCAGATTCGCCACGTTAGTCTCCTCGTCATAAGTTTAGCCTATGTTTGCGGGGAACGCCGACATTAGCGGTATTCTCGAGATGTTTCGAGAATACGCCCACGCGGTTTTTTGAGGATGTTATTTGTCCGCGTTACCGCCCTTCGAATCATCGGAGAGGAATCAAAAACTAGTCTCTGAGGACACTGCGTTACACTCACAGGATATCCCGGTACGCGGGGCTTGAGGCTGTCGAGTGTCAATTCGAATACGTTTGATTGGATGTTTCATTGCAGGCAAGGGCGAGGGAAAGGGGTTGATTCTAGGCGGTACTTTGAAGATACAAACGGCTGCCGGCTTTTTTGGTGTTTTCGAACGATATCTTTTGGCGCATTCCAGTCGCGATCCGTCACTGTGGTTGTTTTTTGTCATGAGGCCAAGTCATCTCCAGCGGTCCAGCCGTCCGTTGACTTCTCAGGGTAAAATATTTGGTCAGTTGGAGGAACTTTGTTTCCAGTCTGCTTCGCGAGATTGGTCTTCGCCGACTCTTTCTTAGGCGGATATTTCGAGATTTGTTGTTTACCATTTCACTTGGTCGAGTAGGATCTGGTGGACGTGGGGGTTAGGAGAGCCATGTAACAAGTCGGGACCTCTCTCGAGTGAGGATCAAAGCCTTGGCTTGTCTGACTTGCTGCGTGCCTTCCCTTAGATCACCAGCTACTGCTCGTTCGAGGGAACGGCCGACAAACCGGATGTCTACCTCGGGATTGAACTGGAGCATCAACACGAGGCTGGCGCTTAAGAAACTCTGTTCCTCGAATTGACGAGATAGTCAATGGGCGAGGGCTGTTCCTGGAAGTGAGGAGGTACCATTGCAAATAACCTGCTGCACTGGGTTAGGCGTGCTGGGATGTTCCTACCGCTCTCCTTCAAGGGGAGCGGTTCTTTATTTTTTTTATAAGTGGCCCGTTCCTTTATACCGCATTGCTCGGACTAACTACTTGACTAGGAAGCTGCTGCATTTAGAGCAGAGAGCGTGTGTATGCACAGTGAAGACATCCCTTTTTCTCTCACGGCTCAGATATTGCTTAGGCATGCTATGACTCGGCTCTGTGTCTGTTCCGCTCGAATGAGCGAGCAAGTTTTGTTTTTACCCGGCCTCTGTTGTATAGGCTAGGTCTTTACTTCCGAATAGATATCTTCATCAACATGAGTTTCCAATCGTGACTTCCGTCTTGACCTCGGCTCCTACCCGCCTCTGAGTAACAGCAAGGATGCAGTTTCTCTCTATACCAGTCGTGGCCACTCTTTCCCATGTGCCGGCCCGTGTTGTGTAACAGTGTTGTTGTCCCTCTGTTTTCTCTTCATCAAATCTACTACACTGTCGTGTGCTCACCTCTCTTTCATTTCTGGTCATCGTACAATCGGCTTTTACCAACAGACTTTTGCGTGCTGGCCATAGAAATTCGTCCGTGGCTATCACAATGATTATCCAGCGTCTTCTCCCGGCTATTTGCATAGCAGCAGCGAGCCATGCTATGATTGCCAATGGAAAGCCGACTGCTGACGAACTCCCTTCCCAGGGTCTTCCAAGTCCGAGGTCCATTCCCGGGGCTGCCGCCCTCGAGAACCTGGAGAAGCAAAAACGTGGATTGTATCGCTGCGGCCCTGACTTTGGGCCCTGTAATGAAGGCGCTTGTTGCTCATGGGCTGGTAAGTCGTGCCCTGCATAACCTCTCGATATTTATGTCTAATTATTCCAGGATATTGCGGTTATGGCCCCGATTACTGCCAGGCTCCTGATTGTCAATTCGAATATGGAAGTGGCTGCGATGCATTAAGATGGCCACAGGGTGAAGATACTTACGATGTCCCTCGCCTCCATGTTGGGGAAGCGCCGTATGGGTTGGTTCCAATCTATCAATGCGTCAAACCCAACACTATTGCGTTGACTTACGATGACGGGCCCAACAAATACACACACGATCTTCTTGATATTCTAGACTCTTACGATGCGAAAGCAACCTTCTTCGTCACTGCGTTCAATTCCAACAAAGGCAGTATCGACGACGCGAATTATCCTTGGCGCGCACTCATCCAACGAATGTACAATAGCGGGCATCAGATTGCCAGTCATACATGGTCTCATCAGAATTTGGACCAGATGACCAGTCAACGACGTCGCGAGCAGATGATCAAAACCGAAATGGCACTTCGCAATATTCTTGGTGGATTCTCGACTTATATGCGTCCTCCTTATTCCGCTTGCTCAGTTCAATCTGGTTGTTTGGCGGATATGCATGATCTTGGATATCATGTTACATATTTCAATGTCGATACGGATGATTACAATAATGCTTCTCCGCATCAAATCCAGCGTTCGAAGGGCCTATTCGATTGTTCGATGTCGATGCACGAGTCAACCGGGCGTCCCATGCTGGTTATCGCTCATGATGTACATGAACAGACAGTCTACAACTTGACAATTCACATGCTTCGACGTCTGTATCAGGCCAAGTACAAGCCAGTGACCTTGGGTGAATGTCTCGGTGATGCTCCAGCCAATTGGTACCGCTGGACTGATGGCACTGCTCGCGTTCCCAATCTATCTGACCAAAGTGGTGATTACAGGCTCCCTGGGAAAAAGCCAGTCTCAAACGACGGCACCTGCGGGAAGGAATATACTTGTACTGGCTCAAAGTTTGGGAAATGTTGCAGTTCACATGGGTTCTGTGGGAACGGCACTGACCACTGCGGATGGGGCTGCCGCGTGTCGTCCGGAGAATGTTTCGTTGGGGTTGGAGAAGCACGAGTGCTCGAAGATAATTCGGATAAACCGGTCGAGCAGAAGCGTGTTGAGCCTGGTGAACCTGAAGATTATCATGGTTATGAAGAAGATGACGATCCTGATGACGATGATAATGGAAACGAGGACGAGGTCAAGGTCAAGGTTAAGGACGAGCTTGACGAGAAGCGTAAAGGTAGAGATGGTCCCGAAGACGGAGATGAGGACGCGGAAGGCGAGCATGAAAAAGATGATCAATATACAAGCCAAAAGCAGGAGCGCGACGATGACGATGAAGGGGATTACAAAGAAGATGAATTCAAGGACTATGAGGACGATGAGTGAGCCTGTTGCTGGTTGTTCGATCCTTACTTCATGACTAGTTACTTCTGGCCCCTGGATTTAGCGCTGGCTCACAGCGGCTCACAGCGGTTTGCCCAGCCTTTATGTATTAGTTTATCGCATTGTTTATGACAAGCCCGAAATCTGTGTTCATACCATTGCTAATGAGCCAGGGTGCTCAGTGCCTTGAGGTCTGTAGCTGACCTATTAGAATCGCCTACCGGCAGAGATCCAAGCAACTTCTAAGTCCATAAGCGATATCACGAACTGTAGGTGGTCTTAGGACATTACGGGACACAGGAACATTGTACTTTGATACACAGCCGTAGTAGCTATAGTTAAGAAAAAATTGCTCTGTATGGGTGGCTTGGGTGCTCGAGAATCGACTATCATACACTTGAAATACGACATTTGCCTATGATGTAATTTGGATCTGTGCAGATTTCCCCGTAGAGGTCACATAGAACGATGATATATTTGTTGATGCAGATATGAAGTTCGTTCTGGGAAGTTAGACAGGATGCAGGCATGGGTAAAACTATAAATCATGTGCAGAACGACATCGAAAAAGGAATCAGGATAGAATATCCGGGGTATATAGCTGCTGAATAACAAATGTTTCGATCTCATTAATGTGAAAATCGTAGTTCTCGTAAAATGCGCCGGTTGGATGCTATCAATTGATTTGAGAATAGGGAGGACGGAGGTTATTGGTGAATGTGAATCATTTGCGAATTACTTTCAGCAATGGCGCAATTCTTGCTTTGCGACTTAGTCCCACACGGTAGGTCACTTTTTTGTTTACCGAGATGGGACTGTGCTTGTCTGGACCCTTCTCTGCTGGCTTCTTCGGGGTGGAGGACGGTTGTTTTGTGTCCGTGTTTTGCAGTGCTGTACGTTGGTTCTCTTTCTCGTGGGAAATTTCCTTGGTAGTTGAGTTTACGTTTCCTGTAGGATCTTTAGGATCTGGTTTTTCAGGGGATATTTCCATATCCTCGACGTGAATGGGATCTTCTTGAGCCTCTACGGCATTTGGTCCAGGTTTCGGCTGAGGTGGAGCAATCTCGTCAAGTTCCGCAAGTGGTTGGGGTGTAGGAACGTCGTTAAGAGTCTGGGTTTCATTGCAATTTTGATTTTCACCCGGGCGAGACATTTTAACAGGTATCTCGACAGCAATAGTATCGGCCTTCTTTTTGGGTTTTCGAACTCGTTTTTTGGGAACCGAAATAGAGCCTTCGTCGTCGTTTATGTCGGTTTCGGCTGTTTGGGAAGCGGTAGCCTTCATAGAAGGGTGGAGGCCTGTAGTAGAGTCTGTCTTCTGATGGTCGATTATGCCCTCAGCCTTAACGGTGATCGCTTTCGACAACTCGGGACTCTTCTCCTTTTCCGGAAAAGTCACGGGCCGCTCATCCACCCAGATCACATCATCCTCTACATCGGAGTCAATTGTTTTTCTGATGATGACTGAAGTCGTTTTTCCTCTTTTCAATTTCTTCTTCCCGGACGTTTTGCGCTCCTTTTTCGGGAGCTGCGCTTGTGGAGGAGTAACATCGGCTTGCACAATGGCATCAACCGCTGGTGTGAGGGATATTTCCGGCCTGGGTGAGTCTGTGAGATTATTGTCCAGACTGTAAAGTTTGTCCGCAGTGATATCTGTTCCTTCAGCTTCATTCTCAGCAGCATTTGGAGAACCATGCAGAGGTATGGGTGACACTTTGCTTTGCAAACTCGGTTCTGCGTATTGAACATCGTCGCCAGGCACGGCAAAGACATCTACTTCCCCAACCCTTTTGACTCTTGATCTCGAAGGTCTTGGCTTATACAATTCCTTCGGCATTCCACTAAAATCATCTGAAGCCAATCCGTCCTGGTCACTCAGCTGGTCGTCAATAATTTGAACCTTTGATTGTTTTTTGGGTCGATGAAGTTTATTCACGGCCGTTTGAACGGAGACAGGCAATGCAAGCTCATCCAAGCTGTTAGCAGATGATGCTGGCGGCTGCCCTTCGTAGGCCGTCAAGGTTCGACGAGCCCGTGCAAAGCTTGTTGAGGACATTGGTTCAGTGTCGTGAGGAGAATCTGTAGGCATAATCATTGATTTAGAGCGGCCTAACTTATTCTTTTGTGATTGACCACGGATGTCCGGTGGTCTCATTGGGTCATCAGCCGCATTGTGGTAAATATGCGTGCTAGACTCCTGTTGAAGGGTAGACTCAGCCATGTGTATTTCGTTATTGGGTGGCATTGCGAATTCAACGCTCTCTAGCGTTTCTCCTGAAATCGGATAATAATTGTTCTCAAATGGAAGCCCTGCAAAGTCCATTGATTGCCCTTTATGTTCATCTCCTGACGCCATTGTTCTTCTTCGCTTAAGTTTAGTATGTTCGAGGTTGCCCACTTGTCGCATCTCGTCCAGTATGCCAATCGTCCTGCCTCTTTTTAAACTAGCTTTTGAAGAAGACGCCGTTCGTTCATCCGCCATTCTTCCATTGAGGTGACCGATGGCGGCAATATCTTCTTCTATTGATAACGCAACATTAGCACAATTGGCCAGTGCTTCCAAATGAGATTGATGCACCCACCATTCAATTCCTCAAAATTCTGGTCACCAATCCCACGATCCCCCTGAACCTGAAAACTCGGCCTCGTCGGGCTAGTGGAATTAAGAAATTCATCAAAGTTCACTGTCAGACCCGGACCCAGACTCGCAACACCATCGACACCTTCCGATGAGGCGGATTGACCGGAAACCTGCAAAGCGGGGTTTTCATGCTGTATCGCGTCTGGCGCGTCTCGGGACGCCTCTTGCAAGGGAGCAATGGTTGCTATACAATGCCCAAGTTCATCATCGGACTCGTCTGAGTCTTGTATGACTCGAGGCACAGACATTGTGATGGGCGTGAAGGCGCTGGATTGGAAAAGTTGAAGCAACTTTTCATGGTCAGTTTAGGTTGATGTGTGAGGTTCAGAGCACGATCGAATGGTGAGACGGAAAGCACGCGCACTTTCACGTGATGATAGATCGGATTTTGAATCGATAAGATTAAGATAAGATTGAGATGAGATAAGGTTAACTAACTATGCCAAGCCGGCTGTCGGCGAGTGCCAACTGTAGACTTCGCAACCTTCTTCCACGGTTGAGGTCACAACACAACTCAAAGCAACAGACGTAGCCGAAGCAGAAGCGCATTTAAAACCATCATAATAAGGTTAATACATTGCGTACATTATAAGATGCAAAGTACTCTAGAAGCAACCAGGGTATCCAAACCATCAAATTCAGTACCACTCCAGCCTAATCATTCGAAAGCAAACCCCTTCGCCAAATAGTTATTCGAGATTCCCCGGTTTCATTACTCCCCTGCCAAAGAAATCACTGATGAGACCAAACCGATCCCTACTCCGTTGTAGTTCGGCCTGGAAAAGTTCATGCTGGTCCGCTGCTTTGACCTGGCGTTCTCGAATAGCCTTAATCGTGGCGTTTTGCGGTGAGCAGATGGGACATTCGATCTCTGTATCAACGGTGTTTAGGCAGCGTTGGTGGAAGGAGTGTTTGCAGAGGAAGTGCACTGTTGGGAGATCTAGACTGCCGCCGCAGGAAGAGCAGCGACGGGCTTGGAAGACGGTTGGTTTAGTGCCGAGTTCGGAAATTTCTTGCCTTTTTGTTTCGGTTTCCGTGGTGTAGCTCGTGATAAGGCGACGGTTCTAAACATGTTGCGTTAGGCGTAAAATGCATCATACGATTAGGGGAAGGAAAAATAAAGTACTCACGTTTGAGATTTCTTTCTTATCCCGTTCTATGTTGTCACTGAGATACTTTTTAATCATACCCATGGTGACAACTGCATTATTACTCAGCGTCTGGATAACTTGTAGCGGTGACATCAATCCATCTTGATCAATGCGTTTCAAAACAACATCAAGTTCATCGCCGGCTTCTTCCAGGGCCTTGGGGCTCGAAGCAAAATATGCGAGGGCGTCAATATAGAGCCGAGGTTCCTCAGGACCGTATTTCCTCAAGGCTTTGATCACGCCGGCAGTATCCTTCGCTGACATGTATGATCGCAGTATGTCTGACCGTAGCCCTTGTTGTTCCCGCACCAGTGTTGTTCCTTCTTGGAAGCCCGACAGATCGGACAACAATAGGACATTTGAGGTAGAAACCGGGATCTGTTCAAACAGTTAGCAAACATCGATTCATTTTGAGTATGTGTTCAGTTCTTACGTCTTTTCCTTCGATAAGCTGCTTCGCCTTTGACTCCCATTCTTGCTTTTCGGATGGGTCCTTCTTGCGACTCGCCGTATCGAGGTACATCTCAAACAGCGTAGTGTACAGGTCGACCTTATCATCCTCCTTTAAATCCTTTTGTTGGATCAAAGCCTCCAGGAAAACAATAAATTCCTGAGGGTGATCAACAAATGATGAAAAAGATGTCCTCGGCTTCGGGACATCGTACTCGACCGGATCTTCCATCTCAGTCACGAGCTGCGGTTCGGCTGGGGTGGATTTTGCCTGCCCCGGTTTGGAAGTGTTAAAATAAGGCAAAGGAATAAGTGAAGCTAGATTATGCAGGCCTCCAGCACCCCCTTCCTTCTCGTCCTTCTGCACCTCCGCCTCTTTCTTCCGTCTTGGCCGATATTGTCCGGTGTAGTAATCGATGAAAAGCTTGGTTGTAGGATGTGGGCAGTGTTCTAACAGCACACGAGCATACTTCATGAGATTGGGATAAGCCTATTCGATGTAAGCACGGGTTATGGGACAGTGGGCGACAAGAGCAGGAGAATAACATACCAAATCTGGCGCAAGACTCCATATGAACTGCAGCGCTTCAGAGTACTTCTGCGAGTCTTCAATCAGGATATCAACGACCATGTCGTTTTCGCCGTGCTTTGTTGCGAGATATGTCGCCTGCTCAAAGTAGCCACCCTGTCGGCACATCGCAATCGCGGTCTCTAAATCAAACTTCAGTTCCCCGGGCGCTTTGATGAAGGAGTCGAGTTTCGTTGTATCTTTCAGCTTTGCATAACAGTTTAAAAGCAGCGTCGTGTGATCAGCCGTAGCTTTTTCATGGTCATGAAGCTCTTCAAGGTACTCGATGAGATTATGGATGCGTTGTGTATCGAGGAACTGATCATGATTAGCATGAAATCTGCTACGAACCTCGAATGAATTTCGTTTACCTTGCGGATGACCTGCGACGGTTCCGTATTATCTATCGCACGGAGATATTGTTGCATCGCTGTGTCATAATCTCCTTTCTGATAGAGGTAATCGCCATATTTGCGAAATATAATATTTTGCTGAAGCGTATCCACGCCAGCTTTTTGAGCAAGGTTGATGGCTAAAATATAAAGGTTTCTCTGGTAAAGAATCTCGAGCTTCTGTTGTAGGGTTTTCTCATGATACCGATACACCTACACGGTTCATTAGCACAGGCGAATCCCTGACGTGGAAGTATAGTCATACCTTGCCCTCCACCGTGACAAGAAACAAGTCTCCCCACTCCATGAAAACGTGCTTGGTTTTCGATGATATTGACTCAGAATGCGCGATAAATTTCAAATCCGGTTCAAGAAGAGTGAAGTTGGAAGTGTTGAAGATCTCGTCAACGTGGCTACTCCCAAACTTTCGCAGCGTATCCGATTTAGCCAGCGGAGCCAACGGCGGGCAAACCAAAGCGATATAGTCCTTGAACACATCAATTGACGTCTTGGGACTATCGAAAGCAAAACTTGGTCCACGCCCACTCGTCCTATATGTGTATATTGCGTCTTCCCGCGCAACCAAGATGTCACCCGTGTCTTTGTCAAACGACATACAACCAACACCGCAGCCAAGGTCTTCCAGGGTGCGAGGAGGCTGGCCATCTCCTTTCCCGCTAATAATCAAGGTGAGTATGCGCCCAGTTGTAGCAATGAAAAGAGTCGTTGTCGCTCCCCGCTGCGCCTCCAATCCCGTAATCGGTTCCTCCGATTCAAAGACTGTCCTCTGCTCTGCACCCCGGTCATGGATCAGATCACCCCTAACCAGAGTCACGGAGCCGTTTGCAAACCCCACCGCAACCTGCCATAGATCATCCAGCACAACGAATGCCGAAACGGGGAACTGCCTCCTCTTGTTCTGCACTGTCTTTGATGATCGACACCGCGGCCCACCGGTCTTCTTGTCCGTTTCGTTCAGTGCCCATACCTTCAGAACAGGTTCGCTAGACAAATCTTCGCCGAGGGTTACGAGGTACGATGTTGAAGCGACCTGTTTCATATGCGTGATCGAGCCGGTATCGTAGGCCTTAAAAGAGCGGATGACCTTGAAGGTCTTGGAAAGGATGTGGACGACTCCATCTGTGGTACCAAGGAAGAGGTTCTCGGAGCCTGTACACACACAGCTGGTGTCGCTCTGTTAAAAGTTAGCATATCGTAGACGGTGTTTCGCGTGGCCGATGTCGCAAGAGGGGAGCTTGGGTACTGACGTTGAAGATGGACGGCCCATCAACATCGGAAATCTGGACCTCTGAGACTTCAAAAAAGTTGAATGCTTTCCACTAGATGAGTTAGACCTATATCAAGCGTATATCAAAAGCAACGAAGCTCACCGATGTCAAAGCCATGCTATCCTATGTGAACCCCATCGATGCTTGACTTGTTGGTGGTGGCATGGGGCGTTGAGATGACGCGCCAAGTCGGAACCAGACCCGTGAACGGGCCGAGAGAGCTTAACTAAGTCAACTTAACTTCGTCAACATGCAGTGGGTGCTTCGCACGTCATTATTGTTTCCAACAGTTTAGTTCTTGTCATACTCCTGGAGGAATGTGAGACTCAAGTCTCAAGACAATAATTGGCTTCTCTGGCGTGGTTTAACTATCTCCCTGAGCTGCTGCATATTCTTGTGCATAGGAAGTTTCTGCTAATTATGCGTGTTTTTCATGAATTCTAGGCCCGTTGTCTTTAGGCGGCTGGAGTGAATCTGCATATGCCTTCTCTGCGAATCGCCAGCTGCAGTAATACCTGTGCGCTGCTTCTCATGTCTGATAAACACAGCTCCTGACACAGAAATCTGACTGTAGCGTGAAATGGGATAATAATGATACATCCAAGAATTCCCAAAGAATGTGGAAACTTTTAGGCCCTTGCGACGAATCCCATTCTCTTTTCGCAGACTCAAGAAGCTAACAGGCCGAGAGCTAACGTGTTTGACGTTTCGAGCGACCTAATCTCTTGCAAGCTCATTGAGGAAAAGCCGCGCCTGCGTGGCGATGGACTCTTGCAATGCTGCAATGGACTCCATATACTTTTTGAACAGGGCTTCCCTGTTCGACTGTCGATTTCTGCATGCTTCTTCGCCTTCAGCTGGCTCTCTTGCAGTTCGGCAGCCACAGGTTCTACAGGACTCGCATTCAGTCTGTAGCCGGTAATTACGGGCTGGAGGGAGCAGGATCAGCCGGGACAAGGACCGAGGCGGGTGCAGCACGAGGAGAGGAGGGCGCGTTAAGAGCAGGAACGGGAGCACGAGCCGAAGCAACGCGGGCAGAATTGGCATGGCGAGCACGGGACGAAGCCGACGTCGCACGAGCCGAAACACGAGCCCGCGAACGAGCCGGAGCAGGAGCCGGAGCAGGAGCCGGAGCGCGTGCGGATGTTTTCTGACCGCGGCGGCCACGACTTGCGACCACGCGCGTTGGAACGGGTGAGTTGGCTTCTGTTGATAACGCTTCTCAATTCCAATTAATTTGCAGTCTGTCTCCCTTCGTTATAAACGTTGGTCTTACCTGGCCGGAAGGAACAGCGACAACCGCAGCCGTTCCAATGACAATTGGCACAAGAACCATTGAAATGACCCTCAACAACGACACAGCGATCAAATGGGCCAAGGCCCCTTTCACATCGCGCACAAGCTACTTCGACCTGCTGTCCGATGGCCTGTCCAAGCAAGGCTTTCCTATTCTCAGGACGCGTAAAAGGAAGGACGCGGTCCTCCTGGCGGTGCACCTCCCGTGTAAGTACCATTGCCTTGAGCAGCCTCCCAGGAGCTGACAGGGGTTGGGGGTTTTCTTCCACAATTCTTACAATATCCTCAAAGGTGTAAGGACGAACGAATACGGTCGCCGTGTTGGGGCGGGTAGTGCTCTCTGTCGCCGGGGCCTCGCTCACTGAGTCCATAACTTCGCTTTCAGTGGATGGCGCTCTCTTGATGGGTATGTTGAATTCAGGCATGTCGGATCATAGATGAGCGTAAGGGACTTGTAGATAAAACCTCTGACAGGTATGAATTGCAATTCAAAATCTGCAATACTGTAGTATGGACCGTACGAGATGTCGAGCATTTACGGGTGCAGCAACGCGCAACTTAGGTAGGTACATACAGTACGGTGCTGTAGTTACTGTACGTCAACATCAACACCTTGACCCAGCTGACCGCAGAGTGGCTGTGATTGAACATTGTTCAGCACATGCACGCAGGATAACAGGGGAGGGAGCATACAGTATGTAACTGATTATTCAAAATTGTGAAAGCCATACTATCCTATGTCAACTCACTTGAGTCGTTGTTGGCATTGCCTGGTGGCATGCATTGAGATGACGCGCCAAGTCTGAACCAAAGATGCCTCGTGCGGGCAGCGACGGGTGACCACAACGACGTCAACTTCATTTACATAACTAACTTGACTGCTCCAAACACATGCTATTACTGTGTATCGTTTTCAACTGTCTGTTCTTCATCATAAACTGGGCGGACACAAGATTGCAAAATACCAAGATTAGGAATCAGTTGTTCAAGTGTATTGCTACACTAGATTGATGCCTAATTCGGCGCGTTTGCAATTTCCATGCACCTGTTTCGCGTTTGTGGTCTACGAAATCCATAATTAGTTTCCTTAAAGCGAGCTGCTGAGATTAATATTGAGTGACTTTACTGCAATCTGGAGAATATCGTGTCAGCTAATGGTCCTAAGGGGACCTTCAAAACGTTTGGATTTGGGAATGTGAAGATTTTAAGGCTCTCGGGCCGATCCTTATGGCTTTTTAAGATACCTAGACTGGGAACAGCCCTATGGCAATCGTGTACATTCACACAGCAGAGTTTCCAAACGAAAGGGGCTAGATAGGACCGTAGAGCGGCCCAACTACTCTCTTGCAAGCTCATCCATGATGAGTCGCGTTAGGTCGACCATTGCAACCTGCATTCTTGCAGTTATCTCCATGATATGGCGCAATCTTTCTCGTCGAGATTGCAGGTTTCTGTAGTCGTCATCTTCTTCAAACGCCTCCATCGCTGTTCGACGGAGAGAAGTTCTTTCGAGGATCGTGGGCAGAATTGGGCGCGGAGTATCGATTGGGGCTTGTTGAATTACCGGGAACGCATACTCGTGGCGGATGGCGCTCGCAGCCGCAGAGGTAGGGCTGTAAATAGAGGCGGGAATCGGGACGGGAACAGGAGTGGGAACACGAACGGTAGTGGAAACAGGAGCAGGAGTGGAAACAGGAACAGAAGTGAAAACAGAAGCAGGAATGGGAACAGGAACAGGGGTGGGAGCGGGAGCGCGAACGGAAGCAGCAGCGGGTGGGTGAACTGGAGCGGCAGCCGGAGCACTGACGGGAGTCGCGGCCGGAGCTTGAGATGGAGTAACAGCGGGAGCCTGAGTGGAAGAAGCAGCGGGGGAACCAGCAGATCCGACAGTGGGAGCGCGAACGGAAGCAGGAGCGGGTGTACGAACTGGAGCGGTGACCGGAGCACTAACGGGAGCCGCAGCCGGAGTGGAAGCAGCAGCAGCGGCACGAACTGGAGCGGCGGTCGGAGCGCGAGCTGAAGCGGGATCAGGATCGAGTACTCTTTGGCGGGGAGGGGCTCGAGTTGGGGTCTTGCGGTGTATGGGCTCAGCTGTCATTCATACCTGTCAGTCACTTCGTATCCGTTTCAATTCCTTTTTGGTGCTAATTACCTCGTCGAAAGGAGCAGTGAGCGCCTTGGCTGTTATAGTGACAGTTGATACAAGACCCTTTCAAATACCCGTCAACAACGACACAGTATTCAAATGGGCCACAACCCCTTTCACAGTTTTCGCAGTCAAAAACCTCAACTCCAACCGTGTGTGCAAACACAGCCTCCATATTTGCGGTGCGAGAAGGCGAAAAGACGCGATCATCCCGGACTTGGATTTCTCGGATACGTTTCATCTCTTTGAAGGCATGTCCTGCGATTGAAAGACGACACAGACATCCCGCCGCAATCTCATCAATGTCCCAAGTGGTGAAGGTTCTGTTGGAGGAGGGGGAGGTTGGGTCATCTATCTTCGGGTTCTCGATCGCTGCGCACGCAGCCGCTGTTTCAACGGATTGCGCGGGCTTGATGGGTGGGTCCAAGACCGATGTTGTCATAATTAATGGTTGAGAGGTAAAAGGGAGCGTGTAGGTAAACACTTGAAAGGTTTGAGTGTCGTCCCTGAGTTACATGAGCTTCAAAAATTCTTTACGCATGACTTGTTAAGTAGAACCCGTGGTTCGCTACGCGTAGTATATTGAACCTCTACGCGTTGTGACGTGTTCCTGCTGGCCGGAGAACGCCGTAGCATCGACAGTACACAGTCTGATAAATAAGGGGCGGATAATACGCTGTAAGTGGCTGTTCTGAACTTGAATGGCTAGTAAAGTCGAAAGAATTTCGCGGGCGAGCAGACACACCAGTCTACCCCTCGAGCTGACCCTGGCTTGCAGAAATTTATAGCTATATAGCGAACTAATCTATGTAAGTTCATTCTAACAGGCACCTTTGTCATGCAACAAACTGTCAGAACGTACGTACTGTACATTGAAAACAACAACCACAGTTTAGTCTCCAAACCCTTCTTTCAGGGCCTGCGAGTCCGCAAACTAGAATGAGTCTGCTGTCCCGTCGACGACGCTGCAGTCCTACTCGTCTGAAAGCTGACATCCGCATGAAGTTCCCAGCTTTGCAAGAAACTTCCAGCATCCGCAATCGCTTGGTTTAAATCGAAATCGTCAATGCCGGGGAGGAATCCCTGACCGTCTTGTTGTTTGGTGGTCGTGGTGGATGCTGTCAAGGTAAAGGGAAGAGCTGTTCCTAGAGAGTCGAGCGATGATTGCTCGGGGCGAGGGGCGGGTGGTGGGGTTGGAAGTGGTTCGTTTGAGTGGGAAGATATAGAGCCAGGTGCGGGTGGCTTTTGGACATCGATAGGTGCTTTGGTCGGTTCAGTTGATTTGGATCCGGACCTCTCCCTGGTAGCGGAATCATTTTCTGCTCCGCTCTTGGTTTTGGTCTTTTTCACGGTACTAAAATCATAGGGCGTGATCGCATTTATCATGGCCTGGGTGCTGCTTGGCCCTTGACTGGTAGAGTGTTTATTATTCAAAGATATATCGGTTTGCCGTCGCGGTGTATTGAAAGAAAGGAACGGTTTGATCTGGGAAGCCGGGACGTCTTTTGCATGTGTATCGGAATTAGTCTTCTCGACTGGGGGTGGAGCCTTTTCTGGGCTCGAGAGGTCGTCTTGGAGAGACTTTTGTGCAATTGCTACCGCAGCCTGTGTTGATAAATTGTCGAAAGTATCACCAGCGTGGCTAGTGACCATGCCGTTCGTAGCAAGGTAATCGGTTGAATGAAGGGAGATCATCTGATTCTGACATATCGCCTCCGGGACAATCTGCGCAGATGGCAGACCAGCAGACGTAGTAGCCCCTGAATGCCTGTCCTGATATCCATTTGATTCTAAATTGGTGTTCAGCTGGAGGCTTGGGGTAGATGCCTTCGATATCGCTTGTTTCGACATCGTCTGTGCTCGAGCTCGGTTCGTATCCAGTTTAGTCACCTTGCTTACTAGGCGTTGCTGTTTTGATGCCTGAGGGACATCTGCAACGCGGCTGTAGAGAAAAGAGTCAGGTGGCGCGACGCTATGCGTGGAGGTCTTTGGGTTTCGAGAAGCCTGTGAGGTGGTAGCCGTTTTAACTGGGTTGGACTGTGCAGCGATATCCTCATTATTGACGCTTGAGCCAAGTTGAGCGGAAACAAGATTCTTGGAGGACGCAGATGCACTCCGGCCGCGTGTAGCCTTGGTTCGACGACCTGTCTTCTTCGTGACGCGAGACGCTTTTTTGGCCAAGTCAGCAACCGCTGGAGGAATTGCACTCTGGTTCTGCACAGCATTAACTGGCGTAAACTCAGAAACCTGCGGCCTGATTAAGCTGTCATTGGAACCGTCTGATACCTTGGTGACAGAGGTTTGACTCTTGGACGTGGTCTGTTGCGAGACATGCCTCACAGATCGAGTCGTAGGTGTTGGACTAGGAGGTTCTCGTCGGTCCATATCATGGTCGTCAAACGTTGTCCGATCCTTTCTCAACCAATCTGCACCCGATGTGTTTTGTGATGTAGGTCCTTTGGACGAGCGGTTGTCGAACATGCCATGTTTGGATGGAAACGGAGGACGTGATGTGTCTCGTACCACGCTCGTGGCCTGTTCTTCACATGTATCTTTTGCAATCACTTGACTCTGTGTGTTCCTCGTTGGAGTACCTGGAGAACATGCCGCGGACTGAGAAGCATGGTTTCGGTGCTGAACATCGCGGGGAGGTTTCGAGGTGGAATCGGGCACAACCACGGTTCCAGGCACGAACGACCTTGCAACCGGAGAGGTAACGTCTTCTTCCAGTTGTGTTTTTGACTCTCTGACTTTGCTCCACGGATTCACCCACCCGTCCTCGATAGGCCCCTTTAGGCTTGCACTGAAAATAAACAGTGGCTGCCCTTCCAAATATCCTCTGGCCAGCCGTTCGATTTTCCGTCTCTTAGCTGCACGGGAAACATCGTCGATCTCGCTATCGGAATCCGAAGACGGGATTATTATCTCTGATGGAGTCGGAGAAAGTGGTTCGAAGGAGAGGGGGCCACCCGGCCACTTCAGGGACATCTCGACTTTCACGCCCAAGATTCGGAGAACGATCTGCGGCTGCTGTGACACGGCTCTGGAGCAGCCGGTGCAGCCACGGCTTGTCCAAACTAAGCATTGGGTAATTGAAAATATGAAAGCCTTGTAACTACTCCCTGCTGCCAGCATTTAAAGCTGTTGCTGGAGGAGCTTCTGCGTCTAGGCAGGCGGTTGTCCGTGGACGTGCACGATCCCTGCCCGAGAAGTGCAGTGAGGCGCGAGGTCACGGGATGTCGTGTTTTCACTTTACGCGTGTGTGTTGCCTGGCCAACCGCGAAGTTGGTTTTGCGTTGGAGTGATTGGCCTGACGTGGCGCCTTACGAGAGTTGTCAAGCTCGAGACGACGATGAACGACGGCAAACACTTGCATGCGAGAAGCTGATGTGCATTGCTAGCTGATTCCTAGATCAACTTAGTGGCGACCGAGCTGATTTGGATGAAATCCTGATGAGATTGACAGCTAACGATATCCTCAAGACGAGGTAGATCTAGGAGATTCTCACCTTTGAGAATGAAACCGCCTTGCGCCTCGCTGGCCAAACCACAAGGCAGCCTTTGATTCTGACGCAACGCTGCAGCAAATTCTGTTTCATCCGCGGTGAATTCGCAGTTTGACGCCATGATTATTGCGATCCGGCCGTGAAGTGGCCCTTGCGTTGAGCTCGGACGGAGAAATGCGGTAGGGCTGTCGGATTAACGCTATTCCGACCATCCGTCGGGCTTACTAGTTCGGGAACTTTGTTATGATGAAATGGCTTCCGTATTTAAACTGTCGCGCTGATCGACTCGCGCTTCTTTGTTACTCGCCAACACAAGATCTCTCATCGTCGAGATGTCCACGACGGCGTACTAACATCTGAAGTTCATTCTTGAGTATTCATATAGTCAATATACCTTTCGTCGCGCCCTTTGTTTACGCTCTGACTGTTTGTCTGGGTTCCAGCTGTTGCCTTGAAGGTTCAATAAACCCACACCGCAAGACGTACAACAGCTGCACCAACCTGCATTACATCCAATAAATTAGTCATGGCATCCAGGGAACCATGGCTCGACGGTCTTTCAGACGACTGGGAAGCTCAATCCCGCCTTTCCACACTTTCGCAGACGAACGGCTCCCCCAAACCGGCGCGTCGGTCAAATCTCTCGCTTGATGCTTCATCGCAAGACCCTATGGCTCAGGACTGTACAAGCAGGTCAAATAAACACCTTCGCAGGTCCTCAACTTCCTTTGCGCAATCTCGCCAGAAGACCCAATCTTCACGTTCACCGACCACCTCCATTAGTGCTGAACCAACGCATCCCGCGCAATGTCGTTCTTGTTCTGGCGAGTCAGTTCAGCAAAGTTCCAACTTGACATCTCGAACCTCACACACATCAATCGGCCCTTCGACAATATATATTAAACCAACAAACAGGAAAGAGGGTGGTACTCCAGAATGGAAACGGCGGCTGTTACGTGGCGATGCGCCCATGGGTGAAAGCGGTGATTTGTTTGGACCGATTGGACTACAGAAACTATTTACACCGCCTCTTGGTTCTGAGTCAGTGATACAACCAGGCCAGTCACGACGCGAAACACGGGGCAAATCGTCGCTGAGGTCGAGATTGTCTGGAAACCCGCAACTCTACGATACTCGAAGCTTTTCGAACAAGGGAGATTCGCAGAAAAGGATGCAACGGTCTTGGGATAAGGAGAATATTAATCTCACCTGGATGGAGCGAATGTCTGAAGTTTCAGCAGCCGAACTGAGTCGTTTACTTATCGGTATTAGCGAGCACGACATGGGACAATTAAAACAGGAGTTCTCTAGGCTCAGCCTTAGTTCGGCTGGTTTTTCTACGGGCGAAACAAGAAATCGGTCAGCGAGCGCTCTTGAAGACACAAGGAACGAGGCAATCAGCCCAGTACCGTTACCAACTAGCAACAATTGTCAAGGCGAGAGCTGCCTAAGTGTTCGCAGACCAACCTCCAGCGCCAGTGATTGCTATTGCGACCAGTATTCTGAGCCAAGTGAAGGTTACACGGGGCTGGAAGACTCTATTGAAATGACCAGCCAGTCATTGCCAGAAGGATTATCCATGGGTACACATGAATTCGCGTCCGCGGGTGGGTTTGTGAACATGCGACGTGGAGGACATTCGGACGATAATTCTTTCTATCGAAGGTGGCTAAGCCCGGCAATAACCCCTTCTCAACTCCCTCCATCCCCTTCTACCTCCCGCATTCAAAATCGCTCTCCTGGTACTGGGCGGAAAGGCAGCTCTCGACGCGTGCCTGCAAAATTTCCTCATCCCTTCACGCCAAAGAAGCAGTCTTCTAATCCACATGAAGGCAGCCACCAACCCGATATAAGTGCTATGAGATCCTCTGGTAGTCCCTTAAAGCTATTTGGCGACTACGATACTTTCACGAATAACAAGCTTCTCCGACGTATGAGCCAGTTCGAAGAGACCTTTGACGCCCCTATTGAAGAAGAAGGCGCCTCATGTGCGATAGAGTCGGATGAAGACAGCGAAAACGATGCCCATCCTATCTTGAGCGAGCGGCGGAACCGATCTGGAGCTTCACGCCACACCTCTGCAAGGTCAACCGCCAAGTTGAATGTCGCGAAAGAAGATAATGCAGTGTTTCGTTCATCAAGGCATTCTGATAAAAGAGTTCTCAACAGTCCGACAAAGGAATCTGCCCCGAAAAGGAGGCGAACTCTGTTGGCTGCCAAAAAGCCTAGCCAAACATGGCATGAACCTATCATTGAATCAGCCGAATTCAACTCTGCACAAGCTAGTCCTCAACAACCCGCGGAAGCAATCAGAGTTATCAAGCCGTCTCAGGGGAATCAATCCGCAAGTCGCTCTGAAAAGTCGACACCAGCCCAAACACGTCAAGACAACCACTCATCATCTCCTTCAAAGTCCGCAATGAGTCGCAGTAGCGGCCCATCTTCGAGAGCTATGAAGCATGGGCCTGTTGCAAATGTTGCCAGAAAGGGGTCGATCACGACACAGGACTTCCTGAACGAAGCGACGAAGATAATGAATCATATCCGGACACATGGTGGTCCTAAAAAGGGGCTTCCTAGTTTACAAGAATCCGTAGCAGAAAGCGAAGACGGCTTTGGTGACACATTCAGCGATGCGTCGACTCAAGAGGAATTTTCAAGACCACCAAGCCGTGTGGGCGGTGGATCGAGAACCCAGGAGGTCACCCATGAGCCGGACCCCAAGATCATCAGTCATCTGAAAAGATTTGAAGATAGTGATGAGCTGGACGTTTTCATGGGTACCTCAGTCATGTCTCTTCGTCTGAAATCGCAGCAAAAAGGGGCAAGACGGCTAGCCTCTTATGCTGAAGCAGATGAAATAGCGAGTAGCCCGACAAATATTCGAATTCGTGAAGGTATCAAACATTTCCATTCGAGACAGCAAAGCGCTGGACAAGCTTCAGATATTCACACGGATTTGGGTATCTCGAGAGAAGATCTGAGAACGGCAACGTCCACTGGAAGCATCTCCGCTGGCTCCACGGGCAGTGCGAAGGCAAAGGGAATCATCTCATCACAGATGATTTCGCACTTGATCCCCGAACGGGTGGGAGTAATGACATACGACAGAACCCACCACATGTGGATCAAGGGTGGACGACTCCAGGATCAACTCCATGCGTCCCTTGTCAGTGAGGATGACCCCTTCCGAGATATTCCAGATCTTAGCGTGGACGAATTACGCGAGATAATGGCAATACGAAATGCGCCCCAGGATTCGACAAAAGCAAAGCAGTCCGACCAAACCGATAACGCAGCTTCAAAAGCTGATCAAGAGAAGCCAAAATCGCCTCAAGATGGGAGTGGCCCACGCCCCCAGACAGGAGAGATCGCGCCCAAGGTTCCTTTTGACTTGAGCAGTGTACAGTCCAAATCCACCCGGTTCACATCGAGTGAGCGCCAACCCGAGACAAGAGCGACATCATGGGCCACGGAGGATATAACCAATCCGCCCGTGCAGCTAACAGCGCAACTGAAGTCTGATATCTCACACCATGCGCAGGAAGCAGAACATGAAACCCGTTTGCACGATGGTTACCCGTCGCCTCTTCCATCACCGATTAGTAGCAACAGGAGACAGGCTAGAGCAGTCACCATTACTTTCTCTTCTCCACTCGTCTCTCACGTTGGTTATCAGGACGAGCATCTGCCAACTGAGGAGCATCACACAGATGAGCCTGCGGAGTCCCATGCCTGCTTGGAAACAACAAATGTTGAGACGGCAAACACTAGCAAGCGTCAATCGCCTGCTCCAGGTGCTTTATCTTCGCAGCATTCCTTCCCAAGAAATGGACGGCGGATATCCCGGATAGACGAAGGTGATGAAGATGTTTTCAATGACCTTAGCCCAATTGATAAGGATCTCTCTGCTCTTGTTGCACCTGAAGAATTCTCTCTCATGGTACCCCACGATTCACGTCTGGACACGAGCTATAGTTTTCATATGAGCCCCTTGGCCGAGTTTACTGTCAACCAGTTTGACGAATCTTTGAAACTGGAACTCAGCCATGTAGCTGAACGAACTCATCCGCATTCCCTTCGACAAGTCCACGGCACGTTCGCTCTGGCAGCAGAAGAACTGATTAGGCATATCACGGATGTGGAGCCTTATGAGGCCTACTGGGAGCATCTGCGTCGGTTGAACCTTCGAAGCAAGAAACTGGTCACTTTACTCCGACTCAGCAAATATTGCTGCCGACTTGAGGAACTGGACGCGTCTGATAATAGTATCGGCCAACTGAGCGGTATTCCAACGAGTATGCGCAGTTTAAATCTTTCACGCAACTGCCTGTCGAATTTGACAGCTTGGAGCCATCTATCCAATCTTCAGTATCTGGACGTTTCAAACAACGAACTTGAAAATCTCGACGGGCTTTCTGGCTTGGTCCACCTTAGGAGCTTGAAGGTCAATAATAATAAGTTGCGTTGCATCAACGGTGTTTTCGGCCTGGACGGACTTTTGACACTCAAAGCGAGGAATAATCAGTTAACTTATGTTGACTTCAAGCAAGCTGATTTGTAAGTGACCCAAACAATCGTCTGCTCTTCGTGCAAATGAAGCAACTAATCAGGTGTTTATAGATTCCGCCTCAAAAGTCTGGACCTAAGCGGAAATCAGATTTCTGATGTCAGAAATGTTGATACACTGAGTGCTTTAGAGACACTTGACCTGCGACATAACGAGATCTATGGTTTCACGGCGCCCGAACGCTTGGAGAATTTGCGATCCTTGAAGCTTTCGCATAATTATATTCGGCACCTCAACGTTTCTTCCTTTCCGGCTCTCCATCTGCTGTACGTCGACTGCAACCACCTCAGCACCATCGATGAGCTCGAAACATGTCAGTATCTCGATACGCTCTCATTGCGCGAGCAGATAGTTTTCTTGGAGGACGGGGACACACTTTGTCCACTTACAATCGACATCGATCTATCCGCTAACATCTCAGTGCGCAAGATTTATTTGTCCTGTAATAAGCTCTCCCCGCATGTGTTATCTCCCGCGTCCTCCATCCCAACACTTCAGCTCATGGACCTTGCGTCGTGTGGACTTGACGAGCTTCCTTCCACGTTCGGAACTAGCTTCCCGAACCTAAAATCGCTAAACCTTAATTTCAACGCCCTGTCAGACGTCAGCGCCCTTGAAGGCATCAACAGACTCTCCCGCCTGTCCCTCGTTGGAAATCGAATCTCGCGACTTCGACGTCTCTGTCAGACTTTGAGACTTGTCGGTGGACGGGAAGGATGTCTAAATAGAGTTGACTTGCGAGGCAACCCGCTCACTGTAGGATTCTATCCACCTGCTATATCTGGAAATGGGAAGAAAATGATTAAGGGCGCGAGTGCAAACGGGGCACGAAAAATGCATCAACTTGTCAAGCGCAAGAATACTCTGGGTGGTGATGATGATGACGAAGATGATGTCGCCCTCGCACAGCTCGGTGGATGCGTTGACGTCGCTAGAGCCGCCAGTGGAGAGAGCACTGCAGCAGCGCTGATTCGACCCGAAGCCGAAGAAGTCGAGGTTGAAATTGACGACCCATACACCGTACCCCCTGCGGACCCTGCTGCGGATGAAAAATACGTCGTACATCTGGATGAAGCGACGAGATTGAGACGTCGTGTTGTTGAATTGATGGTGCATGCGGCGACGGGGAGTCGATTGAAGATGCTAGATGGTTTGGATATGAAGGGTGGTGATGGAGAGAATGGGGTTGTGGCGAGCTTGAAGAAGGATTGGGTGTGGAGGCGGTTGGTGGAGTTGGGGGTGTTGAAGAAGAAATACTCCTGATGACGATATTGATGACCTCTGTGGTATGAAGCGCTTGTTTGGAGTAGGGGAGGTTTTTTGTTGCTTGGATGTCAGCTTTTTTTGTTTTGATTTACACATGGATTGGGTGTGGAGGCGGTTGGTGGAGTTGGGGGTGTTGAAGAAGAAATACTCCTGATGACGATATTGATGACCTCTGTGGTATGAAGCGCTTGTTTGGAGTAGGGGAGGTTTTTTGTTGCTTGGATGTCAGCTTTTTTTGTTTTGATTTACACATGGAGTGGGATGGGCTGCTATGGCGTCCTTTACCCGGTAATCGGTCTCTCGCATTCTCGGATATTCATATGGTACTTGACTTGTGTCCCCCTGTTAGCATGATCCTTTCTGGTTCTTTTCAGTAGTCTCCAGCGGTTTCTCGGTTTTTTAATCAGAGACCGGTATAATGTTGCTTGAGAACTACTTGGATTACACACAATTTCAACCCTTAAGTGAAAGTCCTTTTAAATCAGTTCACAAAATCCAATCCTCTCATTAAGTTCGTTGAGAGTCACTCGGGGTTCCGACTCGATTCGACAATCGTCGGGGGTATATAAGAAGAAAGAGAGAATATCAACGGTTTTTTTTGGTCGACTTGAATCGAGTTCAAGTGGTTTGCGCCAAACTCGAATCTAGAGTTCCCAAGAAGCATTGTTTACAGGAGCCAAGGGGTCTCAATCATGCATCTCTAAGGCAGAATGGGTTCCAACAATCTTCTGCCCAAAAACGATGGGCTTCTGTCTCTTTGAAAAGTTTGAAGACGCGAGGGCAATGTTACCCCGAGAGTTGAAGTGGATACCGCCGGCCTGACGTCTCTTGCACCGGAATTCGATGCACCCTGAAGCCCTCGTCGTTGGTGTTTTGGCACGCCCGGCAAGATAGCCCAGAGCGCAAGGCAGTCACCGGTTGGATTCCCAATATCTTCGCCAGAGTGTAGCCAGACATGATTTGAACAAAACGAAAGCATCAATCGACGTTTCGGCGTGGTGAATGAGAGTTGTTGTTGAGATATCCCACGTCACTGCGGGGCTGTCAGGGATGAGGTCGAACAACGTCGTGGGGTGTATAAATTCCCTCAAAACCCCGTCTCCCGCCAACAATCGCTTCCTCTTCTCTCGCGCACACTAAATTTTGCACAGTGCTTTTATTTCTCGCTCTTTTCACCCAATTGAACCACCTCGAAACAACTTCGGTCCAGACGGTACAGACTGCCCTCTCTAATCGACCAGACAGAGCCGCGCGGGAGTGTCGATGCTTGATCGACTGCCATTCGCCATGGATTCATCTAAGGGTCAAGGTATTGTAGTATAAGAAACAGGTCACTGCACAAGCATGGCAGGTGTTCGACTCATTGAAGGTCTCGATTTCGTCCAATTGTGTCTCTGTCGCTTCCAATCTGGCCTTTGGCGAACCTTTCATGGTGTGTCTAGGCCAGTTCGGTTGGCAACAGCATAGAGACATGGGACGAGCATTGAGG
Organism: Aphanoascus verrucosus; assembly: GCA_014839905.1. Lineage (NCBI taxonomy): Eukaryota > Fungi > Ascomycota > Eurotiomycetes > Onygenales > Onygenaceae > Aphanoascus > Aphanoascus verrucosus. The sequence goes on along the minus strand of JACRYM010000036.1, from coordinate 105,911 downwards.
CTGGATCTGAGTTGTTCTGAGATTATACTGTCTGAACTTGATCTAGATAATTCTAGCGAAAGGACATGCGCGGCTTTGATCCCCCTCCTCCCCTTTCTTAGCGTTCCTTGGACGTACCTTCAACCTGACTTCGTCAGGGAGAGGGCGTGTTCATGGATACGCATTGTCTGGTGATGCTGACTGAATCTAGTTGCTATATTAGCATCTCGTAAAAATGTCTATGGATAAGATTACGTTCTTGACCAACTGGTAAGTTTTGAATTCAAGGCAGACCAACTGGAGAGATGACCTTCTTTTATATCTTCTCAGCTTCTTTAAAGTGCAATGGAAAGTGACTATTTACAAGGCATGCGACGCCATACCACGCTCCGCTTTACCTCGCTCAGGCGAAGGGCTACTTCCAAGACGAAGGAATCAAAGTTGCGCTTCTCGAGCCCAATGACCCTTCTGATGTCACTGAGATCATTGGCACCGGCAAGGTCGACTTGGGCTTCAAGGCCATGATCCACACCTTGGCTGTTAGTCGATCTGCCCCTGAATATAGTGGAATGAGGACAGTTGCTAATAGCTTGATAGGCCAAAGCTCGAAACTTCCCTGTGTTGTCCATCGGCTCTCTTCTCGATGAGCCCTTCACAGGAGTTGTCTACCTCAAGGACAGCGGAATCACCACTGACTTCCGCTCCTTGAAGGGCAAACGCATCGGCTACGTTGGAGAATTCGGCAAGGTCAGCTTCCTTCTCCTCCTATCATCCATCAACCCTCTCATTAAGACCATTCCATAGATCCAAATCGACGAACTCACTAAACACTACGGCATGACCGCCTCCGACTACACCGCCATCCGCTGCGGCATGAACGTCACCAAGGCCATCATCAACGGCACCATCGACGCCGGCATCGGCCTCGAAAACGTGCAGATGGTCGAACTCGAAGAGTGGCTCGCCTCCCAGGGCCGTCCCCGCGACGACGTGCAGATGCTCCGCATCGACGAACTCGCCGAGCTGGGCTGCTGCTGCTTTTGCTCCATCCTGTACATCGGCAACGAGTCGTTTATCGCGCAGAACCCAGAGAAAGTCAAGAAATTCATGCGTGCCGTCAAACGCGCCACGGACTATGTCCTCGCTAACCCTGAAGCGGCGTACGAGGAATACATTGACATGAAACCCATCATGGCCAGCGCCGTGAACCGCAAGATCTTTGAGCGATCGTACGCTTATTTCAGCAAGGATCTGAAAAACGTCGCGCGCGACTGGGAGAAAGTCACCAAGTACGGCAAGCGGTTGGAAGTTTTGGATGAGTCGTTCCAGCCAAATTATACGAATGAATTCTTGACGTGGGAGCTTGAGGGCGAGTCGAGCGATCCGTTGGGTGATCAAAAACGGATGTGCATGTTGCAGAAGGAAGTTGCGCGGGAGGGTGGGTTCAGACGTGTGCAGGTGTCGTAGAGGAGACATCACTTCTACGGTGAAGTGTACTGTATGTACGACTTGACTGAGCGTGGAAGTGATTGATGGGACTTGTACTATCTTTAACTTTCAGTCCGAATAAAAGATGTCTACGAAACTACGGTCAATTTGCACAGGAATAAGGATAAGTCATACATTGTTCAATCCGGAACCTGCTCGACGGGTGACAGGTCAAAGACCCGTCATTGCATCGAGCTAGGTCCGGTAGTACTCAGTACATAATAACACCTTCAACTAGGCGAAGCATGAGACAGGTCCATACGTACTGGCTGCAGCGCCTTAACGCACAGTACTGTACAGTACGAAGTTTACTGTCAAGCACGCTTCAAACCTAGGACGAGAAACGAAATAAACGGGGCGCAAATTTAACTAGGCGAGGAAGAAGAGTAACGTACGACACAGTAAAACAGAGAATTGATGGAACGGTCAAGGGTAATAGTTGAAAGGAAGAAGAGCCGTAACAAACTCCTACAGGTAGCCCCGAGCGAAAAGGAAATCGTGGAACGCCGGGGAAAAGGGAACGGTAGCATCGAAATTGGATAAACTCGAAAAGGTAGAACTGAGCAGAGAGAAGTCAAAGACATACAAACGCGGATGAACTATTAGGATAAGGGTCTTGCAAGGGGTTACGAAAGCGGCCGGAATAGTAAGCTGACAAGGTAGAGCAAAGCGTCGAATGAAAAGCAAACTGATAAGTAGCCCTTTCTCGCGCCTCTCGCTCTCGTAGTCATAGCAGGTCTGGCCGTAAAGGGGTGAATGAAAACGAACCATTGACAAACCGGAAAATGAGCCTCTAAGAGCCTGTTCCTTAGGAAATTTTGGCAACCCGTTTGACCGTATATGCTAACTCCGTTTTCTGTTGAAAAAAACCATGTTCCGAACACCAGGGGCCAATCAACACCGATAAAAACATAAACGCGACAAATAAGGAAAACAATCAAATTGTGTTAGGGGAGAATGAGATAATCCGAGCACAGGACGAGTGCCTGCTCAGTTATCATGAAGTGGATAGGTCGAACCCTGGACTAGAAGCTAACCTCTCCAGGGTCGCTGTCAATAAGCCCGTCCTCCCAATAGGTATGGCCAGCACTTTCACGGCCAGAGCTTCGTGGACCAAGGGCCATCGCCTCACCCTCACCTCGTTCCACGTAGTCTTCGTGGTTAATCTCTTTCAGGATTCTCTGGAAATAAATTCGAAGCGTACGGATACCGCGCAAGTAGCCACGATCAACGTCTTCTGGATGATGCGGAGGACATGGGGTACCGTCTGGAATACCGTCTTCTCCCGTCACGCAGTTTGCGAAATCGACAATCCTAAGCTGGAGACCTGAGTTGTCTTGGTTATCTGCAAAAGCGGCTTTGCGAGCGTCGCCGTTTTGGTTTTGTTCGTCAACCTTAGGTTGATTCGTGTCGTCTTTCGAGGGTAGCCTCTCTCCGTCGTATAGGACGAGCAAACTGCTTGCGTAGAAACGATATCCAGGAAGCCTGCGAATCATGTTTTCGAGTTTCGACAATTGATTAAGGATGATGGGAATTTTCTTGGTCACGCTGCTATAACTGACACCATCATACAAGAACCGGGTCAGTGCGTCCTGGAATTCTCGACCAGCTGTGAGGTCACGACCGAAATACTTGTCCTCGAATAGGTATTCCTGCTTCTTCACGTTCCAGACCTGCATCCCGCAGAGCCTCACACCAAGCTGTGCTGACGTTGTCGTCTGGCACTTCCGTCGTTGAGACTTTTTCTTCTTTTCGTCTGCCTCGATACCGTACTGGCGAGTGCCCATCTTCAAGTCAAGTACACAGGGCTTATTCATACCAGCAGTTAGGTCTTCGAGAAGCAAAAAGAATTGGACACGCTCGTCCTGAGTTGTCTGTGCCTCCTTTGGATTAACAGGTAAGCGCAACGGTTCCCCAGTGTTTGTTCCGAGTGTAACAGGCAAAGTCACTTCCTTCTTGTTCGAAGGTGCCTTTGTTGCTTCATCCGGAGTATCAGTTCGTTTCAGGTCCAAAGCGTCAACACTGGATGGGAGTGCTGCGGAGTCTGATTCCATCTTGAAAATTTCCTCTTCACCATCACCCCGATAGCCATCGTCTTCAAAGTAAAGAAGATCTCCAGGTTTGCTGGTAGACATGCTTCGCTGCCTTTCAAGACCACTCCCGGAATGACGGCGTCTTCTTCTAAGGGAAGTAAGAGGAGACACTGGGGGCCGCGGGATCTCAGATCTGGCTAATTCCAGGCGATGGCCATCTGCACCCACAATGGTTGAGGCGGAGGAAGACAAGCTTGGTTTATCTCTCTCATTTGCGGAACGCGCCATTGGTGGCTCTGGAAGGGAATTGCCATGGTCGCCTTTGGCATCAGGGCGTTTATCACTAGGACCATTAAGTACTGGGAGATTGTTCGGTTCGCTTCCTCTAGAGCGAAGTTTGGGCAAGGATCCATGGGGCTTTGTGTGTCGACGATGACGATGAATGGTCGGTGGAGCGAAGACCTCCCGCAACACCTGCTCCTGTAACTTGGTGTTGACAGTTGTAGCACCCCAGCTCACTCCATTGCTCCTGCTGGGTGACATAAGCGGGGTAGATGAGGAACAGATGAGGCTCGCCTCGACACCCACAGAAGATTGGCTTTGTCCCAGGTTCCTGTCGTCAACGGCAGACTGCGAGGTCAAAAACAAATCCATGGGAATGATATGGCGATTGTTCTCGAGGATGACCTTTGGGACGACGCCAGTAACTTGTTGCTGGCTAAAGATCCTAGGTGCATCGCTGGAGCTCTTGGTCGTTGTATCCATTCCCTCTTTATCTCCGCTGTCACGTTGCGCAGCATGGCCTGAAACATCCCTGGATTCGTTTCCTGTGCCGTTTTCTGCCGTAGCATCGGTGATTTGCTGTTTCGTGCGTTTCGGAACCTTGGAAAACGTAACGTTCAACACCCCAATATATCTATAGAGACGGGACGAAGATCAGCAACAAACAAAACAAATAAGCAACGTATGTAACAAATGAAAGTGACTCTAAGGTATTGAGCTGACAGACAACATGCACAAAAGGGGAAACGAAAATCCAGATAGGTAAATACGAACTTCGCAAGAAACGTTAACATTTCAGGGTGACGGCGTTCAATCCTTTCGTAGAATTGATTTTCTCGGTTGTTCAATTGCTTGCACACAGCCCGTCGCGAAAACCGAAACACCGTGGTGTGACCACCAACTTGATGTCGATAAGGCTTGAGCTCGACAGCACCCAGAGGGGCTAGAGCAGGTCGATGCTGTTGAGAGCGTTTGCGGAAGCGAGTGGTATGTCGATCACCCAAAACCGTGCTATTTGGATCATCAGTCAAGCTGGATTCATCCTCTTTACCTGACAAGCAGCTTTCATCGCCAGAGATAGGCTCCGTTTCCGATACCTGCTCAACCTCAATTTCAGAGATCGAGGCAAGCGAAGGTTCTTCGTCCTTAACGCGCGACGAGATCGGCTGTTTCAATTCTCCATGGAGGATGCTGCTATCGTCTTTCGAAAGTAAAGAAATATCGACATGGTGAGAGACCTCTTCTTCGGGAGGTTGGCGAACCGTGGACCTGGCGGTGATTCCCATCTCTTCGTCGTGTAAGGGTTTCTCTTTGACTTGCTCTTCTCCAGACTCGCTTCCCAACAGGGGAGACTCATCTACCGGTCCTCGATGAGGGAAGTACAATGCCGACGAAATGCGCTCCTTTTCTTCATCTTCATACCCATCGGACACTTCTGGGGTACGATCATGGTCCCCCTGCGGTTCTGGGTGATCAGCTGCGCCATCGAGCCCGAATGGGGTCTCATGCTTTCGATCGTTTGTAGAAATCGGAATGCTGCTTGACAAAGTCTCATAGAAAGTGGGTTTTGGAGGTAGAACAGGGCAAGTCCTTGTCTCTTTCAACAATCTGGGAGATGCAGTTTGCAAATCAGTGCGAACGCGTACGGGTGGAGGTGCAGTCCACTGTGACGGAGAGGAATCATCGGTCTTCTGGTCCTTACGATGAGTGGTCACCCTTGGCACTTCCGGTTCAGACCGGAAAGACGTAAATCTTGGGCGACGTGGACTGCCAGGTCTAGTAACTGAGGGTTCCGCCTGCTTGGACGGCAAACGGTGCTCCTCAAAGGGAGGAATTGACTTATTCTGTGAACGGTCCCCAAACTTATCATCTCGTTTCTTTCGATCGGGAACGGCAGTGTTTTCTTTGAACAATCCTAGGTAATGGCTTGATTTCCGGCTTCGAACATTGGAGGTAGGTTCTGCATTGGCCAAGCTGGCCTCGATCGACTTTTCGACGCGAGAAGACCTGGTCTTGCTGGAGCTTCTATCTGGACGATGAATTTTCTGAGAATCATGGATTGGATGAGCGAGCTCATGGGGCGGTTTGCGCACAAACGCTGAGTTGCCGCCGCCATGAGCAAAGAGTCCTTCAGAAATCAGCATTTTTCCGTTGGATTCCTTTCGAGTATCAGGAGAACGAGGAGAGGAGGAGGAGGATGATGGTTCGGTGAAGGTGAGGGTGGTCGAAGCAAGGTTTGTGTGGTATTGGGTTACTGCACGAGCAGAAGGAAGCGTCGAGATGCCTCTGCCGTCGACACTGGAAAGGTCCTTCCTCGCAGGATTGAGTGAGGCTGACAGAGCGCTGACATTTTGCCGAATTGGGAAGCTCTTCACTTTCCGCGGGTAAGGGGTGATGCCTTCCGCCGATTGCTCGTTCTGGAGAGGAGAAGGATGAGGGCGGTCGTTCTTGCCGTTCCCCGCAGCGTCAACACCCTTTGGCGGCGAGTTCACATCGTTGTCGGACGGCAGATAGTGCGTGGCGAAGATGCTGTCTCGCTCAGACAGTTGAGGGCTCTCGACGCGATAGGAGGCAGTAGTGCTTTGGGCCTGCTCGACGGGAGTGGTAGCAGCGCGGTGTTTCATGAGGGACGGAATAGAAACGGGAGCTAGGGAGGGTTTTATGGTCGGCGTGCGGGGAGGAGACGGAGGCATGGATCGAGGAGCAGACGACGGGGAGAAGCTAGTGGGGCAGGGAGTGTGTGAGCCAGCCTTGTCACCCTGTTCACTCGAATCATCGTGAGCGGATGGCGCAGGTGTCACCAGAGCTCCTGGCGAGGAACTAGCATGAGCGGAAGAGAAGCTTGACATGGGGAGGACATTGGTTGCGCCGGATGAAACGAATTCAATACGGCTTTCGGATTCTAGGATGAGAAGACGTGGCCCAGAAGAAGCAGGGCGTAGCAGGGAAAAGACTGAAAGAAGAAGAAGGGTAGGACGAGCGGATCAACAGAATGAAGAAATAGGATCGTGGGAATTGAGAGCGTGGGTTTATGATGGGTTTGCGATGGTGATGAACGTTCGTGATGCCGACTAAATGATGATGATGAATGTGGCTAGTGCTCCCTTAACCTTTGTCGTATTATACCGTAATTCACAGCTCTGTGTGCCATCGTGCTCGTTATGCACCCAGTCGAGCTGCAAACATGAATCAGATGCAAGTCAAGGATTGGACGGAAAGCTGCTGGTGCGGAATATGGGAACAATGTTTCAAGCACAACTCCTGCGCTGCCCTGAGTTTGAAGCACAAGTTGTTGCGCAAAGACACACTTTAGAAACAACGAAGAGGGTTTGGTACGGAACCAGCGTAATCTAAGCCACAGGGCAGGACGATTGGCTCGCAGCGGCTGAGTTCCGTTCCAGAGCAGAGACTGACACCGCTAGACTTGAACGAGAGCTCACCGATAGATGGCGGACGGCGATGACGATGTTCTCTTCCTCTGCGCCTGTTGCGAACAAAGTCAAACCAGCTTGTTTGAATGAACCCACGCAGTCTGTCTGTGGAAGCGCCGGCAGCGATGGCGTCCTGCTCCTGAATCTTCTTGTTGTGTAACTGCATCAGCGGAGACAGTCACGTTGCTCGCTCACCAGATCCTACAGGTGGAAAATGGGACCTCACCAGCGACCGTCGACCAGGGTGATGCTTCATCATCATAGACTCGTCTGCATGGAGCAAACAGGACACAAGGATCAGCACGTTCTTCCTGGCATTGGTTTTCAGAGTATTTTTATCCCTTCTTGCTGCCATGCTGTTACCCCAAACCGCGACTATCAACCACCTCTCTGCAGTCGGACTGATACGAAAGTGCTTTCCCGCAGGACCAAGATTCGATTTGGAGTCGATTGCCCATGCAAGAAGTCCTTGTCCAGAAATTTCAGCCCAAACCTCTCGTCTTTTTGGATACCCCTGTCTCCGAAGGGAGCCGGGCGCCCAAGGATACAAGTGTGATCGGGTTCGCCCTCGTCGACCGTGTTGAGGAGGGATTTGTCCTAGAATTCAAACAAGAGTGTAGGGAAGCATCGTTTGCCAACATGAGTCCTGATAGTCCTCCAGCTTTGATCCTCCTGTTTGCCGGTTCGAGATCATATTCAATGGAACCATGTCCATAGTCTAGAGTTCTTTGACCAAGAATCGAATCCACCAATCATCCGAGAACGTGTCGGATTATGTGGCCCTGGAACTCGCTTCACGAATTTGACCGTTCGCAAATTCGCACTCCTGAGTCCACCTCATCGCAACACAGTAACCCCGGAAAATGCGATGGACGACTCACTTCAGAGCTCTTGAGGAGACAGCGGTTGCTTCTCAGGTCGCTGCGCCACACACGACGCTGACAAGGCCCTTCGACGACTCGTCCTAAACAAACTGAGCAATCTGATTAACTAATGGCGACCTTTGCGCAAACGATTTCGGATTGGGAACAGCACAGTCAGGATATTTTTTTGGGGAGAGGACACTCCAAACCGGACCACTGATGTTATGACCGGTCTTCTGCAGACCGCCTGGTTGACATTGGTTCTGCAAGCACCCCTTTTCACCGCCGATTTCCGGACTTCGTATTTTGTTAATCAAACGAGGATAGGAATGCCGCTGTTTTGATACCGAAATATCACGAAGCGAGCAAGACACGGAGCTGGCAAACGCATGTTCAATGGTCTTGAGAGCTGCAGTAGCCTCTGTTTCCCAGGGTCCTTTCATCATCGTGGGCATCGATGTTGTTTCCAATATCACCATGCGCAAACGCTGGCAATGTCTATTAGGTCTGGATAAGGAAAGAAAGGCAAAACGTCAATCTTGAGGAACGAACGCCTCTCCAAAACGAATGGACTGGCCTCTTGCCATGGAGATTGCGATGCTGAGATGCGTGAAGTCGCGGCCACCAGTTTCCGTGTTGGAAGAGAGCACGTGCAGAACGCGTCTCTTCCCAACACAAACCCCAAACAAGGACACAACCAGCTGAACCTTCCATACAAACAAAATCAGCGCCCGTGGTCTAGTGGTATGACAACCTTGGGGGTTTACACCCTCGGGGGCGTTAGTTCGATTCCAGGAAGCGGCATATAAAAATGCTTGCTATTTAAATCCTGGAATCGAGAGGACGTAGTATCCAGCTGGCTCTGCGGCCAGTGCTCTCTAGTAACTTCTACTAATCACGAGGCTAGCAGCAGCGGATGCGAACTTCTTTTTGCTTCTTGTTTATTCTTCTCATCGTGTCTATTGATTCTTTTGCATCTTGCCATCCCTTTGCATGATAGGGGCTTCGTCGATTTCATAACAGATCAAAGATCTAGATTTCTGTGTTTGTGATTGGTCATCTCCTTTACTCGATGATATTTTGCATCAAACAGAATGGACACCAACGGGATGATGGCTCGTGAGTAAGTATGAAGGCACGGTGCCTGGTGAGCAGGTTCCTGGCTGCTCTAAAACCTCGCTGGTCCACCAATTGTTTGTCACCGCTCCAATGGCCGATGAATCCGTTGGGAGCCACGGGGATTCGAAAGAGCTTTGGTGATCTTCCAGGGTCTCCACTAACACCCCCCTCAAAGCTCGTTATGCTAGTCCGCAATAGTCTAGCGATTGATGTAGAATATCATGAAGCACGAAGTGGGCAGAAGACCTACATACGGAGTGACTGATCTGAACTCGCAGATGTCGTTTTAAGTTTACTATTGTTTTTAGGGTATCTGTCAGCCGCGTTTGATACAGGGAGAGAGGGCGTTGCTTGAAGGGAAGAACATAGCTAGACTTAAATAAAATATGGTTCTTAATTGCTATTTTACATTTTCTAATCCGTCGAACTCAAGGTTGTCGCTATCGATAGGGTTGATGCCTGGGCACCAGCGAGTGGATGCCAAGCTTTTCCGGATTTACCGGTCACCCGGCTTGGCTCTGGGGCGACGTGGCTGGGCCCGAGGTGATGACCTCACTTTGATTGGGACAATGTGAACGCGCTTTCACGACGACGACAAAGCCCTCGATGGCATAGGAGTTCATACGGATGAGCCATTGACATTTGCTTCATGGCTCTATTTATATAGTATCTTTGTATTTTGCGCTCGATATAGTACGAAATTCCGATATTTGACCTTAGAGAACCTAAAATGGCGCTCCCCTCGTGACTCAAACGTCCAACGCATAACTACCCCCGTACTCCGTACCCGCTTCCAAACCCTCCAGAATGCACTGAAACCGACCACTGTTCTCCATCTATACCAGCCTAAAGCTCAGTCTTTACTGAGACTGCACAGTATCAATAGTGGTCGTTCCAGAAGCGCAAAGAGTGCACTCTGTTTAGCTGCTCCCGGACGACCCGTGCAACGTCACGACATCCCAAGCTTCTTCCCAGGCATTTCTAACCATCATGGGTGACCCTAGAGACACAAGTCGCAGTTCTGGCGCTGCGCAGATAGATAAACGTGACTTTGACGACAATCGCCCTCTCCTTCCGCGGCCTGAGGACGCAGGTGATGGGACGCCACAGACACGTTATGCCGATGAAAGAGATGGCTTGCTATGTGATGTAGTCAGCGAGATTGTCAAGAGAGACCGGGAGCTGATGAGGAGGGAACTTGTGAGGATGGGGAGCTTTGTGTGGGGCGTTTTGACTGCGTATGTTACCATGTCTTCTTCGTCCCTTCGTAGCCCTTGTAATTGCAATCATATGATCGACTGACATGGGAGATGTACATGTAGTGCCTGTGCCGGGAGTATCACCGGATTCTCCGTATACGGCCCACTCCTTCTAGCTCGCCTTCATTACTCACAATTCCGCGTAAACGCTGTCGCAGTAGCGGCGGAATTGGCGATGTACCTTCCTGTCCCCCTCTTCGGTTACCTCTGCGATAGATACTCGCCCAGACCAGTGGCCTTACTCTCTGCATTTCTCTTCGGACCCGGATACCTGCTAGCTGCGTTGACATACAAATCGGGACCGCCTCCAGACTCAGGCGGTTCAGGATGGCCGTACTGGGCTATGATACTCGGGTTCCTGGGTGTCGGTGCAGGTACGGCGTCGATGTATTTGGCTGCAGTATCTACTTGTGCGAAGAACTTTGGACGAAGCAAGCACAAAGGATTCATGCTTGCGATGCCGATTGCTGCTTTTGGGCTGAGTGGAATGTGGCAGAGCCAAGTTGGTCGACATCTGCTCTACGAACGGGGTCCTAACGGTGAACATGGAGACGTTGACGTGTACAAGTACTTTTTGTTCCTGGCAATCTTGCTTTTCACTGTTGGCGTGCTGGGTTTCTTCGCATTGCATATCGTCGACGAGGAGAAATTGATTGACGAGGCAGTGGAAGAGCTGGAGCGAAGTGGATATTTGGACGAAAGCTCGTTTTTCCGTCCAAGGGAGGAAGTTGAAGCCGCATATGGGACGTTTGGAGCGACTACTGCGAGTAACGGGAATGCTGAGACCGCTTCCATCACGTCGTCACAAGAAGAAAAGGAGAAAAAGAAGTGGTTACTTAATCATGAGACCCGGCTTTTCTTGCGAGATCGAACTATGTGGTGGCTTGCTGCTGGCTTCTTTCTGGCTTCTGGTCCAGGAGAAGCGTATATCAATAACGTACGTCGTCTAACAATTCCGATTAGCCTACAGCCTTACTGACTTTTTGACTTTGCAGGTCGGAACTGTTATTAATACCCTCACACCCCTGTCCTACCCTCCCAATCTGCCACCTCCCGCTGGCCATCCGTCTACCCATGTGACTATCATCGCCCTCACATCGACCGTTGCCCGTCTTATCACCGGTTCCTTATCCGATATTTTTGCTCCCACTTCCGCCTCAACCGCCCAGGACGCTTTAGAAACAGCTTCTCTTACGCCTAAACCCCGCTTCACCATGTCCCGCCTAGGTTTCCTCGTCCCTTCAGCTATCCTTCTCTCCCTTGGCTACCTCTACCTCGCCACTCCTCTCCCGCTACAGCACCCATCAACATTCTCCATCACCACATCCCTCGTCGGCTTTGGTTACGGTGCCACCTTCTCTCTCGTCCCTATTATCATCTCTGTTGTATGGGGTGTGGAGAACTTTGGTACCAATTGGGGAATTGTTGCTATGGTTCCTGCTCTTGGGGCTACGGTATGGGGTATGGTATACTCAGTTGGGTATGAGGCTGCGATTACTCCTGGAACGGGTACTGAGTGCCGCGGATGGGGCTGCTACGGATACTGGGCGTTGGGATGTACGGGTAGTGTATGGCTGGCGATTATCCTGTGGAGTGTTGCTTGGAGAGGATGGAGAAAGCAGGGTGTTGTTGTATGACGGCGCCTTTGGATATGGACTTTTGGGGCAGTGGTGTTTTTTTCTTGAATAGCGCGGCATCTATGGCGTTGTGATCTACTCACTTTTGGGCTTTGAACGGTGTTGGATTTCCGGGCAGCCAGCCCAATCACTGATCAGTTAGCGAAGATCGTATGGAGTACTAGGTCTTTCTTAGTATAGATATGGGCGATTAACTAGAACCACAATGATAGACTTGATCTCCTTTATAGTGTACGTTACAATATACCATCAGCTTCTGGTTTCAACCATCCCAGGTGACCATCTAGACTTTCCTAAAGAGGAAAAACAAAAACAGCCTCTTAGTGCCTGGATCATGTGACCGTTTCGCATCCCGCATCATCATCATCGTCGCGTCCCTCTGCTTCATCCTTCAATCCAAACACACGTCTCAACTATGAACCGGCGTCGAGACTCTCTCCGCTGATGGTCTCAACTGCATCGTGCTCTCACGGCCGCTTTTTCTTGGTGTCATTTCTCTCAACGCGAATCCCTTGGTCCTCTTGAACATTCTTTGGGCTCTTACAGTATCTTGGACCACCACAGTCTTTTTTGCGGCACTTGGAATTGAATAACCCATTAATTTAGATTCAGGATATCGCCTGGAGCTTGCTTAGACTACTATATTGCTCTGCAGGGTTTACAATGGCCGAAGTAATCAGTTTACTTTCCTCCCCAGAAACGTCCCCGCGAGAAACGACCACACGGCAACCAGTCGACCGTGCCACGTCGAGATATAACGATTCAATCCTCTCGGATATCTTGGACGACCCTCTATTCGATCTTGAAGAAACTACCCAGCCTAAGAAAAGGCGCAGGCTGAGTCCCTTTCTCGATCCCTTCGGTTTCTCCCCCGCAAAGCCCGAAACAACCGCCGATGATGCCTTCTCAACGATTTTCATGGACGACTCTTCAGAAAATATTGTTTTGGAGGATGACTATCCAGATGAGGACTTTCCGGAAGTGGGTGCCACTTCAAAGGTCGAGCAGGGTGATACGCTGTTGTCAGGAAGCTGGAATGACGATCTCTCTGATCCTATCTTGAGTTCGTCTTATGGCTTTCATACCAGTACCGGTTATCCCAAGGAGGCGCCTCCTAGGTCTACAAATGTGATAACATTAGACGATGATATATGCGACCCGGATGATGATGGGTTATATGAGGATCCGTTTAGTGATTTGGCCCCATCTGGCTCTCAAGCGTACTCAGGTCGCACAGCCAGTCTTCTCACAAAGCTTCTCGATCAACCAAAACCAGCCAGCAAAAATGCTACCGCAAAGGTAAGTTTTGGCCGGAATTCTAATGAATAGTTGGAGTACTTACGCAGATGGCCTTAAAAGAAAAAGGTGAAAGCAAGGGCGCCTTCGTCGGACGAGGACGAAGACGAAGATATTCCTGAACCCAAGCCGGCCCGATCAAAAGAGAAACGGCCAACAAAATCGACCACTCAAGACAAAGCCGCCAAAGCCCAGGAACGGGAAGCAGCTAGATTGCGTCGTGAACAGGAAAAGGAGGAAGAAAAGGAACGCAAGCGCATACAAAAAGAGGAAAAGGACAAGGCAAAGAGGCTTGCAGCGGACATTGCGGAGGTGAACAAACTTAAAGTCAATAAGAAGGAGAGCACTCCGGAGATGCTCATTGACGTATCTTCCTCTTTCGAAGGCACGAGTGTCGGAAATCAGGTGGGTGAATTTATGCGTCACCTTGGAGTCCAGATGGAATTTGTTTCCACACGACTACCCAACATGATATCTTGGAGACGGAAAGTCACTGCGTCTTATAATGATGAGGCTGGTCATTGGGAGCCTTGTCCACTAATAATTAGGAAAGAGGACCATGTCCTATGCTTTCTCACTGCAAAAGATTTTGTTGATTTGGCGGTCGCCTCAGAGGCTGATCAGAAGCTTGGATCTCATTTTCAGAGAATTATGCAACAATATCCAGGTAGCAAACCGATTTATTTGATTGAGGGTCTCACGGCTTGGATGCGTAAAAATCAGAATATCCGCAACAGAGCTTACCAGGCTGCCGTTCTGCGACAGATGGGCGATGGCTCCACGACAGAGCAATCAAATACGTCCAATAAGAGGTCGAAGAAGCAAGCTCCAGGGCCGCCAATCGACGATGATAGCATTGAAGATGCACTCCTCGAGCTTCAAGTTGAGCACAACTGTTTGATCTACCATACTGCCGCCGCGGCGGAATCGGCTGAATGGATCAAGAACTTCACAGAGCACATTTCTACCATTCCGTACCGACAAGAAAAGATCAACGTCCAAGATGCTGCTTTCTGCATGGATACAGGGCAGGTTAAGACCGGCGCCGATGTTGATGATACGTACATCAAAATGCTGGAGGAGATTAATCGCATTACGGCACCTGTCGCGTACGGTGTGGCAGTGGAATATGAAAGTGTACGAGAGCTGGTGAACGGGATGGAAAGGGGCGGTCCCTTGAGACTACAAGACGTGAAGGTACGTTACACCAGAATGTCAACCCCTGGTTATCCGGCCTTCTGTGACACATTACTAACCGCTGTGTTATTATTCTCCGTAGAAATGCGCCAGCAAATCGGGTGCTTTGACGGAATCTCGAATCGGCCCTGCTGTTAGTAGACGGTTGCATAAGATCTTTACATGTCGGGACCCTACTTCGACGGATATATGATTCTGATACCTGGCCGTCGCTTGCGTCCCGCCGTGGAATTTCCGTGGAATTGTCCTGATCTGTGTTCAGGGGCAATAAGGCTTCATTAGAGGAGCGTAAGAGTAGAGGGATATTGGCGCGAGATAGGAGTTGGATGTGCTTTGGTATCAGATTGCCAACGTCGACTGGCTTTTGACATTGGATGGTCGCTCTTGCGAGGTTCCATAGTTTATCATGAACCGTTGACGATCAACGGAATGTCATTCTGGTCTGGGGATGTCCACCCCTGTGTCGCCCGATCAGGTCTATGGATGCATCTATGTAAAATGCTGCCTAATAAATCGAGGCCATGCAGACGGCTCACCAAAACAATCACTTTACTTCTCGAAGTGAGTTAACGTCACTCCCATGAATCCTTCCATAGACTAGGATTTTTGAAGTCCACCGCTGTGCAACATACCTTTTCTGTCGCGCGTCCCTTGCTAGTCCAGACCGGCGTAGATGCGAAGCGGGAGGTACTAATTGTTATGCGGCCTTTTGGTGCGAATAACCGCGCATGTTAAGGGGCACTCAAGTCCAGGGTACGAGACGAAAATAATGTCGCACATGCTGCTCCATATTTCGCGGGAAATGTGGCGCAGACTGGGGATGTTCATATGCTGTGTTCGATATCATACTGACATGCAGTTTCTTCCATCCATACTTTGATTGGGCTCACGATTCATTGCGAATTTGGAGAGATAGTCACATTAATAAAGATACAATCAAAGCAATGGTAATTCGATAATTAATTCCATCCCTCTCAGGGCACAGTACGTAGAATGCACATGCAGAGACGTTGATGCGCGATTATATAGATCGAGCTCTGGACCCTGGACGTCACTTTGAGGTATTTACACAGTAGCATTCGGCCCATCTACTCGGTGCCCTGGGACTTGTCTTCACGTTTCTTTTGCAGGCTTCTTTCTACATAGTCTCATCTTCAAGTCGGAATGTAAGCAGGTCTTTCGCAATATGATAGTTTGGTTTACATATTTTGTAGTGAGCTATACGCCTTCTGCGATGTGATGAGATTATGGGAAAGACAATCACTAAGTGAATATGTATGATATTAAGCTGCTTCGACCCGTGCCAACATCCACTACTGACTGACTGATGATCAGTAGTGAAACAACCGTATTTTGGCAACAATCACTTCGTGGAACTTGCGGGGAGAGACCCTACCACCCGGATGCGGGTACAACAAAGCTTGTGACATGGAGCCAACTCCTGCAAATATCCCGATTTCAAGATGATAGGTTCCCGATTGAGTGATATAGAGAAACCTGCTATGGAAATGAGACTGAACCCGACTAAACTGTGGTAAGTTGCCAGGGTGTATTTGCGCGGAGATCAGGCACGCGCAAAGGTATATTAGATGCCGATGCCTCCCCGCAAAATCTGACAGCCAGCTCTTCAGAAATCGTCGTCTTTAGCACAACTTACCTTACACACTCTCAATAAGTTCAACACGTTCGACTCCATCGCTCAACATGAAGTTCTCCGCTCTCCTCATCCCAACCTTCTTGGTCGCCACGGCCGCAGCTTGCTCACCGGGTAACTACAAGTGCGGCGTTGTGCTCGAGAACCACGTGGATTCCATTTTCGTCTGCAACGCTGAGCGCAGATGGGTGGTGTCTGCGGTTTGCGGTGACAGCAACTGCTGCAGACAATACAGTAAGGGAACGGCGCATTGTATCTGTTAAAGGGTATGTAATGTTCTTGAGTTGTACTTTCGCTTTTGATTTGAGGATTGGTGAATTGACATATGGGTGTTCTCAGCGGACGCGCAAACTCAAAGCCTTTTGGCACATACAGACACGATTCCAGCGGTGTCCAACTGGCGCACGGCGGTTAAAGAGAGAGAGATTGGGGCACGCGTGATATTCGGTCCTTTTCGATTGTTTTAGTAGGATTATGGCCCATTCTTTGGGTGATACCTGGGGAAATTTGTGGGCGAGGAGAGAGCAGTGATGTTTATTGGGATAATGGGTGTATTCGATCGCCTAGCGAATCGGTTTTGGCAGAAGGAGAATTGCGAATAATTGGAAAGACCATGTCTAACTAGACCTGACAATGAATCAGTACTTGCACACAAGACTCGACAGAGATCTCCTAGAATCCAACTCACCTCGCCTCACATTGTATGGAGTCCAGGAGATCACAAGGGCGGTTTCCTTGTTTCCTGGACAAGAGAATTAATCTCCAACGACCATAAAGCACGCGATTAGCTGAGGTTCAGTCTTCATAGATGCTGGATATCCTTCTTGCATCATTATATGAAGCATATCCTTGGTCAGGCGTCCTCACAACCTTCGAGGAGACATTGAACTCGATATCGTCCGGAGTTTCGCCCTGGATCTGAAAATGTCTTGGCACCAAGAGCCGCTGAAAGTCACGTGCAAGGGTCTGGCCCTTGAAGCGACCGACTGACGTCAGGGTCCTCTTGTGCTCCTCTTCTCATCAACATCAACATCAACTCCTCTTCATGAAGTCGATGTATCTAGGGCACGACTTGGACGTTTCTAGGACTTGAAAGATTTTTTGACACCTCGAATAAATAGTCTCTGCGCTTTTACCATGAACGTTTTTGCAATGTGCGAAGACCAACTATATTTCGTCAAGAAAGAGGGAATTGTGAATAGTAGGATACCGCTGCAGATTACCATGGATCATCGGATTGTATGTTCATCTCTTCAAGGAGATTGCTTATTTATGTTCTGTGAGTCTCTTGAATACATACAAGTCTGTAGCCTATAGCTACGAACGCCAAAGGAAGCTCCTACATACACACACTCCATATCGTATAGGCGGAAAATAAGAAGTAGACAGTCAAAGGGGAAATTGAAACAAACGAGAAGGGGGAATAAAGCAAGAAAGAATCGAATCGAATAGAAATATACATTCACACAACCAGCGCTAATGAATGCTCCTTAAATCCCACCTTAACCCTCCAAAAGCCTCGACTGAACCATCAACACCGGCGCTTGTGCTTTTTTCCGACAAAATTCCGTAAACTCCGTCAAATAATCAAGCCGTACATTATGACAGTTGGCTAAATGCAATGAAAATAACTCCTCCCGATGAAATCGCTGCCCGTGGTTGTGGGTGTGGTCGTAGACCACCTCGTTGGTTTCTGAGATGCAGTGCATGTCCCGGAGATGCTGTTTGCGTGCTTCCCAGTCCGGTGGGGACTCGTGAAATATTTCGCCACAGCACAGGCAGTAGTCGTAGGTATATACAGTCTTTTCGTAGTCGGACTCGAGGTCCATGTGCTCTTCGAGGTTCAGAGAGGCGAGGTCTGAGGCGTCTGCGGTGACTTGTTCTGTGTCAAAGAATACACCGGGGTTGCTGGCGTGTTCAGGGCCGGGACACACCCAGCTCTCGGGAGTGCGGTGCCAGAGATCGTGATGCTGGATAGCCGCGTCGAGGTTTGGGAAGTGCTTCTTACATACTTCGCACTTATGTTCCGGTGCGCAGGTACTCGCTCTGTGGCAGCCATGTTAGCAAGAGAGCTCCGTAAAGAATGAATTGGATGACGTACCTATACACTTCATCTTGCAAGCCGGGCTGTTGGAGTGAGTGTAGTGGAGAAAAATCCCATTGTGGAAAACCTTCGACGGGCGTCAGAGTAAACTTCGACATTGGGTATGGTGAGCGCAGTGGGTCCCAGGAGATCAATGTCGTTCCGTGCTCAAAGTGTTCCGCGATGTGCTCTTGTCGTTCAGCCCAAGTTCGGAGAATAAGCTCGCAGAAGCCACAGTTCCAGAACCAGTTACTTCGTTTCTCAAGCCAGTTCCAGGATTCTGGCTTCTTAGGCTCTTCGTGGTGGTTCTGCGTATAGAGGTGATAGCCGAGACTGATGAACTCATCTTTTTGCGCCTCTGGAGAGTTGACAGGTGCCTGATGACCTTCGACAGCCTGGTTAGAGATCTCAATATCGGACATTGAGAACATCATCTCAGACTGTGTGTCCTCAGGGGCAGCCTGCGGGTATAGATTCCCATAGGGTCTCATATGGAAAGATGCCTCATGGTACGTCCATTCCTCCTTGTTGTCCCATTGCATCAAGCAAAAGGTACATTGAAATGGTCGAGGTTCACCTAGAGAGATGTGAATGTCCAAATCTAGAGTTGGAAGCTCCTTCGAGGCAGCGGATATATGTGTTTCCGGTCTTGGCGAGGTGACTCTGCCTCTGAAGTCATCGGAATGTAACTCAGTCAAGAAGTCAGAGTAATTCGAGACGGGTGATTTCTGAGCACGGGAGAAGATAGACTTGGGGGAGACGGTCCGAATCGATTGCTGCGAGCTTTTGCCCATTTTTCGTGGTTCTGTATCTTTCCACACCGGCTTCTTGATGTAGCCTTTTGCCTTTCGGGACCAAGAACTCGCAATAGAAGCCGTGATGCTTCGCTTGGATTGAGACATGTAGCTCTGGGGTTTTGAATTCGGATTCTCCTGTGTCGGTTGTTTCCAGAACTTCATTTTGGCGATGAACCGACGTCCAACAGAGCGCGATCGTGGGAGAGGTAGATCCACCTGGAATCGTGGTATATCTGACGATTGCACGCCTCTCGATGCATTCTGCCAGTATGATATTTCATCGACAAACTTCGTCGTCGTTATGTTCTCGGATTGCGGTGCTGATTCGATAGGTTGATGTCGATCGTCACAATAAGACTGGCCGCCTTGGAGACAGTCAGAGTATCTAAGACAGCATGTCAGTCACTCCGCATTGGTATAGACCTTGGGACTTGTAAACTTACTTCGGACTTGCATCGTCTCTCGCAGGTAGATCGTTGACACATTCATCGTATACTTGGTTCTCAAGTCGAGGAGGAGGGAAACTGGTATCTGCTTCTGTCGAGTATTGGGGAATACGGGTGTACTATTGATGACAGTGAGAAAGGTAATCCTAGTGAAGGAGGCGAAGCGCACTTCTTACCACGCTGGAGCTATCTCGCCGATGGCTTCTGATAGAAATGGGCCGTGGCTCTTCCTTTTGCGCTGAATAGCAGGAGGCAGGTAGTATCTCGAGGGTTCCGTGGCCCAGCGGTTCCTGTGGCTCATCGGGTTGCTATTCCATAAGTATTAGCCAAGTCTCAGAGGACTGAAGCATCGCAAAATGGATCATTGATACTCACAAATCCCTCCGTATGCCTTTGTTGAATGGACTCTGGGTTGTCGGTCTCAATTTTGAAGATCGCGATATGGCATGATCCATCTCCGTCACCGAGTCGATCAGTATCTGGCTCTCCTATGTCGAAAGCACCGGAAGACCAGATGTACGAGAACTCTCGTATTGAAGAGTCGACTTCTTCTGTGCTTAAGACTGTGTACAGAACCGTATTCTGAGCCTCAGAGACAGGTCTTTGAGCTGGCCCAGCAGCCGCTTCCCGATCTTCAACAGGGTCCATGATTCCGGCACACTCCATCGTTCAAAGGGTCCAGGCGCTGCAAGCGAGACTGGCCCGCAGCAATCGTCAAAGAGCAGTTCTCATAAACAACAAGATGTGTCACGAGTAGGGGAACATAGGGTATGTTGTGAAGTAGATATAGTAAGAGCTTCTCTTGGAAGGTAAACAATAAAAGATGATGATTTTACAGAATATTGTGAGAAAGCAGTCCGTCGACCGAGGGTATTATGCTCTCCCTCTTGACGGTGAAAGTCCTCGCCTTATCCAAGTGTCCATGAATGATAGAGCAATTCTATGGTGGGAGGGCCATTGCACCAACGGGGCCAAGTGGCCCGTCACAAAGTACGGCGAGTTCGAACCACAGAGGGATATTGGGTATCATCGATGACATACTACCAGTCCGCATCGTCGGGCTTCGAAGTGTGTTGTCACAGCGGCCTTGACTGTGACTCGAATGCCATATGTTGGGACGGAAAAGGTGAGGCTATCCCAGCGCCGCCATGTGTTCGGGCGCCATTGGAATCCCCCACCATCAGGCGTTACGTCCGCACACACACACCTCATTCGCAACGGCCAGAACGCACCGGCGCCCAAACACCAATCATCTTCTGATAAAGCACATGAAGTTCCATGATGCCTTGGATGGTTTGGCTAGAGCTGCGTGATGGAATGTTTTAACTGACAGCGGGGTGCAGAAAGATCAGCCTGGCAAGGCATTGATTCGAACGCTTCCGATTAGCTGCTGGCGGCCCGACCCACGACGGGAAGAAGTCCACCAGTGTGGACGACAGCCTCAAGCCTTCAGGGTAACTGAAAACTTGTAGAAGTTTTCGAATATCCGGACTTTGGAGTGTCTTCAGCAAAACCGTTGGTTATTGAAGCATGGCCCATGCGGCGAAAGGACTGCAAGCAGAGGCTGCACGACGACGGAGCTCAACATCCTGGGATAAGATACGATCGTCAAGAGCACGGAACTTCTATGCACTGCCAGATCAGGCTATCGCTGGCGTACAAAAATTGCAACCAGTCCGGCCAGAGGTGGCAGACAGGATATCATAACTGTGCGGGCAGTCCACAAGACGGAGCGGGCCTTTAATATACATACTGTACATTCGTATCGTTCGCCCATCTGTGGAGGCTTTGTCGATGAAGTGTGTGATGCAGATTGTCACTGGACTCGCCAACGCTGCAAGAGCAAGACATAATTGCGTGGCTTCCAGTGTGTTGCGATGGAATGGCATGTTGCTCGAGGATCTCAGGCCCTGAGAATCGTGTGTTCGGACAGTCGGATGTCAAAACCCATGTTTCCAGCACATCGCGGCATGGAGATGATTCGTTTGGTCTAGACATTAGAAGCGAGGGGTATTTTCGCAGTCGGTTGGCATTTACGTACACAGGTAGGTTCGTGGGCGTCCTCATCACTTTTCTGAAGGCATTTGCTGCAAGATGGTCCCTGGGAGCCCCGAGATGAGGAACCAAGTCCTTGTCTTGGCGTCGTGCATCAACCATCCACCAACCAAAGTCACCACGCCCAACGACAGCTAGGAATTACGCGACATATCATCCGAAGAGACAACTCCAGACTACAGCCATGGGTTTAATCACTCGCCTTCTAATCACAGTTGGCCTTGTCTTCATCGCACATGCGTAAGTACTATCAACACCTCCCAAAAGCGCGCTACCCATCCGCGCGCCAGCTATCATCTTGAAAAGAAACGGCCCACTGACCGGCCTTCACCGTATCTAGTGGTTATTCGGCGCATGAACATTCCGTCCTATATGGCAGTGCACATCCTATCCCTCTAGATATCACTCTCGAAACGCTTGTCGCCGTCGTCTTGGTTATATTCGGGCTGGTTCTAGGAGCTGAGAAGCCGCGACCGATTAGCTGGAGCGCGTGGGCCGGGGAGATTGAAAATAAACAGGACGGCGTAGACAACCCGTTCAAAATGTTGAAGGATCGTCCAGGGTTTATGGATATTAGGGTATGACGTCCTTCTTTCCCGTTCAGTCGCGCGCGATGGGTTTGGGTTATGTGTGGGACCCTCCCTTAAAAATATATACTGATGGGATTCGGCAGGCGAGGAGAAAAGAGTTTGCAGATTGGATGAGGCAGCAGGATTCGTCGCCGGTGAAGCGATGATTTTTGATGACAACTGACCTGCTATTGATTTGTGATTGAGCGGTAAGTCCATGGCAGTACCCAGTGTTTCTCAGTCTCAAGGGCTGACTATGATAGTTTTCTTTTCGTACCTCGAGGTACTCTGTATTATGTATAATACCTTTGTGGAGAAAGCGGTCTTTTATCATATATGTCCCTCAATATCCTGCGTTTCGAGCCCATCCTGAATATACGTGCGCAGGGCCTTGACGACGATGCGCTCCAAACGGTAGCTGAATATATCATTAGTTCCTCTCTACAACACCGTCAATCCAGAGATATAACGGCCAAGGACGAAGAATAAATAGTTCTAGGCGTAATTCGCTTTCCACCGCAATCGCCCTGTTGATCACTTCGCTCAGCTATAACTAGGCAGTGGTAATAGTCCCAGCCTTCACCTACGGAGGGGTACCTCGGCTCCTTATTGAGAGTACCTTGGGCTTGAGGTCGCAAATTATGAGGACAGCACCTGGCTGTTAACATGCCTGACACAGTTGAGCGGCACAGTGCAATTTCGGAACTGCAAATGCGGGTCGGGCCGATTGGGCAGCGAACCATCCATCCTGAAACGGGTCGCTGCGGAGCGGAGTTCCTATGTTCGTGTCCTCACCTCAGCCGCAGGGAGGTTTAGTAATTCAAAATCTCCGTTGAAACGATGAATTACCATTAGTTATGTATTACCCTAAATGCATCATCTTTTGATGCCAACGCTCGAGACCATCCTAGCGACCAGCGAGATGGCCAATCCGGTAATCGCAATCAAGATTATGAACCGCTGAGCACTGAAGAACGGCGGTCTTGGTGAATCAACCATCTTGTCGATTTCGTCTTCTAATCCATCTCCCATTGCTCGGAGAGAAAAGTGTTTCTCCACTCGCTTCTGGCCAAGCTTGCCCATTTGTGCAAGCTGTTCTTTGTCCAAATCCCATAGCACCTTTCTGATGACACCTGTCCACTCGTCTACAGCGCGGGAATCTCTTAGCCATCCCGTCTGCTCGTCAAGTATGGTCTCTAGTGGGCCACCGGTGTTGACGGCCAAAACTGGGAGGCCAGCGTGCATAGCTTCAACTGGTACGATACCAAAGTGTTCATGCGATGGGGTATAGAGGAGTAATGTCGATGAAGTAAGAAGTGTTTGTTTGAATGCGGACGGAACGGACAAAAGAAAGAGGACATCAATGGACTCTGGCACGGAGAGTGCGGATATGACAGTCTTGGACGTGGCTGTTTGGAGTCCAAGATTACGGGCGAGAGTGTCGAGCTCCTTGTGATACTGGACATTCTCATGAACGCGATTGTCATATCCTCCTAAAATAGACCAGAGATCAGAACACATTCATGCTCGAGATTTCTAAAGGCGGCTTACCAGCAATCACAAGCCTCGTCCCTCGCCTCTGTTTCTCCGATAAACCATGATATGCCCGTATGGCCAATTCTATATTCTTTTTTCTCTCGAAGCGATTGATACTTAGTAGAATTCTGAGTCCTCCCCATAATGAGCTTTCACCAGGAGATACTTGCCCATCCTTCGCTTCTTGCGTTTTGTCCGATGTGTCGACGCAGGGATACAAGGCTCTCACGTCGCCCAGTTTATCTCCAAATACCTCTTTAATAACTCCACATGTGAACTTCGAATTCGCAACGATTTTATCCGCAGCACTCATGGCCCAACCCTCGAACCAGTCAAATGGATATCGATATAAACGCTTTAGCACTCTGACTAGTAAGCTGCCCTCGCCCCTTCGTGCAAGCAACTGGTCCGGAAAATGACAATAGAACAAGATTCGCTCTCGTTTTTTTAGCCTCGAGCCGTTCAGTATTTTCGAATCGAAGAGCTTCAGTATCGGAACACATGCAGGGACCTGGTCGACTATAAACACGTCGTCCACCGCCTCTTCTTCACCGGCGTGTTGCGTCTGGCCTCCTGCATCTTTCTTCCCTCCATCAATTCGCTTCTGTTTCTTCCTTTGCCGTCTTTCCAATACCAATCCCATCACTAAATGTACCTGTCTCAACATCGCCATGAGCACATGTAGTCTCCCACCCACATGCGCCGGAAACACTGTGTTTCCAGCAACTCTAACGTCCAGCGTTCCATCTCTAGCTTCTTCAAAGCAGTGGCTAGGGTCCCGATGTGAGGTGTATATCGTTACGCGGTGGCCACGCGACTGCAGGGCGAGGGCGGCGTCGAGGATGAGTCGTTCGGCACCGCCGATGCCAAGGTCAGGATGGATGAATATGATATTCTTCTTGCGAGAGCGTCTAGAGTCAGTTTTCGGGTTCGAGGTGGGAGGAAGGGTTTCTGGTGGCATCGTAAATAGTATTTGATGGGATATTCGCCCGTGGGAATTCTGTCGACGGTTGTTGCTGGTGCACGGTGGTTGTTGAAACGTGACGTTCCGACACGCGACGACATATGGCCCGTGCGCGCCGGGCGGAAGTCATGTGATAAGGCGGAAACCTTAATCGATTTCCGCGGAATAACACGCGCGGATGGGAAATACTACACAGCTGTTATGTTCTCCGGAATACGACAAGATTAATCATTAACCAGTTGGGTCACTACAATCAACTGAATGTGCCCCCATGTACTGGTGATTGGTAGTTACGTGTTTCTGAACTATCACAAGGACCCTCGCCTTCGTGCAGTCACAACGCCGCAATTTACTACAGAGTTTTCCCGTACACACATGCGGTTCTCTCAATAAGAAACATGTATTCTCAAAAAGTTAGACATTTACAAACACCAAAGTGGCGTTGAAACCACTTAGGTGGAAACAGAAATCAAGCAGACATAAAATTAACACCAAAGGCAGGGGACCGGGACACTACACAAGGGTAGGTCCGAACGAGCGGGGGAGAATCCTGCAAAATTTAGATAAGGGGCAACGGGTACGAATGACTCGGGAATTTTCAAGGACACAAAAACATGGAAAAACCAAAGAGAAAACCAGATAAATACAGCTTCACCCCCTTCCTCGTTAAGATTTACCATTAGGTGGAATTACATAGTGACAGCGACTGTCCGGTGGTATCTTCGCAACATGACCAAAACAGAAAAAATTGGGAATAGAAAAGGGGGTATGAATAAAACGCCATGAGGCGACGTGCTCATGAAGAAAAAAACAGAGAAACACCCAGAACTTCGAAGGAGAAAAACAAATTAACAATACAGCACAAGGCACGCATGTATGAGCATCCGGTGTATAGAATGGGTTCATAAATGACATCACAAGAAGGGAAGAATAATACGGGAATCGGTGGAAAGGGCATGTGCGTCAAAGGGAGAAATGATAAAGGGGGAATGATCGGCAAAAGCGACAGGCATGATGAAACAGGAGAGGGACCGCATATTGATATTGAAACAACAATCTCGCAGAGATCAATGGACAGCAGCCGAGGCGAGGGTCGGAGGTCGTATGTCTTAAAAGCAGTTGAGTGTGCTCTTTTTCTTCTTCTTGCTGATGGCGTTCATCTTTTCTTCCAGGTGAGCACGGGCGGCCTCCGCCTCTCTTCGGGCATTTCTTTCTTCTTCCACGGCCTGGAGCGAAAGTCTGGCAGAATTGCGCTCGGATCGCAGAGTGTTCAATTCCTCTTCGAGTTGCCAGGCCTTCTTCTTCCAGCCTTCCATATCGGCCTTCACCTTGTTGCTTTGGGACTCAAGATCACCTAGGGCCTCTTCTAACGTTGCAGTCAACTGCTTTTCCGCGTGCAGATGCTTTTCGATCGTGCGAATACGAGCTTCTTGATCCTCGACTAGTTGTGCATTGACGAGTTCTTTGCTAGTATGCCTTGAACTGGGTGGAGAAATGCTTCCGTTATTGGCGGCTGCTGCAATGTTGGGAAGAGGCGGAAGGGGGATAGCAGGAGGCGGTGAAGGTAGAGAGGCAGCGGATGAGCTCTTTCTGAGATTCGACGACATGGAACTCGTACGATCGACATTGTGACCTTCTGGAGTGACATTGCGAGTCTGGGACTTTCCCAGTGTCAGTGATAAGATTATCTCGGTTGCGGATATGACTGAGCTTACCTCGAGTTGGTCAATACGCGCGCGATAGGAATCGACCTCTTTCTCATACATTGAAACTTTCGCATTGGCTTCCTCCAACGCCTGGTTGCGCTCGGCCTGAATAACGGACAAACGGTTATGATGTTGATCGAAAGTACTGGTGATTTGCTCTTCTAGTTCCTCCACGAGGCGCAAGCTCTTGTTTTTCTCAACGGCGAGCTCATTAGCCAGAGCTTCCTTCTTCTTAATGAGCTCATCCTTCGCGTTCAAAGAATCTTCATGGGTTGCAACGAGATGAGCCAGTTCGTTGACCTTCGCTTCCTGTATTTCGGTCTTCTCATGAAGAGCCGCGAGCTGCTGTTCAAGGTCATTGTGAATGGTCTGTTTCTCATCAACCTGGCGCAGAAGCTCCTCATTGGCTTCAATGAGCTCTGAATACTTCTTCGAGAAGTGTTGTTTCTGCGACACGATATCACTCAACTGCTCCTGAAGTGAATCGACAGTCACTGGCGTGTTCAACACGGTAGTGACCATGTTCAGCAACTGGGTTAGTTCGTTCTTAGAAGCAGTAATCTCCGATTGCAAGTCGTCCAAAGCCTGAGCATGCTTAGCATTCTCCGCAGCAATGCGCGATTCATATTCCGCTTCCGCAGCGGCCTTCGTTCGGGCTTCCAGCTGTTGCAATTCTTCCGCATGGGCGGACTGGAGAGACGATAATCTTGCTTGTTGCGTTTCGTACTCTGTCTTTTGTTTTTCTATCTCTTGAGATAGTTCATCAACGCGGGCGCGAGACAGCACTAGTTCTTGCTCGGTGGCTTCTTTCGAAGCTGAAAGATCGGCCAACTCTGCCTTGCTATTAGCGTGGGCCTTCTGGAGTGCAGACATCGTTGCCGAAATCTCAGCAATGGTTGCGTTTTGGCCTTCTACGTCCTTCTTGAGACTGTCAACAAAATCCTGATGTTTGGCTCGCTCATTCTCAAGGCCTGTGGCGGCGTCAGCCATCTGTTGGGCGTTGGCTCCATCTACTTCTTTTCGTTCGTTGCGCATGGCTTCCACACTCGCAAGCGCGGCTTCAAGCTCAGCAAGCGTGGTTTGGAGTTGTTTTTCAGATGCAACCAGCGAATCTGTGGCGGCTTGGTGTTTGTTTCGCCATTGAGTCCGCTCATCGGCAGTCCTCTCGAGCTCTTCGATTGTCGATTGGAGTTTCTCCTGCGCAGACTGAAGTTCAGCGATGGTCGATTGGTGTCTCTCTTGCCATTGAGTATTTTCCTCCTCGAGGTTTTCGATCGTCTGTCTTTGAGCCTGAACCTCCGCCTCTTTCTCCTGTAGAGCAGCCTTGTGACTAATCAGCATTTCGTTGAGCTCGTGCATCTCACCAGCGAGTTCTCTCTCTCTAGACTCATGGGCCTCTTCGAGTTCTTTGATCCGAGCCTGGCAGTGCACAATCTGATCCCGCATTTGGGAAACGACGGATGAGTCCACCGGAGATTGGCCTTGCAAACTGGACCGTTCTCGTGTCAAGCCGGAAATGATGGTTGCTTTCATCTCCATCTCCTTTTTGACGTTTTTATTCTCCACTTCCAGAGCCTGGATTCTCTCCATCCGCGAGTGAAGCTCATGCATCGCGGTGTTGAGATTAATCTCGAAGTTCTGCATGGTATCTGGACGGCTCTCAAACTCTTCAGTTGCAATGTTTCTCAATGCAGCAAAAGATCTATGAGCACGATCCGGATTTTTCAGATTCTGGCTAGTCATGCGGCGGATAACCTGGGACTTCGGAGTCGTAGGAGTGGTGGGTGATGCCATCTTTGATCTCTGGACTTCAGCTTTCAACTGTTCTACCAAGCCCATCGTTTCTTCATGTTCGGCTTGGAGCTCTGCATATTTCTGAGTAACAAGACCCATCCCCTCCTGGTGTTCCATCAACAGCTTGCGCATGCTTTCCAGTTCACGAGCACCAGATTCATCCCTCTCGGAGGCATCTCGTTGGGATGATTCTGGTCTCTGAGTGGCGGGAGTATCCGGTTCGCCCTGTGAGGTGCACGATCCCTCGGCCAAGGAGAGCTCCGAGGAGAGCGAACGCGAGGACGAACGTTGTTTTCCATTTTTCAGAGGTTGTTCTCCGACGTCCTCTAAAAAAGATACGGGTTGCGCAGGCGAAACAAGCGCCGGCGGAGGAGGGCGGCGGGATTCGTCAATTGCATCTTGGAGCTCCGCGAGGGTGCGCAGTGCCTCGTCGTATTTAGCCTGAAGGAGATCGTGTTCGTTCACTGTGCTTTCGTGCTGAATCCGGAGTTCAAACAATTCCTGAGTGACACACTCCAGCTTGTCAGCAACGAATTGTGATTGCGCAGGGCTTTGTGGGGCGTAATCATCAACTGAGTCGTTGACTAGGAGGGCACTAATAGTATGTGATGCCGAAGCCTTCTGGAGAACTTCTAATCCAGCATCATCACCAGAAACGTGAGCTGACGTATCAGTCCCAGGCGAGTGGTCTTCAGGCGCAGGGCTATGTTCCACAAGGTCGTCATCAGATTCAGGAATAGCCGTCTCTACCGCCTCCATAAGAACGTCAAGGGACTGATTTCTAGCTAGCGACGTTTTCCTTTGTCGACCAGGTGGCGGAGGGCCCATGATTTCCTTTCTCTCCTTTTCGGGCTTGGAGCCATTCTGCTGGATGTGATCCAATTCGTAGAGAAGCGTGTCGAGCTTTCCAAGACTGCGTTGACGGTCAATAACGTGCTCCAGTCTCTCCATCTCACGCTGCATCAACTCCATGTCTTGATCCGCTTCAGCAAGTCTCTCTTCTAAAGTCGAAATGTAATCTTCGCAGCTAGCCTCGTTTTCTCGAGCACGGGCTATTTCCTTGCGTAGCTCCGCAATAATTGACGCATTCTTTTCCTCTCCAGAAGCGTGACCGTCAAGTTTCGACTCGAGGTCATGAAGATAGCTCTCAGTGTTTGCTTCCCTGTCCATCATCTTCTGAATTCGGGCGTGAAGTTGAGTGTTGACAGTCTCAACGTAAGCACATTTTGTTTCCCTTTCGAGTAGTACGCTTTCCGTATTCGACAACGATGATCGGGTGTTGGACAGAGAGGTTTCGAGACTTTGAATGGTTTTTTCGTACTCGAGGACAACCTGTTCGACAGATTCTGCGAATGAATGCGAACGCTTGAGCCTTTCCATGGCACTGCCACTGATAATATTCTGCAAATCCTCGGCATCACCACTGAAGTCAGAGGCCTTCGTGAGTTCCGAGATAAGCTTCGCATGGCGCTGGCTCAAGGCTGTATAGCTCTCTTGAATATCTAGTAAATGGTTTTGCAGCTCTATCTCGCGCTCGGTTTGTCGCTCAGATCGATCTTGGAGTGGGCCGTTGCGCCGTTCATTGCCTTCGGAGTTCCGTATCTGTTGACGCAAAAAGGCAACTTCCGCCTTCAGTCGCTCAATAACTGCCTGCTTATCACGATCGTCTGTAATTTGCTGAATTCTGGGCTTACTCTGGATGGCTCTGGCTCGTTGCGCATATTGCACAGTGTTCAGAGTTTCGCTTAGATGGAATTCGGCAGGAGTCACACAAGCGATCATGTATGTAATGGCGTTGCCGCCAAGGGAGTCCTGAAGGAGCCGTGTAAGCTTAGAGTCACGATAGGACACATGAGCTCCAGCCTGGCGCGAAGACAGTTGCGAAATAACCTTGCCCAAACTGGCAAGACCAGCATTGATCGAAATACCCTCTTTCGCCCGTTCACCTGATGCTCCAGTGTTCTTCAGACGTTCGCTGCCAGCCAAATCCACAAAATGGAGTTTACTATCAACAGTGATCGACGTATCGGGGGCCCCGGATAATGCTTCAATCGGAACGGAGAACCGCTTGTCTCGTGTGGAGGCTGCTGAGGTTCCATCTTTGCGCTGAACAAGATTTAAGCTGAAAACGGCATGCGATCGAGAGGATTTAGCATTTACAGCTGTGGAATCGGTTTGCCGGATCGCGGATCCAAAATTAAGCGCGGAAAGGAGATCATCAAAGCAGTTGATGTCCACCTGGTTCAACCCGGTAAGAATGATCCGGCCCTTGGTATCCTCTCGTATGGTAACCGTACTCCTATCGCCAAGTGGGGTAGATTCTGGGACGAGAAGGTCCCGCAATTGTTCATTATAAATCTAAAATTGATCGTGGATTAGCTACTTGTAATATCGTTTGTCTTCAGATAAGATAGCAAACCTCGACATAAGTGGCTTTCAATTGCCAATTTTTATCCGCATTGAATTTCTCAAAACTTGGTAGGGCTGAGGATACGGAATATCTTGCAGGCGTTCGCAAACCTGAGGATCCAGTTCGAACGTGGCTCGCAGCTCCGTCCGTCAACTTATCGAAAAGCATTTGCGCCGCACGAGGGACGATTCCTGGATATTGGCACAAGTCAATTTCGGGCTCTTTCGTAAATATCGCCCTTCGTGGGAACAGAAAACGCTACACTTACCCATCGCCTTAGGATCATTCTGTTCTGAGGGGCCAGAAGTGCCCATTGTGTACGATTTTCCGGCTCCGGACTGACCATAAGCCAGTATTGAAACATTGTAGCCTTGAACGAATGAGTTGACGCTGTCTTGAAGATACTCCCAGATTCCTCCTTGATCCACGGTTTCGTTAAATACTCTGTCGAAAACAAAGAGCTTACGACCCTGCGGGGCGTCAACGGCCAGATTCGTTTCGGAGGAGACATGGACAGTTGCCCTTTGAAATCGAGGGGGGATCAATTCGTAACCTGGGTCTGTTGGTTTCAATGGAGGGCGCACTCGGACGGCTAGAGAAGAAAATTAAGTTAGTGAGTTCCTGTCGCCCAAACAAGGAGAATCGACGAGATGACAAAATATCCAACCACCTACCAACTTTTACGGCAGTCTTCCCATCCTCATCCGATGCGCGACTTCCTCCTGGTTTGCTGCCAACGCTCAGCCGGCTGTGACTTCGTGGGGGTCTCATTATAGCGCTCATCGGACGTTGGATTCCGCTGCGAGGCGGAGAGCCAGGAGGAGAATTTGTCATTGCGCAGCAATGTAAACTGTTTGATTCGATCCCACCACGTGTTTTGACTTCCCCGATAAAACAACGATAGTGAAAGGATTGTGAAGGCTCATTCGACGGATGTGTATTTTCAAAAGACCGGAAACATCAAGGCCGTTAAAGTCGTAAGAAGGCAGGTCGCCGTGATCTATGAACAGAAAATATCAGCAACCAACTGATCGTAAACCCCCTTTATTCGTCGGCCATTGGGAGAGTCGTGTTCTGCGAGAACCCGCGGTATGTACATACTAGGAGTTGAGGACGCCCGGAGGCACGATTGTGAGTGACGAGACCGAGAGAATATAGCGACAAAGCCCACCACGACAGTCAAGACGAAGGAGGGAGAAGAGAGTCCTTGACGTCCCAGGGGATACCTGAGTTAATTGGGAGTGTTAAGGAGACAAGGATGGGCGATGAGTTGAATGAGACGTGCTTCAAGGGGTGAAAATGTGGTTGGCAGGGATGGGTGGATCAACACACGCAGGCGAGCGATTCGGCCTAGCGCCCTCTCTCCTGAGCGAGCAACAAATCACTCCGGCAGTGACAAGGGTGCAGGCTGAACTCACACCACCAGCGCTTGCGCCATTCCACGCAGCCGTCTGGGGATAACAACGCGCTCTACGGAGTATCGATTCACTAATGACAACCAAAACTAGACTCAAGTGACGATGTTTTGCAGAAGCTTTTACGATGGGTGCTTGGCTGGACTCTCTTTTGTGCCTGAGGGGAGTACTCAAGTAACTTATGTATTTCGCCATCGACTTCCAAAGCCGGTCAGTGATATCCACGTTCCTCGGCCTTCCTGCCCAACTTCTGAGGCTCATCTCCAGGGCATGTGTGGTTTTGCACCGCGATCGACAGCTTCTATGACCACTACAAAGTTGCTGTTCATCGATGGTCTTCGGATTGACCCTGAGCCGTTCCGCGTTTTCAACCAGGACTCCACCGAATTGGGTTGGCACAGGTCGTCAAACTGCAATGCTAACCACAAAATTATCTTAGTGCGTTCCACGGCGCATGAACTGATGTTCCATGGACGGACATCCTGACAGGAGGGGAGGCGGTATATCCGACCACATGGCTTTGATCGAACTGGGGAGCGCCCGTCTGGCACTACTCCTTGCCCTACTATTAACTACTATCATTCTTTGCGACCGAATAGTGGGCTGGAAGTTGCGATCTTTTGGTCCTCATAAGGGTGAGTTCAAAATCCTCCGAAAACATTGACTTTCTGTCTCTTTGCGAGCGAATATGTCAGCGATGTTTCTGAAAGGATGAAGGAATGTCTCTCATCGCCAATTATCATATCAAAACCTCGAGCAAACCGTGCGGAGAAGCCGATGATCCCATCCATTGTAACGCCTTAGCTCCATGCCCGCTCCACTTGCTCGCTCATCGGTGTCGCAATGCTAACTACTGATATCATCGAGCACATCGTGGACGTTCTCTTAAGTGCGTTTCTGGGTATCAATCCGTACATACATACTGCACCGTGATATGACACCGCAGCATCGACCACAGATATAGTGAAATGAGCTCGTTTCAGAACTGCTGCCGTGATTGATGCGAAAGCTCTGTTGGCACATCATTTCCAATATCAAGGATGAAGCTTGATTTCGCCGACGCCTGAGCTCCCTTCGGCCAGAAACATCAATGCGCTCAATTTCTCACCGGTCGGGAGAGACGTTCGGCTGGTATGTATGTATAGTAGTTATTCGTAACCGGAAGCGAGTGACAGTTGACGGCATGTCATGAATCGAAACCAGCCACAGTCTTAGGATCCACACAGCAACAAGCCATGATTGCATATCCAATCAAACAGCCCTACGTGCAAAGCCGTCGCGTTCCTGAGCCGCGGAATTTTGAGATTCCATACTAGCGTGTATTGAAATGCTGGTACCGTATTGTTGGATACAAGTTGTTGACGGCCAAGACAAGCATCATCCATGAGAGCCTCTATATAAAAGCTTCAAAATCCTCCATTCCACACCAAATTAATCTCTCCCAGTATGCCTTGGGGCCCTAGTCACCCAAAGATCCGGTATCCCGGCTCAAGCTACAGAATACCAAAGCCTTGCTTTCGATTCAGAAGACATGCTCCGTATCTCCAACCACCACCTCAAAACACGATATCAGAAACATATTAATGATCGTCCCTTAGCTCGCTCAACAAGATGTTGCAAAAATAATCTGAAACCGAAGCTTGATCCCTGACATTTATTACCCCTGTCGATCATCTCCAGATTCCAAGATATCCCTTCATAACTGGCTCGAATCTCGAGAACCTCAACCGTCGTGTCGGTTGTGGAGGACATGTCATGCTTGCGTCCCAAAACGAGACGACATCTCAAATTGGAAGAGGTCTCTTCAGCCTGTTTGTTTTTCCGGTCATTGTGCTTCCGTTTGTTTACCTTCCAAAAAGCTGGCCGGAGGCTATCGAGTCCGTCTTTTCCACCCCTCTCGATCATTGTTCTTAACCATGTTGAAGAACGCGGGGAAATTGACAGGGCTGCTCAACTCATCTAATCGAGCTCGGGGTAACCCAGGATGTCGCGGGGCGATAGATCTCGCAGTCTCGCCCCAGACAGAGTACGAGGGCAGAAGCAGGAAATTATACCCACTTGCCACGACGGTGCCCTGGCCCATGAGGCAATTCAGAGGCTAAAAGCTCATTTTGAGTTCGGTTCAGGGATGGTTTAACAGGAAACGGGCGGCTCAACGAACCGGAGAGAGCATGGTTCCCGTATTGAGCATTGCCGAACAGAACCCTGGGGCCGGTGGCACTACAACAGTGAGCACAGTACTGTACAATGCACCCACTCTGGATATATGTTCGGTATTCGGGGTATTGATATGCCTATAGGAGCTTGTACAGCAGAGCCCAGTGGAATCAAGCACTATCTTTTTGTTTTTACATGCCTCCTTCTTTCGATATGCAAGATTCAAAACTGATAGATAGGCCGACTATCAGGAGAACAGCACGGACTCGTCACCTGGATACCTTAGAGGACGATAACACGAAGGCAAGGATACGATCTCCAAACTCTCATTTTGCGAACCAAACATTGTTGTATCCCTCGTTCGTTTCAGCAATTCTAACCGCTCAGCCAACCGCCTAGAGCAGAGAATCGTCATGCTCCCGTTCCAACAAAAAAGCCAAGAAAAAGGAGACCCTGGGTGATTCCAGCTTTGCCTTGATCTGCGAGCGGGAAGCAGTCGATTGCAGCCACTAAGCGGGAGTGGCACAGGGTAAGGTAGCAAGGCACGGTGAAACTAACGCTTATGCCATGTGGTCTGAATACGCGCACGAGGTATCCCAGACCTCCGGACGTTTCAAGCTAGGACCAGCCTTTGAAGTAAAGGAACGGGAGTTTCCTGGTTTCTCGGGGTTGAGTGAGCGCTTCGAGACTGCTGGCTGGGGCTTTCGCCGTTTTCAAATTCTCCTCTTCAACGAGGCTGAAGTTGGCGATTCCATGCTCCTCGATCTTGGAGAGTACCGCAACCTGGAAGTACGGTGCTCTGGACAAGAAGCTACTGCTGCTGAACCCCAAGCAAAGCGGATGATAGCCATGCCACCTCCCGTGGCCGATCCTTGTGACGATCGTCCCATCTGACACTGAGAAGCTTAAACGACGGCGACTCCGATAGTGACAACTACTAGGAAGATTAGTAGACCTCCCCCTCTCAAAAGACATATCATGGAACCCCCAGCGACGGTGACAAAAGTACTGTAAGTAGTAGCAAAAAACGTCCCCAAGTCTGTGTGCTGAGAGATTCACGGCTTAGAAATTTGCATCGGGGATCTTGTATCAACTGCGCATTTCAGCTATCATAAGAGGAAGGGCAGCAAGCAACATACTTGAACAAATTGATCTCCAGAACATGCAGAGCTGTGGTATGTGCAGTTGTTGCGTACAGCGTCATTACTCCCCCGATTTATTGTATCAACTTTTCAGAACAGTCTACACAAACTAAGATAGCGGCTCAACTCGGGTTCTGCGCCGTTGGTTGTGAGACCATTAAGTAAAGATGACCTCCCGAGGATGTGTCTCACTGTAGCATCCGACCCCGGAGTTATTGAGAAACGGGCGAGCACGAACAGTTTAGAGCCCTAATTCGTACCATTAGGTAGCATGGCGGCGGATGAACCCACACGCCGTGCAACATCTTAAGAGTTCTGATGAGAACACAATCCGTGGTCGACACTCAAGATAATATCCCTTCCAAGTTCATAGTTCAGGAAGCAGTCAACTACTGTATCAGAGTAGCGACCCAAGAAGTACATCGTTATAGTAATCATGTTGTCTGTCTTAAGAAAAGCTCGACTCAAGGATAAGGAGATGAGGATATTGATGCTGTACGTGCGATGTTGCGTCCCTTTTCATGCCATCCTCGTTGTCGCTCACCACAGTCAGGGGACTCGACAACGCGGGCAAAACAACGATCGTGAAAAAAATCATGAAGGAAGATGTTAGCACAGTCAGTCCAACACTTGGTTTCATCATTAAATCCATTGATTTCGAAGGGTAAGCCCCCATGCCCCTATCCCGTTGATGCCAGATTGCTGACGGCCAGGAAGCTACAAGCTGAATATATGTAAGCTGGGGAAACTCCCCCAACCTTGCAGTGGCGTCTGCTCACGCTCTTATTGAAAGGGGACGTTGGTGGACAGAAGACTTTGCGATCCTACTGGAGAAATTACTTTGAGAAGACTGACGCGTTGATCTGGGTGGTTGATGCGACGGATCGGTTGCGCGTCGATGACTGCCGTGAGGAGCTGGCGGGCTTGCTCCTAGAAGAGGTACGACTGGCAGCTTGAGCTTTGCACCTCCTGAAGTCTTGCTCATAGATATCCCTGGCTGGTTTGATAAGTGCTGACAGTGAAAAGCGACTTATGGGAGCAAGTCTCCTGATATTCTTGAACAAAACCGATGTCGAGGGCTGCATGGACGAAGCAGATGTCCGAGAGGTTGGGATCAGGAATCTTGCTTGGACCGTTTATCTTGCAATTAGTACTGACACTATGGCTTTACCCAGGCATTGCAACTCGATGCGATCAAAACGCACAAATGGACAATCATCCGATGTAGCGCCATCACAGGCCTGAACCTGATAGAGGGCCTTTCATGGGTGGTTCAGGATGCCAAAGAACGACTGTTTCTCTACTGATCTGAGAGCGATTTCGAGCGGTCTACAAGGTTCTAGAGGCACTGGGAGACATCCGCTGGAGTGTTGGCTTCAACGGACGGGTGGTCTATTGTATAAGGTCCGTCGGCTGGTATTAGGATGCGCTAGCGGGACTGTAGGATCTTACTGATGGTCATTCAAACAAACGGCAACCGTTCCGCCTGTGGTTTTGTGTGGCACAAGTGCGATGTCGTTGGCTGAAAGTCTCTGATTTGTTGCAATATCGTTCGAGTACGAGCGACAATATTAGCTTTCGCTGCCAGCGTATAAGGGTGATATGACAACTCAATCCCCCTGTAAATGGATGTTTGAGACATAATATGCTACCAAGCCCGGGAGTCGTGTATTCGTTCATCTAGAAGATGTGCGCTGGAAAGGATTCCCCCGAGCTTGAACAGTACTGTATATGCAAACGACCATCAATATGTACAGCAAAGCCAAACATCAAGCCTGTGAGTGGGCACTATGTGAAGCACGACGCATAAATGTTAACCTTCCACAGCCAGCTCGAGTCTGGCTGTCCGAGACAAATCATCCGGTACTGCCTCGCGCAAGTGCTTGCACAAAAGTACTGACGGTGTTTATTTGCCACTCCCGTTGTACGCCAACCTATTGGCGCTTCCCCTCACATCCTCGATTGCGTTGGGCGTAGCAAGCTCATAAAGCTTCCTGCTAGTAGCAGCGGGGTCTCTGAGGTTATGGATGCTTTGTAAATAGGCAACTAGGCCGGCAACGTGAGGCGTAGCCATGGAAGTACCGGACATAATTGCCGTGCCGTCGCGAGAACCCTTGGCTAGGGAGATAACACCCTCGCCAATGGCGTGAATGTCAACGACGCTTCCGTAATTAGAGAAGCGGGAGCGGGTATCGGCCCTCCGGGAGTGGATGGAACCAACGGTGATCGCCTCAGGAGCGTTTCCGGGGCTGTTTCGGCCTGCGTCTCTCTGAATATTGAGTCAGTATTGGAAAGTCAGAAAGGGTCCACGCGTTCTTACACTATCATTGCCAGACGCGACTACGACCGTGACTCCAGCGGCGACTGCTGCCTTTACAGCGTCGTTCATCGGTCGATAGGTAGCGCCACCTGAGAGGTAAGCAATTGTAGTCAAAACCATAGTAGCTACTCACTAATGCTGATGGAAACCGACGACCTCGCTTGTCTGTTTTCTGCGGTAATGTTCTTGACTGACCAATCCAAGCCCGCAATAAGAAGACTCCATGCACCCTAAATAATTGGCCATTAGCGTTCGAGTAGCCTAGACGGCGGTGGAGGAAAGAGTATCCATACTGAAGCGCGTGTAAACACTTTGACATCAACGATCGTTGCCTTCTTGGCTACACCGTAAGTTTTTGAACCGGCGATACCAGCACAATGTGTTCCATGGCCTTGGGTGTCGTCGAAAGCAACGCCATCGTGGAGGTTGATACCGGGGATCGCACGACCCTCGAAGTCAACATGCGCCTTGTTGATTCCAGTGTCCATGATATAGACGTAGGACCCTTGGCCGGCCTTGCTGTCATACCAATAACTGTTCTCTTCTGGGCGTTGGCGGTGCGAAATGCGTCTGAGCCCATACGAAGCGTTTCGTTGTTCCTCTAGTCCAGCAATGTACACGATTCTGTCTGGTTCGATAGATTCAACCTATATTTCGTTTAGTTTTATGATGGACAAAGGCGAGGAGCAACTGACATCCGGACTGGCTCGAATTTCCTCAACAGTCTGTTGATCAAATGACCCTGTGTAGGCATTGAAAGTATTGATGTTAATCATCCTCTCAACGCCCGGTGGTTCGGCGGTTGCAAATCCACGGGCTGAATTCACAGCCTGCACAGACGACACCCATGACGTGTGAGCATCAATATCAGCTCGGCTGACACCTTTCTTAAACGTGACGACATACTTGTCGGGGATGATCGCATTGGCTTTGGGTTGCAAAGCCGGGAAAGCAGCGAAAAGGGGAACGATGGCTCCCACAAGGATGCAGGTGCTCTGAAAGATCCGCATGATGAATGACTGCCGTTGATTTTCAGCACTCCGCTCGAGTCAATAATCATCGAAGGAGAGCGGGAGGATCCGCTGATATATAATGCGAAGCTCCCGGAAATGCGTTCAAAGCGGAAAGTAAAACACACCCCAGGATCGTCGGATAAACGCAGCCATCTCCTTGTTTCTTCTAGCTTCGGGAAAGGAAGGACCCTTATCGCTGATCTTCACTGTTGTCTCGTGGGCGCATGTTGGACATCAAGACATCCATGCTAGCAAAAGAGTAATATAGGGGAAACCCTGTTATCACCACAAGGCTGGTACACAATCTATCTCCTGACCTCAGTACGGTAGGTAGTCAGATATTGAGATACTCTGCCCGGGCAGAGAAGGACCACAAAGGCTAGCCTCGCCACGGTGAGATAGAAGGAAGGAAACTAAAATCAAGGAACCGCGAACTCATCATTGTCGACTACCATGCGGCGAATACTGTCGTAAACCCAATGCTACTTTATTAATTAACCAGGGATTGAGTGTAAGGCCCGATAATAAACGAGTGCGCAACCGGAGATAGGCTTCCAAAAACAAAAAAGGCCTATCTAAGGTTTGACTCTTTCTCGAAGGTCCCCGCGCTCGGACTAGTCTTTGAGCACAGTCGAGGATTTTCAGAGAGAAACGTTGTGTGGAAGCAGTATGAAGACACAAATGTGTGTTTCATAGTATGATTAAGAGCGCTGAAACTTGGGTTTCAGCCACGCTGTCCCGAAAAGGCGACAAGTAAACCGAGGCATGCATTGAAAACACAATATAAACATATTGAGAAGAAGGGTGACAGCTAGATGACGCAGAAGGTAGACCAGCGGGATCGGCGATTAGTCTGCTTATGCAGCCAAACCATCTGTGGGTACGTAGATAGCTGCGAAGACGTAGATCTTTTGTCTGAAGAACTCATGACAGTAATTTGATAAGGAGGCATGGCCTTGATGGCTGTGACCAAAAGTTTGGCGACAACTTCCCTGTAAGACAACAGCAACACCTTCGACGAATCGGCAAACGGAGCATCCAAATTGCAAAAAAGATGAATGAGCAAACTTGCAGCTGGAATGCTACCATTTTGCCAGCCCCGTAAATTCCGGTACCCTGCCAAATGACAGCTGGAGTCGGCCCCGGAATTCATACAGTTTCCCTCGGGCAACACCCATTTAGAGGTGTACTTCCCCGGAATCGGCCTCGTTGTGCTCTCATGAATCAAAACCACAGCAAAAACAGGTCCGTGCGGGTTAGCACATTCAAACAGCGTTATCAGAAATTAAAACAACGTCGCATTGGGATATTGCTGGCTCTCGACTTGCCGTCGAGGCACATGACCTGAAGAAGGCCTGAAACCCTCATGTCCAGATGTTGTGTTCCCAAAACAGCTATGGCCGTGATGTACAGCTCAAGAGATATCGATTATCGAGAAAAAGATACTCCGTGTGCTTCTGCGATCATGCAACGATGAGACGTACTGCAAAGTACTCTGTACGGCCCAGAGAGACTGAGGGGGGGATGCTCGCTATTTCTGTTCAATCTCGCAGGACTCACCAATTTCAGCTAAAAACAGAATTTGGAGTCGAAGAAGTTGGCCTTGGGCCGTGATAGTTCCAGTGTCGCAATGCGCCGCGAAAACTTGGTATCATCTCTCGACTCTGGGCTTTCGTGGGCGAGGAGGTTGATTATGACGAATGCTGAAAGTGGTGAATCTGTGAATGGAAGAAGGTGGTCGGGGCGGTGAAGGCCTTACTGGCAGTATCGAAGGGGTGCGTAAATACCAAACGGACCAACTCGCATTTTACGCGGAGATGGGTGATATAATATGGTATTATCGGTACATACTTGAAATTACCGTCGGTGTGTGCCATCATCCAGCAAGCTGCACATGAACAACACAGAGAGAGGCGGCTGATGACGATCGACACCTGCGACACGAACAATTCATTCATCTAGTGGCCTTATTGCTGCTAGACATTGCAGCTTTACAGAACAAAGGCCCTATCGATGGCAGGCCAGTATCCTCGAAGTCATTCGCCGTCTGGCCGGTCAGTTGCCAGTCTGGATGACGATGAGGGCTCGGTGCTGGGAACGGGATTGACGGTAGATACTAACGCCAAAGGCATCCCTAACATTGCGCATTTGTACTGATACCAGGCGCAGACGCGACAACTGGAAGCATTTGGTAGAAAGGTGACAACCACTGCCAGCCATCTCATGGCGCCGAAAACCGATCCAACTTTTACAACTCACTACCAGAGCGCAATGAGTGACATCCAGCGGGAACTACGAAGGCCTGCGGCTCAACGGCGAATGTTCTCTTTTGCGCAGACCACCCCTACCGATCTTGTACGCTCCAAACTCTCGACCTCCGAAATCCAGTACCGTGCGCTGTCCGCACTTCCCGATGAGCTTCTTGCCAACATTCCGGAGGACTCCAGTACATACTCCCTGTTTCAAGGGTTCCAGGCCTCCCTTCCCGAAGATGATAATGAACACCGGAAAAGCCATCGAAGACGGCGGTCTCATGGGCATAAACAATTAGAAGATTCGGGCAAAGGGTCTCGCCCTTTGCCTCCCACGATAGGTGGTCTAAAGCGAGACAGGGATGCGCTAAATAGGAGGTTAGAAATGATGGGAGTACGGAAAAATATGTGCAGTTCGGAAATCCGTGAGATAGACAACAAAATCGCCAATCTAAATAGCATGCGAAAAATTGTGTTAGATCGCTTGGCCAGTTTGGAGATGGACGAAGCGGAATTAGAACATGACTGTGAGATTGCTCTTCCCGTGTTGAGGCCCTGTTGACTGACAATCTTTGATTAGTGGTTAAGCTGGATAATAAGCTTGAGGACATGGAGGAGGAATTGGACGAATCTGCGGTTGGGGCATCGACACCAAAAACAGCGGACGCTGAGACATCCGTAACCGACCCCGATAACCAAGCAGAGGATGCGTCGTTCATGTCCGAATCTATATACGAGAAAATACCATCTCCCAGAACCTGGAGGCACAAAACAACTAGTTGAGTCGACCACAACCCCTGTTTGTCTTCCATTGCTAACCACTGCGCGGAAATTAGGGAAACGGTCGATGCCAATTTTACACGAACATTTTGAACCAGGTTCAATGATTAGAGAGCTGCAAGCCCATAACGATATGATTACTGCGATGGATTTCGATGTTCCCTTTGGCACCATGGTCAGCTCCGCTCTGGACGACACAGTGCGCGTATGGGACCTGAACCTTGGCCGTTGCATGGGATTCTTGGAAGGACATCATGCTTCCGTGCGATGCTTACAGGTCGAGGACAACATTGTTGCTACAGGTTCGATGGATGCTTCGATCCGACTTTGGGATTTGAGCCGCGCGAGTTATGCTCCCAGGGACAACAGAATAAACAAAGAAGAAGAGGAAGACGACGAGGATGCCTTAGGCTTTGAAGATCCATCTGCGGCGCCTCCACCACCTCCTCCTTCTAGTATGGAAGATTGCCCTCTCTTTTCTCTGGAAGCGCACGTGGACGAAGTGACTGCGCTACATTTCCGTGGTGACACTTTGATTTCTGGGTCTGCGGATAAGACATTACGACAATGGGATCTGGTCAAGGGAAGATGTGTTCAAACACTGGATGTGCTCTGGGCTGCTGCACAAGCGTCATCCACAATGAGTGGCACTGACGCGCAGTGGCGCCCAACGGGCCGCCTCCCAAATGCATCTGCAGATTTCGTCGGTGCGCTGCAATGTTTCGATGCTGCCCTGGCCTGTGGCACCGCCGATGGTATGATTCGACTCTGGGATTTGCGTAGCGGACAGGTTCATCGGAGCTTGGTTGGACATACCGGACCGATCACGTGCCTCCAATTCGACGATGTTCATATTGTTACCGGCAGTTTGGATCGGAGTATACGGGTATGTCATAGAGCTCTTTTCACATCATAGCATTGCGCATGATACTAATGCTTAATAGATTTGGGATCTCCGCACCGGATCTATCTTTGATGCATACGCATACGATCATCCGGTCACCAGTATGATGTTTGATACACGACGAATAGTCGCCGCCACGGGAGAGGATGTTGTCAAAGTGTACGATAAGACTGATGGGCGTCACTGGGATTGCGGTGCCGGGGTGACTGCGGAGGAAGAAGGCACCAGCCCTGCGGTTGTGGAACGTGTGCGAATCAAGGACGGTTACCTCACGGAAGGACGCAAAGACGGTACGATTGGCATTTGGACATGCTAAGGAGAGTCTGCACTTTTGTTTTGAAAGGTGGCATTATGACCTTGCCGGCTGGAAACTTGGGTACTGTACACTATACGTTCAACGGATGTCATCATAAAAAGGAGCATGGGAAGTTTTAAAAAGGGAACGTTCTTTGTTACGCATATCCCTCATCGCGTATTGTGTTTGAGTCAGGGAACGTTCGACACAGTAGATAGAACCATTATATAACTTCAATAGCCAAATACTTTGCTTGTATCTTTCCTAAAGTCTCTCATCGTTGATTTACTCCTCGCTCTCGTTCAGTTAAACGGGGGTTTCTGTCGCGTCGACGATTTGATGGAGCGACGTTGATTACTGCCAAGCCGCCATTCCGAAGTGAGCTTAGCGCCCTTTCAACCTCATCAACCACGTTCATTCATCGTCGCGCCCAAACACAAAGCGACAAGGAAGAAACGACGCGTTTTGTTGTCTACGGGGACGGGGGATTGATTGAATGACCAGAAAGAAAAACTGCCTTAACAAAGCCAGCAGGACACTTTGATTTACTGCTCATCAGTCATGTATGCTGAGTCTTTGTACTTATAATATTGCAAAAAGCCGCCTCATCACCCTTAATTGCTGTGTGATGATCTTCCTCTTTTCGCGTTTCCTCGTTCGGCGCTGTGATCTCGATTGTCCAGGCGTTTCTTCGGACTTTCCGAGACAGGGAGGTTGCTAGCGACCTTGAATAAGTGCCTTGGGTCTTTTCTCGTCGTAATTGATACCCTAA
The DNA here is from genome assembly GCA_014839905.1 of Aphanoascus verrucosus. NCBI lineage: Eukaryota > Fungi > Ascomycota > Eurotiomycetes > Onygenales > Onygenaceae > Aphanoascus > Aphanoascus verrucosus. Next base: position 62,263 of record JACRYM010000036.1, on the reverse strand, counting down.
ATCGTTTCAGGTCAGCGCTGGTGGTGTCTTAGGGGCTTTGCGCGTTTTGGGGGTGCCTTGACATCTGACATATACCTGCTATCGAATATTTGAAAGAGTGCTTCGAGCAGGAGGAGTATATAAGAATAGAGAGGTTGGGGGTCGGCGTTTTGCTGATCCAGTCGACTCTACCCTGCCAACTGTACGGTGTGTTAGGTTAGATATCAAAATCGCTTCTGTTCCAGCCTCAGTCGTTGGAAGGTACTGTGAAGTCGATACTCCTAAGGCAGCCGACGATACGAGCTCTTTGGATTGATTCTACAACGCGTTTGCTTCGGTATCCGATCCGCGTACCCCTTTCTCGTGGGAGGAAGAAGGGGTTGGGACGTTACGCTCAGAGGTGGGTGACAACTTTCAGCTTCTCGGAAACTTCCATCTTTCTTTGATCTTCCACTGGCTCTATCAGATTCTGCTTCAGAGTCAGGTGGCATTTGTTTACGCTCGCTTAATCTGTTTGCCCTCCCAGCACGCACTATAATTTTGCTTCTCTGCACACATTTTCCTTTCCTTATCCTTCTTCCTCTTTGACCATCAACAATTATATCGAACTCAACTCGCACTCCGCTACCACTTTTACAACTCTTTCCACTTTCATTGCGATTTGTTCTTTATTCTCTACCTCCTTTCTTACCTGGAAACCATCTTTGACCTGAAATCCATTCCATTTCGCAGCCTCAAGCCGCTTTACAAAGAGCCCGTTTCCATTACTGCAAGACAACACATTGCTTTTAACAAAACTCCAATCCCTCTTTAGAGCTGTGAGTGTTCATGCCGTCTCTTCAATACATGTACCTCCTTTATTTTGAAACATACCATTGCAACTTTGTCAAAACAAAGGGCTCATTTGTCTTCTCGCAGCGTTTTCAACGACTCCTTACCCCTGGTCACGTTCTGCAAGGCCTTTGCCTTTGACATTACGATTTCTAGCCATATTTCACGGGTTTCGTCAAATATTTTCCAGAATCTTGAAGGTAAGAAGAGTCACTTCTCCATTCGATCAGAGTCGGTCCTTTGTTGACCGTTGGCTCTTTGTTTTTAGCTTCAGTGTTTTTCAACACCCGAGACTACATTCGTCTACAACATCGACTTTTAAATACCTATTTTCAGGTTATTCTATCTTAACAAAATGGCTGGAACTCGTCGCACTCGAAGTGGTCGTTCCCCTTCCAAGGAGCCAACAGTCCCAAACCCGCGCGCCAAACAGGGCGTGGATGCTATTGAGCAGGATGTTGCTGAATCCATTCCTAATCCTTCGTTTGCCAACCCTCCCCTTCCTGCTGTCCAGACACAGCAGTCTTACGCATATGGCGCCACTGGAAGTCCTGTTGTAGCTAGAAAGCTACGATTCAACGGGCCTACAGGGACAAACCAGATGGCCGCAGGAATGCAACGTCAGACCCAAGGGAACGATTTCGACCGCATTGCGGAAGAGGCTCGCGCTAACCCAGACACCGGAAGGGTGACTCGCTACCGAGGTGGAAGTGTGCCCCCGCAGTCTGCTTCGCCCACCCGTTCAGTCCGCGGCAAACACACACGGACTCGCGAGCGAACACCAGAAGACCAGCTCATGGAAGCGTTGCGAGAAGCTTCCTCCGAAGCAGAGGAGGACTCCAAGGAGAATGTGCTACCCAGCATCGAAGAACGATCAAGTGTTCTTCGAAGTATGGAGCAGTCCAGTCTTAGCTGGAAGACTGAGCGTGTCGCCGTTCTCGACCCAGAGAACCCAAGTGTTAGCAACGTGGACGACAATTCTCTGGGTAGCTCCGCCGGAGATCAGCAACAAGGGGGTGCACCTGGCCCTCTTCGCCCAATTGCCGATCCTCCTCTTCGTCCCCAAGTCCGCTCTCAACCTCTGCCAGACTTCCCAGTGCCCAGGGGAAGTCGATTTGGAGCGAGCTCGGCGACCACTGCCAAGCCGGCTGCTCGACTGGGAGCAATTCCGGTCCTCAACCCAACCCAGCCGGCAGAACAAGCCAGTCCCGTTCCTGGGTCAAAAGGAACCCCTCCTTCCTCGTCGTCTTCGTCTTCCTCCGCTCCCTCCACGCCAGCTACCGCCACTCCGGTAGCATCAAGCCAAGCCCAACAAAGACCATCGGTTCTTACGCTGGTGACAATCCTCTTGATGCTCCTAATGGCATTTGGTGGCACGTTAAGCCAGACGGATGGCTGGAAGGGCATGCTCCCCAAGGGGCTTACCCTGCCGGTATCATTCTGCAGTTCGCGCGCGGCGACGACTGAGTATGTCGAAGCCTTCAACAAGCTCTCTGCGGGAGTTGACCAACGTCTCACGGACATGTCCCGGGACGTGGCCTCTCTCAAGGAAGAGTGGAACAAGCGACTGCCCAACCTCAAGCAGGCAATCTGGCCGGCGAAGGAAGACCCATTGTTGCCACGAAGACTCAACTGGTTCTCGGTCGGTTTGGGGGCTCTTGTGGACCCATACCTCACCACCAAATACCACGCCGGTTCTGTCAACACACGCAGTTCCGAGCTTCTGACTGGCACCAAGAAGACGAACCCGCCAATCGCTGCGCTTACCCGTTGGGACGAGCATGGTGACTGTTGGTGCGTGAACAATCACCCCAACGAGATCCAGCTCGGAGTGCTCCTAGGTCGTCCCTTGGTCCCCGAAGAGGTGGTGATCGAGCATATCTGGAAGGAGGCAACCTTGGATCCAGAATCAGCGCCCCGTGAGATGGAATTGTGGGTAGAGTATGCCGCGCGAGTGGACTCCCCGCCTCTGTCCACTTCGGGAGCTGATTCTGCTTCCACTTCGACAACATCTCCCCCCGCGCATCAGAAGGGCTCAGCAGTGATTGAGTCTTCGGCAGAGGCTCGTGCCACTTTTTCTGCTCCCCTATCCGCGACGCAACGGGAAGATGTCATCTCGACCCTTCGCATGGTTTATCCGGACGAGCCGGAAGCGGCTTATTCAACTGACAACAACCTTGGCGCGACGTTTTATCGTGTTGGCAAATTTCAATACGATATCAATGACAAGCAGAACATCCAGAAGTTCCAACTGGATGCTGTCATTGATCTAGCCGACGTCCGCGTCAAGAAAGCCGTCCTCCGCGTCAAATCGAACTGGGGGTCAGTGAATACGTGTCTCTACCGTGTGAGACTGCATGGTCACATGTAAGTCGAGCGCTGGTGAGGCTTGTCGCTGGAGAGTGACTTCACTTGTCATTTCTCGATTCACTTATCCCCACTTCGACACTCGTCCGATTGAAGTTAGAACGAAATCATTATCGACTATCCCTGATTGCTACACATCGTTGTGTATAAGTCGACTTTATCGTTCTGACGGATATGTACCATGCTGGTCTAAGTCGAAGGAGGAATGGGACTGTGGCCTTGATATCAAAGCGCTTGGGAGGGTTCTGTCTTGTCCGTTTTCTTTTGTCCTTTTCCTTTTTTTCCTTTCCCCTTTCCCTTTTTCCTTCGTTTGTTTTTATTTCCTTTTTCCTTTGTCTCTACTTCGGACTTGTTGACCGGCGTTTTGTGGGCGGGCATGGAATGGAGTTTGGTTCTGGGGTTTTCATATTACGGCGGGAACTGATTGATATCGCATTCGAGGGCCAACCAAAAGATTGGAGTTACGGGAATGGACTTTGTACAGTGCAAAACAGGTTAAATATTCGGCGTCCTGAAAGCAATTATGCTCTTGAATTCAATTCTTTACGATATTCTCGTGCGAAGCACCATGCGGCCCAGGAATGCACTTATCTTGACACCCTTAAATCAACTACAGCCCTGTATGCGCGGGACATCTACGTGAAGGATTTGACCATGCGAGTAGCAAGTTAGACTCGATGAGACATTGGCGTTGGGTTGTTGCAGTTGACGCACGTCGTCGTCATCCATTGCTCGTTGTAATCCGACTCTCTTCGTGCCACCACCCTTTGGCTGTGAAGCTAGAGGAATACTCCGTATTACCGAACGCTTGTGGATTTTTATGCCTTCCACCTTTTCCCTCAAAGTACCTCAGTGATATTTCGACCAAAATAGCGGTAGATCGTGAAGAAGAAGCTAAACAGCGGGTCATTTGAGTATTTGCTACTACCACCAAGCTCTGCACTAGAGGCTGTTCGATTCGGGATCACTCCCAAGGCTTCGTCACAAACCTCCACGCCTGCCTACTCGTCGGAGCATCATTTCTACTCCGACGGCGAGGTATGGGTAGCACGCTTGAGCGCCATCCATTTTCAGGGCGAGTTCATTCGGCCTGTGAGTACATGTCAGCCAAAGTGAACAGAAAAATGCCACGATATTCATCTCTATTCCAATTACTTTAGATCAAACTCAGAGATCCTATGTCATATTCATCGTAAAACCAGTTGGCAATTGGAATGACTACCAGAGTCCACAACCAAACCGCATCAAATCGGTGCCTTGGAGTATTTATTTCTCCACTGGATGTCGATATATTTGTTTCCCCCATTCTTGTATAGATCCAACACCTCCTTCAATGACGACCGGTCGATCGTCCATGTCCTTTCCAAGAACTGTCCCTTGAAATCGAGCTTCTTCTCCCGTCTTGCTGTGTTTCTTCTTCAACGCTGCAGCACACCAAAAATGCCAACGTCAGTGACCATTTCACAGACCCGCAAAAAACCAATATAGGCAAGATGGGCAGACGACGAACCTGTCAAGTAATCCTCCTTCGGCATATTTTCCACATCAACCACATCACCCTCACTTGGCACAAACCCTGCCACCCGCCGAATCTCCGCATTCGCAGGCCCACTAAACCATCCCAGAAACGAGTCCAACCCTCGTGTGTCTTCCATGCCTTCCAACTCCTCTTCCAATAGTGTCTTCTGCGGCCTCAAAGCGCCCACGTCCTCGAAGGCCATGAGCACATCGTCCAGAGTAGGCGTCGGGTCCTCAGCATGGCTGTTGAGCGCATGATCGACGGTGGAAGAGGCAAGGAGAAGCAGGTAGCGAGCCGCGATGTCAGTGAGGGTGTCAATCACTGCGGGGCGTGCGGAGTGAAAACCGGCGGCGCGGAGGATTTGAATGACTGGTGGTCGCAAGAGACAGTCGTGGAGGTTGGGTGCAGACATCCTTTCTTTTTGCAAAAGAATAAGAATAAGAGTAAGAGAGGTTCTGAATATGCGCGATCAGGGCGGCACAGGTGTGAAAGAAGAGCGGGGGGATGGATCGCAAATGGATATCATATCAGAGGCATTACACCTTGCAGCGGCCTTAGATGATTGTGAAGGCACATTCCTTTGCTTCTCGAAACTGAGAAGATGTTCAAATATAAGTCTGAATGCCTGTCATGCTCCAAAATGTGGCCGCCTTTTGTCGCTGACTCCTTGGCCACAATCGCCAGCTCAATGGATCCTTGAACTCTGTGGGGCACTTGTGACTGTTAACTTATGATCCCTGCTCCCAAGACCCAAGCTTAAAGAGCTCAGCTTCCTCGGGATCCATGACAATTCAGACATATCAATTCAAAGAAAACAGCAATCAAAACACTATGGACGCTGCAATTGATCTTTCGGACGCCTCGAAGGCGCTGGACCTCGACAACATTCGTTTCCAGCTGATGTGAGTAATAAATCTCCGAACAAACATCCCTGGATGACTGGGACATGGTTCCACCGACGAACATTCCTAGCTAGTCATGACGAAGAGAAGCAAATGGAATCAACTGACCATGTAATCGATTAGCCGTCTAGAAGACACCATCACCTTTCACCTCATCGAGCGCGTCCAGTTTCCACTCAACAAACGCATCTACATCCCCGGCGGTGTGAACATCCCCAACAGCGACCTCAGCCTCATGGACTGGATGCTCCGCGAAACTGAACGTCTCCAGTCCCGCGTCCGTCGTTACCAGTCACCCGACGAATACCCCTTTTTCCCAGATGCTCTCGACCCGCCCATCCTTCAACCGCTCGAGTATCCGCACATTCTGCACAAGAATGACGTGACGATCAACGACATGATTAAGTCTCGCTACATCAATGAGATCTTGCCCAACGCCTGTGGCAAGTTTGGTGGGAGGGAGGACCGTGGTGAGACGCAGGAGAATTACGGGTCGTCGGCGACGTGTGACGTGAGCTGCTTGCAGGCGCTGTCAAGACGCATTCATTTCGGCAAGTTTGTTGCAGAGTCCAAGTTTCAGAAAGAGCCGGAGCGGTTTGTCAAGTTGATCAAGGCCGGCGATAGAAAGGGGATTGAGGATGCGATTACGAAAAAGGAGGTGGAGTTGAAGGTGTTGGAGAGATTGAGGCTGAAGGCGACGACGTATGGAAGAGATCCTGCGAATCCGGAAGATGGGAACTCCAAGATTGATGTGGAAGCTGTGGTTTCTATGTATAAGGTAAGGTCCTTCCTGTGGATAGCGCAAGGGTGTGCGCTAACATGACCTAGAATGCTGTGATTCCTATGACGAAGATCGTCGAAGTCGAATACCTAATGCAGCGTCTACAAGGAACTGAATGGGAGTAGGAGATGATGGTACATATCTGCACGACCCAGATGGGTTTGACGACATTTACGATCGGGACTGGGAATGAGAAACGGGACATAGATTTTTAGGGCAACGATTTTCATAGACCTAGATACCTCGGGAATTATTCAAGACGCAGCATTAACATACTCCTTGACATTATTCACAGCCGCTTCAAATTTCGAGGCTTCTATCAGGATCATTGATCCGTGTGGACGGATTCCTAGCTCCTGGAAAGCACGCTTTGAATCTGAATGTCCATCTGCTTGCTGATGTGTGTACGGATACGTTCCATGACAAACGGCATGTTTCTGCAAGACTTCATCTTCTGGATGGAAGTAAAAGAGTTCCGGTTTGTTGCCAGCAGCCTTCTTCTTTTTCTTTTGCGGTCTATCTTCCTCCAGATCCAATTTGGACTCGACTTCTTCGTATGTTTTTGATATTATGAGGTAGTGTGTGAATTGGTAGGGCTCGTTTTCTTCCAATGCCCATTGGATCTCTTCGAGGAGCATGGTGTACATGGGTGGGATAACTTCGGGTGGGATATTGATTAGTCGTTCAGTGAGGATGAGGCCAATTTGCGGAATGGTGGGTTGGGAGAGGAGCTCGTTAATTGGAGAGAGTTCGGCAGACGTTGATTTGCTTTTGATATATTCTATTATGGGTTTCATGACGGGTAGATCCTGTGTTGCGGAGATGAGTTAGCCATGTTTCCCCCACCACTAATGGTATCAGATCTCACCTTATGTTGCTGTAAGTTCAAGACCGTCAAAAATGCATATGGATCCGTTTCATTCCCGTCTACCTTCACCGTCGAACCGAGGAGGGGTTGTGATAAGATCAGATCGGTGAGCGTTGAGAGGTCGAATAGTTGCGAATCAGAGTCGAACAATTGGCGGAGCAACACTTTCAGGCCATGAAAATCAACATCAGGCTGAGGATCAAACCACTCAAAGTCTACGTTGACAATATCCATGTCCTTCAATCGATTAGCTTGCGGAGTCCCTTCGAATCGATGTCGATTGTTGCGGTACTCACTTCGTCGCTGCTCTCGTCTCCGGCGCGACCGCCGTCCTCCATGTCAATATCGCCATCCTTCAGCTGTTTCCGTTTCCCCATTATGCGTGGATTGAATATATCGTAGTAGAGGATATCCCCAATATAGCTGTCTGTTCTGGTCCCGCGTGTCGCAACTCGATGTCGATAAAAATCGAACAATCCCGCCCTAGTCCGCGATAGGGAAGGCGCCAACCTTGATTAAGCTTATCGTCACCTTTGGCGGGACAAAATTTTTTGTCCCTCTTTTTCTTCTTGGGTTTGGGGGAGTATCTCCCGCCCACGGCCTGATTCTCTTTTTATACACTCATCTTTCTTTTAAAACGGTGTCGACAAGATGGCTGCCAATGGAGAGACGATCAATGAGCCGCACAAGACGTTCGACACGATTCTTGTGTTGGATTTCGGGTATGCGAAGTACTCACCGCATACCCCTCTTGACTCGTCGCTAAACAATTTTTTAGGTCGCAATACTCCCATCTGATTACCAGACGTCTTCGCGAGCTTAACATCTACTCGGAGATGCTGCCATGTACACAAAAAATCGCCGAGTTGAGCTGGAAACCCAAGGGTGTCATCCTTTCCGGAAGCCCATACTCCGTCTATGAAGAGGGCGCACCACACGTCGATCACGCGGTATTTGACCTCGATGTCCCAATCTTAGGTATCTGCTATGGACTGCAGGAGCTTGCTTGGCACCACGGAAAGAATGTCGCTGCGAGCGAGAAAAAGGAATACGGCCATGCTCACCTCAACATTGAAAACCACGCGGATAAGGCGTCGCACATTGATCGTTTATTTCAAGGTCTTGAGAACGATATTGAAGTGTGGATGTCGCATGGCGATAAATTATCAAAACTTCCAGAAGAATTTGCAATTATCGCGACGACCACCAACGCCCCCTATGCCGGTGTCGCGCATACCAAGAAGCCATATTACGGTATTCAGTTTCATCCAGAAGTAACTCACACCCCACGTGGAACAGAAGTTCTCAAGAATTTTGCCGTTGGAATTTGTTCTGCGCGACAGGACTGGTCAATGGACAAATTTGTGGACAAAGAGATTGAAAGAATCCGGGCCATGGTTGGTGAAAAGGGTCAGGTTATCGGTGCTGTGAGCGGTGGAGTGGACTCCACTGTCGCTGCCAAGTTGCTGAAAGAAGCCATTGGCGACCGATTCCATGCCGTTCTTGTGGACAATGGGGTTATGAGACTTAACGAGGCGCAAATTGTTCACGAAACACTCACCAAACATCTTGGCATCAACCTTACAGTGATCGATGCGACTGACAAGTTCCTTGGTCGTCTCAAGGGTGTGACTGACCCTGAGAAAAAGCGAAAGATCATTGGAAACACGTTTATCGAAATCTTCCAGGACACTGCCAAGGAACTCGTTTCGAAATCGTCCAAGGATGATCCGATCGAATGGCTGCTTCAGGGAACTCTTTATCCGGATGTCATTGAAAGCATCTCTTTCAAAGGACCTAGCGCTACCATCAAGACTCATCACAACGTCGGCGGCTTGCTTGAGGGCATGCATCTCAAGCTCATTGAGCCGCTGCGGGAGTTGTTCAAGGATGAAGTGCGTGCTTTGGGAACCAATCTCGGTATTCCTGAGGATCTTGTTTGGCGCCACCCTTTCCCAGGACCTGGTCTCGCAATCCGTATTCTGGGAGAAGTCACTCCTGAACAGCTACGTATTGCACGAGAGGCAGATACTATTTTTATCGACGAGATTAAGGCCGCGGGTCTTTATCGGGACATCAGCCAAGCTTTTGCTGCTCTTTTGCCAGTTAAAGCCGTTGGTGTGATGGGAGATAAGCGTGTGCATGAGCAAGTTATCGCTCTGCGAGCTGTTGAGACGACAGATTTCATGACAGCAGACTGGTACCCATTCGACGGCCAGTTCTTGAAGCGTGTCAGCCGCAGAATCGTGAACGAAGTGAATGGCGTGTGTCGTGTTCTTTATGATGTTACGAGCAAGCCCCCAGGCACCATCGAGATGGAGTGATTAATGGGCGTTCTCAATCCTGCACTGTACAAAGTTCTTGGGCTACACCCTGTTACGGACTACGATCTTATGATGAGAATAGATACCAGCTGTTTCTATCTTTACAACCCAAAATTGGAGTTTTATGGTTCTTTTCAACCTTCAGTATCTGACTAAGAAGTTAACTCCACTACAGTGTGAAGCCAACTCGGGTCATGATGTCATGTCAATGATGTGCCGGGCGATACTCCCAATGACCCTTTCACCTTTGCCTTGAATCGAGTGCTCATGGTCATGCTGAACCCAGTTTTGCAGCCGATAAATATATAAACTTGAACTCACCAAAGACCTACGAACTCCTATTCCTCCGTGTCCTTTCGTTTTACCTATTCAACTTAGACGAGCTTCAGATAACTATCAGTATCTAAAGGCACAGACAACCTTGCTATCCGAAATATCAACCCCAACAGCACCAATCATGAGCGGAAAATCCCACGTCGGCACCCCCTCTCTCTACGAGGACGGCGACCAGCGAAACGTACCCCGATCCGAGATCGAAGAAGCCCGCAAAAACAGAGAACACCCACCCGTGTCAAGCGGAAGAGGTAGCGCCCATGCTAAAGAGATGCAAGCTCGGAAAGGGAGCAAGTCGCCAACAGAGGAAGAGTTGGCCAAGAAAGATCCTTTGGCACCGGTGAGCTTTTGATTCGGAACGAGAGTTGACCATAGTGTGGCATTGAATCAATTGCTAATGGCGTGTTTTAAGGCAACATTTCATGGAAACAAACCTTCTCGAGGAGCGCAAATTGACGCGGAATTGCGAAGGGATGATGAGGAGAGACTGAAGGAAAAGGGGTACAAGTAAACAAAAGTATAAAGAACTGGGTCTTTTGGAGCAGCTAGTGTAGTATGTGTGACTATAATTTGGATGAATAGGGGCTTATTATGAGCTTGTGCACATGGTGACGGTTTACGGTATCTGCCTATGATGATTTAAGAGTACCTCTTATCGAGTCTGCACTGAATCTTCACCGGTTGAACCATGAGAAAATTCGATTGATAACTGCTATATACTGAGAAAATATACGAAGCACAGAACAAAGGAGATTTGCTTGAACGCTGGACAACTAACACAAAATGGAAACAAAAATGTGATCTAAGAGTGAAGTACTTTCCAACATAAAGAAGCAAAATAGAAAACAAACTCGCAGAGTGTAGTATGCCAAAAATGACAGAAATTTGGTGTAAGATGATCCTCATTGAAGTATGAGTCCCAAAATGTGACAGTGTCTTTAAGTAAACAGTAACTCAGTCCCCTCCGTCAAAGATCAATCTTCCTTTCTTTTTTAAGACGATCTGGTGTTTCGCTTGACCATCTTCCTAGCCTTGCCCATAGCTTTCAACCATGATTTCTTCTCAGCTTTTGGCACTGGAGTGGTTGGAGTTGGCGGTATAGAAGATTCATCGTCAATGAACGATGCCACCGACGGGTTTGTCTTTGTAAACTCAGCCTTCGATGCGCACATAGCTGCCATCTGGCCGAGCATTGTAGGGTGATCGATGAGATCTTCAATGCGGACTCTGAATCCTTCCTGCTCGAGAAGCCAAGACACTTGAGCAAGACCCATGATATCTCCGTTGAGATCGAAGAAGGAAGATTCAAGATTCAGGCCGTTTGTATTTTCATCTCCAAGCACTTGACGCCAACTGCGGCTAAGGACGTCGGATAAGACGAGGAGATCTGCCCTGTTGAGCTCTTGCAGCTGTGAGGAGACGAAATAGTTGTCATTCGGTCTGCTGGTCTCGTCGATGACTTGAGGAGGGAGTTTGTTAAGTTCACCAGGTGACATGAGTGGAGCGTTAGGATTAGCGGTGAAGTCCGAGGCGACGTTGCAGAGCATGTTTAGAACTTTCTGGGCGAAGATGGGCGTGATGTCGCCATTTTGAGAGAAGGAGAGTGTAAGCTCGCATTGATCGGAGCCCTTAGGAGTGGAGATAACTGAGAAGTCGGCGAAGTCTTCATCAGCACCGACACCTCCAACCTTGTACATGTTTCCTCCAAACTCCATCTCACCGCCGTAGCCGACATTCTGGTGCTGGACGACAGTGGTGTAATTGGTCCAATCAGGCCATTCTGTGCAGTGCTTTGTGATTTCACGGAACCCGAGGGCCTCGTAAGGCATATTTGAGACTTGCTGATCTTGAACAAGTCGCAGCAAGTCTAGGGCCGTCCAGTCTTCACAGAACTGTACCCGGACGGGAACGATATTCAGGCATGGGCCCACCGTACTCTCAACTCCTGGGATTGTAGCGTTTCTACCGCTAATTGTGTGACCAAAGACAACATCGGAGCGACCAGAGAGCTGTGCGAGCACCAGCGCCCAGGCAGCCTTGACAACGGTTGCAGTTGTGATGCTTCCATGGGCAATTGGCGCCAGGAGAATAGTTTGTTTGAGCTGCGTTGTCGAGCCAGCTGATCTCCGGTAGTTGGGGCCATGTCTCCTGACAATATCCGTCATGCGAGATCCCTTTAGAAGTGTTCTCCAGTGTTGATAATGATCCGATGTAATCGTGCTGGCTGTCGTACGAACGTAGTTGGTGAAGGATGACATGGTTGGGAGGGGTTCGTCTTGATATGCGGACTGAAGAGCCATAAGGATTTTCGGTAGGCAAACGCCGTCATACTGGGCGTGAGAAATGCGAATGATCATCCGATGGTAGTCAGTGTCCTTCTGTTTCACCACGGTAAAGTTGAAAAAAGGTTCACCCAAGCGCGGGCCTTGCTCTCTGTCGCGCTGTTGTAGCATGGCGGTGAACTCATCCATATTCGACTCAGTTTCGTATACGAAAAAGTCTGGTCGCATCTTGCGGAGAACGACTTGCAGGAAGCGATCACCGTGCGGTAGGAACACGGTACGGAGCACGTCAATTGTCTGAACAAGTCGGAAGACACTAAGTTTCAGTTGCTTCAAGTCCAGGGGCCCGTTCCCATCAAGGAAGAAATAGTTGAGCATCCATTTGGACTCTAGTAGAGAGCCCGTGATTGCCAGCCCCTGAAAATCTGTGACTGGTAAGACATCAGCAATACCTCCCCTAAAAACCCCAACCTTGGGGCAAATATTGCTCTGGAGGAAGGCGTCGATGTTGGTGGCCTTGACAAGGGAGAATCGTTGATATAACTCCCTCTTTGATGCAGTCCGCAACACTGGGACACCTCGGCCATACTCTGTCAACTCACCCCCAGCCTCATCATCCCCATCTTCTTCGTCGTACGCATCAATCATACTTGCAACTCGAATCATGGCAACCATGTCTTCAAACACAGGATTTCTGAAGACATCGGCAACAGTTACAGCGAGGCCTTCTTCGCGAGCGGCCCCGACAAGCCTCATGGCGGTAAGACTATCGCCTCCCAATTCGAAAAAGCTGTCTTCTGGAGTAATTGAATCCTCATCCATTTCCAGCATCGAACTCCACAAAGTAAGAAGTTTCTTTTCAATAACGGCCGAACGGCCTCGACGACGGATCTGGGCGGCCATTGAGCAACCGTCCGTGTCTTGCTTTGGATTATAATCCAGGGCTTGATAGGAGTCGGTAGAAGCGGTTGGTAGATCCATGCTCTGTTTCACCCGATATGGAGAGAAGCTTTCAATTTCTTGGCCTTTGGCGAAATTGGAGCCTGCGGTAGGCTGCCTTTGGTCAAGAACTTCCGCGATCTTACGGTCCATGAGGTCGGACATGTCGAAGCCAGTCCGGCCCTGTATGGTACCGCTCTGCAGCATCTGTTGAATGACCTCACGAACGCAGGAGTCCACAACCTTTCTTAAATCGGGGGAGCTTCCAATCATACTCTGCTCGTAGAATGACTCGGTGTTTCTTTCCATAAACATATCCGGTCTTTGCAAAGGAGAAGCGGCGCGACTCCGTTCTTTTGGTGTTCCTGGAACCGTAACCATTTCAACAGATCGTTGAGTCGGCTTGGGAACAGAAAGTGGTGTTGGGTCATATTCAGCAACCCGCTGGTTCGATTTGTGGAGGAAGCTGTCAAGGACATGGGCGATTGAGCTCGCCAATTTCTGGGCCTCGGAATCTGAAATAACATCATTCCAATATCTAAGAACCACTGCTTCGTCGTTCTTTGCCGTCTCAACATTGACAGTCACGGCATACTTGAGTAAGCAGCTAGTTAGTATGACAAGGAAGCACAAATAGGGACGAGACATTTTACTTACCTCACTGGGATCGTGAGCTGAAAGTGTTTCAAACACGAGACTCTCCTCCACCGCATCGCTAGATTGGCTATGGTTCTGAATTGACACAGCTGTGTTGTACAACGTCTTTCCAGCCAGTCCGATTTCATGTTGCACTCGAGCAAGGGAACAGCGTTGGTGGGGAAGACTGTCGAGATAATCATCCTGAACTTTGCGAAGAACATCTTCAATCGATGAAGATGGGGAGAATTGCACGCGACAGCAAAGCATGTTAATGAACGCACCAACGGTATCTTGGATTCCGTTCACAGGGGCGTCCCGACCGGCGGATAAGTAACCGAAGCAAACGTCGTCCGACTTAGTATAACTCCTTAGGACAAAGGCCCACGCCGTATGAATTACATTGGCGAATGTAACCTTCATCTTTTCGCACAACTTATGCAACTCAGGGAAGCGTTCGAAATCCATCTCAACAACAGACAGGCGACCCTTGCCTTTGGTTTGGGGGCGAAGGCTTGGTAAATGGCATGGCCGTATTCCTTCCAAATAATTTTTCCAGAAGTGAATTTCTGCGTCGGGAGACTGTTGTCTAATGAACCGAATGTAATCGCTGTATAACGGGCCTGGTCCCTCTGATAGCCGGCCTTCATAAGCGGACACCAAATCGCGCATCACAATACCGACGGATCCTCCGTCAATCACGGCATGGTTGATTTCGACTTTGACGAGGATCCGGCCACTATTGGTCGTGCAGATGGTAAACTGGTGGGGAAGCTTGGGAAGGCGCTTGAAGTTGTTGTCTCTCAGAGTAATGCCGTTCAACTCGTCGAGAGCTTTCGAGTCATTGCAATTGACAAAGAGAATACCACCATCCACCTTCTTGACGACCAGTTGATCGAACGTGCCGCCCTTGCAAGAGCTGTCGATAAATACGGTTCTTAATGCAGCATGGCGATGAACGACTCTTTGCCATGCGTTTGCGAGTTTCTCAACATCCACCTGTTGTCGAGAGTGCTTGAATTTAGCTTCGAATACACAATTGAAAAGGTAGGCGTTGGCGTCCTTGATTTGGCTAAGTAGAATGCCCTCTTGCATGGGTGAGCACGGATAGATGTCTTCCACTTGCTCGGAGTGAGTAACGCCGACCTTCGGATAAGTGACTTTGACGAGCTTTCGTAGGGCTTCGTAAGAAATCGGTAGTAATGGATAGTCGCTAAGTGTGGGTTCTGGGGAGGTTTCCATAAGTCTAGAAACCGTTTCTTCAAGAGTTTGCTTGCACTCATTAACCCAGCGGCGTATATCATGGGCGTGTTTCATGGTTCGATGGAACATAAACGAAAACTGGATCCGGCCTTCTTGCACGATAGCGGAAATTTCGAATAGAGCGAGTCGCCTAGTATCCGGCCCGACATCGCTTGTGGCCATCATGTCCTCCTCGGTAGAAACAAAGTCGGTCTGCTGAAGCAGTGAATCATCTCGCTCAAGTTGTTGCATCCGACCCAGATAGTTAAACAGAATCTCCATTGGCATGTCTGCATTAGTGACCCGGCCAGAAGAATGGAACTTTTGCGCGAAGTAGGCTCGTCCATTGTCCCGAATGGCACGTCTGGTGTCTTTGGTTCTTCGCAGTGTGTCGAGAACGTCATCTTTAGCTTGCGAGGCTGTATTTATTAGTTAATGTGCATACACTTGAAAAGGACGAGGGTTCAGCTTACAAGAACCAAAGGCAGCATCAACAGGGCATATGGTGGTGAACCATCCCACAGTCCGCGATATATCCACGGAATCCTCCCACGACTCGCGCCCATGACCTTCGTTGAACAATGTAGGCACTTCTCGGTCAGTAAATACCCGGCCGAATGAGTGCGCGATGGTAGCTAGGAACAAGTCGACGGGCTCCGTTTGGAATGCTTTATGACAATCACCAAGGGCCATATTAGTAATTTTCTCGTCCACCTGGAAAGTGTGATATTCCACATCTTTGTAAGTTGGCTTTTGCGCTTCCATTCCCCAGTACTTGAGGTTGGAAGGTTTCACTTCGAAGGGAAGAAGCTTCGTGGATTTGTTTTGTTGGCAATGCTCGGCTTGCATAGAGCACCATGCCTGGAAAGACAGCGGCTTGTCATCGGACAACGTGCCATTCTCAAGGTAATCCTGGAGATCCTGGAGGATGATGCGCCACGACACCATATCAACACACAAATGGTGAGCCGCAAGGAATAACATCTGGCCGTTACTTCGAACATTGAACAAATTTGCGACAAAGATCGGCCCATTCTCAATGTCCAAACAGACTTGAGATTTTGCAACAAGAGATGGAATTTGATCCATTCCGTTTAAGTTGTGGACTTGATAGTGATATGAACCATCGATATCCTAACTTTGTCAGAAGGTGGAACAATATAGTAACAGGAGCAGAATAGGGCTTACATTCGTAATCCTTTGCTGCCATAGACCAAGTGTGTTTTGACTGAAGCGGGCTCGAAGCATTGAATGTTGGCGGACGATAGCTTCAACCGCCTGTTTCACATCAGCTGGATTGGCCGGGTTGGTGATTTTCAGTGAGAAACTTTGATTGAAGCGCCCGCTGCTTCCGTGAATACTCGCAGTCTCAAAGTACAACCGTTGGATTGGCGAAAGGCTGAACGGCTCTTCAATGATCTCTTCCTTCTGAACAACAGAAACTGTGGATCCGATACGCTCAACAAGGTGCAGAATCGATTTGCAGCGGAGGACATCATGCAATGAAAGGTTGATACCCTCCTTTCTGCACCGAGACATGACGCCCATAGCAGTTATGCTGTCACCTCCTACAATCCATTTGTCAGTTTAGTTCAAACATGAAAGGATCAATGTTTGCTGCCCACCTAAGCTCATGAAGGACTGATTCAATTTGACTTTATGCGAAGGAATATTGAGCACTGTGGACCAGATATCCTGTAAGACTTTGGCAGCCCCACTTGCTTGTACTGTACCTTGTTCCTCACTATCAGCACCGGTGATCATTTCGTATGCTTGTTCGTCAATATTCTCGATCCAAGTTACAGCCTTTTTCCTGTCAAGCTTGCCAGACGCAAGCAGAGGAATGGCCTTAACCACAACCCAAGTTTGCGGAACCATGAAGGGGGGTAACTGCTCGGAAAGTTTATCTCGAACTTCATTCAGCTGAGCATTGACTTTATCAATCAGTTGTCGCTCAGTAATCAGCTCGATGTCGCCATTGGAAATACTGGGAGCTTCGGACGATAGGTCGTTCAGGGAAACTATGGCAACGAGCCGCTTTTTGCAGAGACCTGTTTTCGGCATGAGAACGAGGACGTGTCTTATCCGGGAATCAGTGTCCAGCCGATGCTCAATTTCTCCGAGTTCCATTCGTTGGCCATTTAGTTTGACCTGATTATCTTTACGGCCGATAAATTCGAGAGATCCGTCGGGATTATACCTGACCAAGTCACCTGTTTTGTAAATCCGTCGAATTGGCGAAGCACTGTTGGAGAAGCGGACTGCCCACGCTGGGTCCCTCACGAAAGCTTCGTCGGTCTTTTCTGCGTTCTTAAGATATCCTCGTGCGAGTGTTGGGCCCTCAAGCGCTAGTTCACCTGCAGCACCCAATGGGGCAAGTTTATGATGATTGGTCGGATCCAGAACCCATGTGATCGTTGCCGCAGTCCCGAGTCCAATCGAGGAAGGGTTCTTCTCAAAAGACACCTTTGAATTTGTCGTCGCGACGACAGAAGACTCAGATGGTCCGTATGCATTGACTAATTTCACCTTGTCGGACCATTTGGAGATGACCTCGGGGGATAGAGCTTCGCCGCCGCAAACTAATACTTCCAGCGAAGGGACTGATGCTGGATCAACGAGATTCGCAACAGAAGGTGTCAGTAAAGTCCACGTAACGTTCATTCTTCTGATGGCTCCCGCAACATCCCTGAGTCGTTCTTCTTCATCGGGAACGCAGACACAGCCGCCTAGGGTGAGTGTCGTCAGAATTTCCATGACTGCTGCATCAAATGACAGAGACGCAAACTGAAAGACTCTGGATGACGGGTGCATCAGGGCCGCAGGTCCAAACGCTGCCGAGCTACTGCTGTAGGCACGGTGCTCAATAACGACGCCTTTGGCTCTTCCAGTGCTTCCAGATGTGAAGATAATGTAGGCAGTATTTTCAGGCTTTGCCCGTCCAGCAAGTACCGAGAAAGGGCGTCGAGGGAGGTTAGTGATCGTCCTTTTCTCAATGGACAGAACGCGGTTAACTAGCCCTGAAAAGCGTGCGTGGTGTTTTGGAGAACAAAGAACAATTTCGGCATCAGTTTCTTGAACAATTTCCCGATGCCGCGAAACAGGATGTGATGGATCCAATGGAACGAATGCTCCACCAGCCATCAGAACACCCATGATAGTAACGACTGTCCAAGCAGATTTATCAAGACAAATCGGCACGAGAACTTCAGGGCCAACGCCAATGGTTGTCAAATGCAGTGCTAGACGTGAAGCATGGTCTTGAAGTTCCTGGTAGGTTAGCTCGACCTCGGAGTCGCAAACTGCAGGGGCGTTTGGCTGGGAACCAGCTTTCTTATTGAATATGTCGTGAACACATTCGTTGACGAAAAGGGCCTTTCGTCGATTCCACCAGGCAATTGTCTGCTTGCCCTCCTTGCCTAGAATCTCAATATCATCTACCTTCGCGGACGCACACTTTGAGGCTTCAGCAAGCTCTTTCATGACCGAACCAAACTGGTCTAAAAGCCGCTGAACTTGCCAGCTATTGATTACATTTTCTTTGTGATAAACGGTCGTGTTAACGCAGTTGTTGCCGACGGTGCATTCGACCACGAGAGGGTAGGTGAAGAAATTCTCAACGTCGTCGGTGTCTTGGAATTCCCACAATGCTTCTTGGATCTTCTCCTGAGCCGTCTGAACAACCAGGAGGTTCTGGAAATCGCACCCTGCGGCAGTGTCGCCATCAAGTCTCTTGATGCGCTGTAACCCCACATGTTGATGAGGCACCACTTCTGCGCTGCACTGCTGCACTCTCTGGAGATAGGCCGCGAGTGTTTCCTTGCGGTCGATCTGGATTCGCGTTGGGACCGTCGTCAATGTCGGGCCGACAACTTCCGCGATTCCGGGGACATTGATATTCCGACCCGTGAGAGTTTCGCCGAAACACACGTCGTTCGCGCCAGTGTGACCGCTCACTAACAGAGCCCACGCCGCGCGCACGATGGTTGGAATAGTAACGTCATTTGTCTTCTTCGTGGGGAGTTCGATGCTGCTAGAAGTAGTGCGAGTCGCAGATGGCTCGTCAGTAACCGAAGGCGGCACTTGAGGGAAATTAACAGCCGAGAGCCCGGCGAGATTGGTTCTCCAGAATTTGTCCGACGCGTCGAGATCTGCAGTTGTCAAATATTGGATGAATTGCGCGTACGAAGTTTGCGGCGCAGTGGACTTTTCACCAAGGTATGCATTTTCCACCCTTTTGAGCATGAGAGGAAGACTCCATCCATCGTAGAGAGCATGGCTGATAGACAGAACGAAGTAACGAGTGGCGTCGGTTTTGTTGTCGATGAGTGAGTATTTGGCCAAAGCCGCCCCATTATGTTCCGGCAACTTGGCAGTCTCCTCAGAAACGGATTTCAAATCCGAGCCGGAACCCCAGACATTTGTCTCTTTCTCCAGAACGACTTGAAGGAAACCTGATGACGCGGTGTGAACGATTCTAGTTCGTAACATGTCCAGGTCGTTAATAACCGTCTGCCAAGCCGCCTTGAATTTGCGTACATCCACGGCCGCACCAAGTCGGAATATGTTCTGCGCGACATAGGCGCCGGGTTGCTTGATAGCGAGGGTGATGAATCCCTCCTGGAGTGAACTGGCAGGATAGATGTCCTGAATATCGCCTTCATGTACTCTGCAGAGTCCAGCCGCTTCCCTCTTTATCTCCTGTACAGATGTTGCGTCAGGCAGAAGACCGAAAGGTCTCAACTCCATTTGAGCATCCAAATTTAATGCGCCACACGTACGAGCCATGTCCGCTAAAATCGGACACTTGAAAATGTTGGCGAACGTTAAGGAAATTCCTTGCGTGCGTGCCGCTCCGGCGAGTTGCATGGCGGCCAACGAATCTCCACCAAGCCTGAAAAAGCTATCACCAGGGGATACAGATCCACTTGGAAGACCCAACGCCTTCTCCCACATTTCTTGCAATTTTTTCTCCATGCCTGATGCCGTTCCTCTCTTGTTCATTGCTCCGCTCAGCCTGAAAGACCGGATTGATTCCTTAGACAAATCTTGAACCATGTTCCGCAGGCGTGCACGGTCGAGCTTGCCAGAGGAAGTCCAAGGAAGTTTGGAGACTGGGATGAAGAGATGGGGGATCATATACGTGGGCACGGCGGTTCCCAGGCCCGTCTCCAGGGATTTCGCCACCGATCGAATAGCATCATTCATTGGGACCAGAAGTTCGTCACAGGGAGAATTGTCAGCCTTTGTCAACAATGATCGATTGGAGTCGTGAGCCGGAACCGTGAAGAACACTGCAAGGGTCTTCTTTGCGCGATCAGATGGCACAACCAGATCGACGGCAGCCTGTGTTTGGTCCGGAAGATTGGCTTTGCAATGATATTCAATCTCACCAAGTTCAATGCGTTGGCCGTTAAGTTTAATTTGGGTATCCTTTCGTGAGATGTAATTGACAGTGCCATCGGGATTGTATCGGACGAGATCACCGGTTCGATACATGCGAGATTGACGGGAGAACAGGCCGCGGAAGCGAGAATCTTCGGTGAAATCGGGCCTATCGATGAACACTTCGGCAGTCTTCTGGGGATTATTCAAATATCCTCGAGCAACTGTGCGGCCCTCAACGACCAGTTCGCCCACTGCACCCACGGGTACGAGACGATTATAATTGTTGGCATCAACGATCCAGGCTCTGCACCCGACGGCGTTTCCAATAGTCGATCTATTCTCATCGCGTGTAATACCATTGGCGTCGACTTTCAAATGTGCACAGGCGACCACGGAGTTTTCAGTTGGGCCGTACGCATTGATAATCGCAGGGCCTCCTCTCCATTCTTCCATAATCTTTTCCGACATAGCTTCACCTCCAACCGCAATAACCTTCATGGTAGGGATTCGCTCGGGCTTCATGGTGCTCAAGACAGAAGGAGTCAAACACGTCCAGCTAGCTCTCAGATTCGTGATAGCCTTCGGGAGGTCGTTCATTCTGTCTTCATCACTGGGAACGCAGATGCATCCGCCCATAATCAAACCCGTGAGAATTTCCATGATCGAGGCGTCGAATGTGTATGAAGCGAACTGCAATACCCTTGATGAGCCATTCATTAGAAGAGCCTCACCATGAGCTAAGGCACTCGTGCAGATTGCCCCATGTTCAATAACGGTTCCCTTTGGACGACCGGTAGTTCCAGACGTGAATATGATATAAGCTGCATTTGACGGATGTGGACTGCTCTCAGGGGGCGTTTGATTGTTGGGTAGTTTGCGAACAGTCTTTGGGTCGAGCACGAATATCTTCTTAGCGACCTTGGATGCCTTTTCACGGTATTTTGGTGAAGAAACAACGAAATCTGCACCGACGTCATCGATAAGCATGCGCAGTCGGCTCTCAGGGTGCGCCGGGTCCACATGCACAAACGCTCCTCCAGCCTTGAGGACGGCTACTTGAGCGACGATTGTCCATGCGGACTTTTCGAAGCAGAGGGGGACGTAGACATCAGGGCCCACGCCAAAGCTGACCAGATGGGCTGCAACTCGGGAAGCGATGGCATCAAGTTCAGAGTACGTAAAACTGCCATCCCAACCTTCCACCGCCATGGTGTTTCGAGGTCGAAGCAGGGTTTGCTGCTCGATCAGCTCATGGACGCATTTGTTGACAGGCTTAGGAAGCTGGGCATTCCAGGAGCGAATTTGCTTGCAATCATGTTCACCCAGTACGTCGAGATTTCCAACGGCTTGGTCAATCCCGTTGTTTTCAATTAGTTCGCTCAACAGGTGTTCGAATGCTTTTGCAATATTCACGGCATGCGCATCGGAAACCGTATCGGACCAATATCCCAATCCAATTAACAGGGACGAATCGATAAGGCTGACGTTGATCGATAGATTAAACTCGTTGGGGTCGATGGAATCGAAGTGCTCAAACGAGATCATAGGACTAGCAGCCGCTTCATTTGAACCCTTCTGGAAAGTAAACACGGTGTTGAACAGAGATGCGTCAGACAAGCCAAGTTCATGCTGAACTTCGGTCAAGGAACAGCTTTGGTACTCCATGCTTTGCATGAAGTCCTTTTGCAGCATTTGCAACGTATCGCCCACAAGGATACCCGCCGAGAGGTTAAGGCGGCAGACCATCATATTGATAAAGGCACCGACAGCTTCCTCAATTCCATCAACAGGGACATTTCTACCAGAGGAAACAACTCCAAAACACACTTCGTCTGTTCCAATAAACAGCCTAAGCACCAGACCCCAAACGAGCTGGAGTACGTTTGCGGGCGTTAGTCCATGTTTCCTGCAGAATTTCTGTAGCTGGGAACCTTGGTTTATTGTGAAGACATGCTCGCCGGGTACCCTCTTGGAAGGTCGAGGAAGTAACGCGAGTGAAGGCAGAAGGCAAGGCTCGATCCCAGAAAGATAATCTTTCCAGTATTTTATACCTTGTTCCTTTGACGTTGTCTGCAAATATCGAATAAAGTCGCTATAGCGCGGTCCGGGAGCGATGCTCGATGCTGCCTCGTAAGCCTTTGTCAAGTCTTGGACCAGGAGAGTCATGGATGTGCCATCTGAGATCGCGTGGCTGATTTCAATTTTACAGAACACCTGGCCGTCGAAGGTTTCGCAGACCAGGAATCTATGTGGTGGCTTCTTTTCGCCACAGTCCAGTGGTTCGACACCCGCAAAGGCCTCTTCTGCGGTCTGTGCTTCGAGGAAGAGTGTTCTGCCATTAGCTTGCTTTAGCACGACCTGGTCTAGCAGGCCGCTGCTGCCAATGCTATCGATGAAGACCGTCCTTAAGGAAGAGTGTCGAGACACAGCAGCTTGCCATGCTGCCTCCAATCGACGCGGGTCAACCCGGTGGTTTCTTCGGTTCGACTTGACTTCGAATGCAAAGTGGAAAGCGTACTTGCGTGGGTCTTTGAGCTGACTGATGAGGATACCCTGTTGGACAGGCGACGGTGAATATGCATCCTCTAATTCCTCAATTGAAGAAACACCAAGCTCAGGAAGTTGTCTTTCTAATCTCGTCAAACCGCCATATGCCAGTGGCAGAAGAGGGAACTCTTTGGTGCATACAGCTCCGGCCTGTTGCCTCAGAGAACCAGCCGCTTCTTCAAGGAGGGCATGGCAGCCCGAAACCCAGTTAAGGATGGCGTCCCTGCGTTTCATTTTTTTGTTGAAGTCGAACGACATCTTCATTGTTCCGTCAGCGACGACAGCGGAGATGTCGATCAGAGAGAAACGGGGCACATTTGCTCCAATGTTGGAAAGTGTGTTGACAGACTGGCCTCCAGCACCACCTACGGGTTGAAGAATGGCATCACTTTGGTCGTCTTGTTGCATCTGTCCCAGGTAGTTGAAGCATACCTCCATGGGCCAATGTTTTCCAAATCGCTCTTTTCCAACGTCTGTCAGGTAACGGAGGGCGAAGTAGGGTCTTCCCTTGCCAGGCATGCGACGCCTGAAGTCTCTCACCCAGCAAATAGTGTCCAGGAGGTTATAGTCCTCGTGCACGTGCTCTTCAGCGGGCAGGTAGATAGGACTCATCGTCGTGAACCACCCGACGGTAGATGAGAGGTCAATCTCTGAATCCCACGGTTCTCGTCCGTGTCCCTCATTAAATATTGCTGGAGGATGTTGCCTGTCCGTGAACGCATTGCGGAACGACAGAAGAACAGCGGCGAGTATCACATCAACCGGTTCGGCCCCAAAGCTCTGTCGGCAAGCTGCCAAGAGTTGGGTAGTCGATCGTGCATTTAATTCAACCTCTTCTGTCAAAACATCGCCGTTCAAGTTCGGAGTGCTTGCCATTCCCCAATAGTTAAAGTCAGCGACGGGAACATCGGAGGCTGGTAGAACTCTTTCGGGCTGTTCCTGCTGGGCATTTTCGGCCTGAAGTTCGCACCACTCTTGGAAAGAAACCGATTCGTGAGACTTGAGCTCGGAACCAGACAAGAGATCTTCCAAATCTTGAAGAATAACGTGCCAAGAGACCACATCAATCACCAGGTGATGAGCTGCGAAAGAAACCTGGGTTTCTCTGGTCGGCAGATTGAACAAATCGACAGCGAAAAGTGGACCGTTCTCGATATCAAGGCATTTCTGGCCAGCCTCAATCAATGACCCGATCTGACTCGACTTGACGTTGTTGTGAACGCGGAAACGGTATGATCCTGAGATATTGCCGCTGACTCGTTGATGCCACTGGCCGGACTGGTTTGTAGAGAAACGAGCTCGCAACATCGGGTGAGCCGTCACTACCTCGTCCAGAGCGCGGGTAATCTGATCAGGTCTAAACGCGGATGTCAACCGCATCAGGACACTTTGATTGAATTGTTTCCAATCGTCCCCAACACAGTTCAGATAGAGTTGCTGGATGGGTGATAGGTCGAAAGGTTTTCCATCTTCAAGTTTACGTGGGGCGTCTGGCTCAGATCCAACCTTGCGAGCCGTGCCACCAGAAATTCTGACCAAAGTAGAGAGCTCTGTGATCGATTTGACCTGCATGATATCCTGAACGGAAACAGTAATACCCTGGGATCGACATCGGGCCATCACCTGCATAGCTGAAATGCTATCACCGCCCTGCGTGTGTATTAGCGTGCGTCACCTGAATATCAAATACGTGGGGGGAATCTTACCAAGTGCAAGAAAGACGAGTCCAGTTCAACTTCTTCGAGAGGCAATTTGAGGGCGTGACCCCAAACCTTTCGGAGTTCGTCAACAATAGCAGGCCTTGAGCTACTCCCCACCCTCTTTTCCGTCTCCACTACTTCAGTTCTTTCAATTTGCTCGACCTTCTCAACCTTCTGGGTCCTTAAAACCTTCTTATTCAATCTGACTTTCGTTGACATCTCAGCAATTGAATTCGATTGCATGATGTCTTGCACCGTCACAGTGAGACCGTGAGAGCGGCATCTCGCCATGACTTGCATCGCAGAAAGACTATCTCCGCCCTATTTGACAGAGTAAGCAATCTACATTGCGGCGGGAATCATCAAGGAATACTTACTAGATGCAAAAAGGAGGACTTTTCAGGCTCGACTTCTTCGAAAGGCAGTTTGAGAACATGGCTGCAAACCTTTCGAAGTTCCTCCACAACATTGATTACCGGGGCAGTTTCGACCTCTGGCTCAGGTGCGACTGGGCTAGTCTTCTCGTCGCGCTCTTCCATGTGCTCGATGAATCGTGTGATTTGTCGTCGATCCAGCTTTCCAGACGACATTATAGGCACCGTTTTGAAACTGACCCATCTGGTCGGCACCATATACGGCGGAAGATGTCGGCGCAGTCGTTCGCGAACGGCGGCCATATCGGAGATTGCATCCTTGGAAGTGTTTATCTCAAGTCTCGAGGAAGAGTCCGCTTTGCCAACACCTTTCAGGAACACGCCTGCAACGAGCTTTTTGGCGTGAATTCCTTGTTTTGGAACAGAGACGAGACAGTTCAGCACAGCCTCGTCTGCGCGGAGATGATGTTCGACCTCCTCCAGTTCAAGTCGCTGACCGCGAACCTTCGTCTGAGTATCTTTCCGACCGATATAAATAATGTCCATTGAACCGTCACCGTTGTACCGGACAAGGTCGCCAGTCTTGTACATTCTCCTGTCGCCAGATTGAGCGCGCTTCGCCCATTTGGGGTTCTTGATGAAGACCTCGTTGGTTTTCTCAGTGTTGTTGAGGTAGCCTCGAGCAACGGTGGGTCCCTCAACAAGCAGCTCGCCCACAGCTCCAATAGGCATGAGTCGGTCATGGTTTCGTGCATCGACAATCCAACAGCGATCAAGTCGTTGGCCGATGTTAACGGGATTGGTCTTGGTGGTGATTTGGTTCTTCACCGTGGCGAGGACAGATACCTCTGTCGGGCCATACCCATTAACAAGTTCAACCTTGTCTGCCCAGGTGGTAACATGAGCCTCAGACAAAGCTTCTCCGACAAGCGCGACAGTTTTGAGTCCTGGGACCTCCTCCGGATTTAGGAGATGGACAAACGAAGGGGTAAACTCAGCCCAGTCAACGTTCATCTTGTTGATGAAACCCTGGATGTCGTTGAGGCGGTCGAATTCGTCTGGCACGCAGATGCAGGCACCGAGTATGAGGCCCGAAAATGTTTCGAGCAGGCTGGGATCGAAAGTAAATGAAGTGAATTGAAGCACACGACGTTTAGCTTTGATGTACATCGCAGGACCGTGGGCCATCGCACTGGAGGAGAAATTACGATGCTCAACTAAAACGACTGTTAGCAAAGGGCATTTGGAAAACATCACGTTCGAATCAACACTTACTTAAGATCCCTTTTGGTTTTCCTGTTGTTCCAGAAGTGAACATAACGTAGGCGGCGTTAGTTGACGGGACCTGAGGAAGCGCTTTCTTGGGCGTTGGCAATGATTTAAGGAGGGCCAAGTCGACCACCAGAGTCTGCGGCGCAATAGCCTCGCAGATGGACTCGTGTTTCGCGGAACAAAGGACCAAGAACGCCCCAAGATCGCTCGTGATTTCTTGAAGACGAGGGATCGGATGCGAGGGGTCGAGGGGAGCAAAAGCGCCTCCGGCCTTCATCACAGCCAACATAGAGATGATTATGAAGGCTGATTTCTCGAAGCAAAGCGGAACAAACACTTCTGGATCTGGGCGAACTCCCAAATCGATCAAGTGGTGCGCCAACTTGGTCGACAGGTCGTCAAGCTCCCTGAAGGTAAAAGAACCGTCCCAGGCATCAAGGGCAGTAGAGTTGGGCTGCGACCGAACTTGATCGTAAATCATATCATGGATACATCGATTATGAAGTGTTGCTCCTGTTGAGTTCAAAACTTCGATAACTTTCAAATCCTGGGCGGTCATGAGATCCATCTCTCCCACCGTGGTTTGGGCGTAATCTTTGGAGGTCAGGCGCCCAAGGACGGTATCTAACTGACTCAAGATACGATTCACTTGCCATTCAGGAACAATGGCAGCATCAAAATGAGTGTCGATGTGAATGTCCGACTTGCCGATGGTGCAAGAGAGATTCAGAGGATAAGAGAAGAAGTTGCTGCCAGCAGTCCCGGAGGTGATCATATCCCAGAAGCCATCAGCAGATTCATCGGCGTCCTGCGTGATTGTGAGCAGGTTCTGAAATTCGCAGGCGACAGCGGCGTCGGTCCCAAGGCGCTTGATGTTTTGCAAGCCGGCAAATTGATACGGCATGGCCTGGAAGAACTGGGACTGGACGTCTTTCAGATATTCTGCAACAGTAAGGTCCCGGCTGATGCGGATTCTTGAGGGAATAGAGGTGAAAGTCGGGCCAATCATGTCCTCGATTCCAGGAACAGGAGCATCGCGACCAGTGAGCATTTCCCCGAAAATAACATCGTCGGAGTAGGAATACAGTGAAGCAATCAGCGCCCAGGCAGCGCGAATGACAGATGCTATCGTGATTTCGCTATTTGGAATCTGCGAAATTTTCACCGAGTGAGAGACCTTCCCGCGCGCATTGACTTGATATTGGGGACTTGGAAGTCGCGGCCAAGGGGTACACACGGGATCATCTAAGCGATTTCTCCAGAACTCGTCAGATGCCTTTTGATCGATCGAGTTGAGGTACTGCACAAATCTAGAGAACGGGGTTTCCACGACCAGTTTTGCAGATTCAAGGTTGCGGTAGCATGCAGCCACCCTATCAAGAAGAGTTGGAATGCTCCATCCATCGTACAAAGCGTGGTGGACCGTCCAAACGAATTGCGGTGTCCGTGAACCCTCGCCAACAATGGTGTATCGAGAAAGTGCACCTCCATCATACGGTGGGAGGTGACGGTCCGCTTCTGCTATGACTCGCATGGTTCTCACAGAGTTCCATTCAATGGGCTCGTTGAGCACGACTTGCAGGAAACCCAACTCTTCTGTGAACACGATCCGTGTGCGGAGAACCGCGTCCATATCGGCAACAGCCTGCCATGCTTTTCGGAATCTGGCTAGGTCAATATCGGATGGCAATCGGAAAACATTTTGAGCGACGTATGCTCCCGGTTGCTTGCTTGACAACGCAACAAGTCCTCCTTGAATGGATGTGCAGGGGTACATGTCTTGCACGGATTCGGTTTCGACTTCACAGATACTAGCGACTTCTTCAACCAGGGAATCAAGAGAAACATCCTTTGGTAGTAGAGCGAACGGCTTGATCGGCTCCTGTTTGACCTTCACCTCAACTGATCCAGATGGTTGTGCTGAGCCTTCGCAGTCGGCAGCCATCTCTGAGAGTTTCGGCCTTTGGAAGATGTTAGCAACGGACAGAGTGAGCCCCTTGACACGAGCAGCAGAAACAAGTTTCATGGCGCCAATCGAATCACCTCCGTGACGGAAAAAGCTATCATCGGCCCCGATATTGTCGGCTGGCTTAGATAGAATTGATGACCAGAGTTCTTGCAGAACCTTTTCCGTTTCGGTTGCCGGCGCTCTTCCACCACCCATTCCTCCAAGTCTGTAAGTGGACGCTTGTTCATCCGACATCGATTGAGCCAAGATTGTCAGAACTCGTCGATCAAGTTTGCCAGAAGCAGTGAGTGGCATTTTGGACACGGGAATGTAAGCACTTGGAACCATGTACGCAGGCATCGACGCAGATAAGGCGGATTCGAGGGCTTTCACAATTGCGCGAAGAGAATCGGTCATCGGAAGGAGAATATCTTCTGACTCAACCGTCGTAGCAGTACCAGACGTTGGCATGCACAAGAACGCTGCCAGAGCCTTAACGCCGCTGTTGACAATCAACTGGACAGCGGACTGGGCGGACTCGGGCAAGTTGATTTTGACGTGATGTTCAATCTCTCCAAGCTCAATACGCTGTCCATTGAGTTTGACTTGGGTATCTTTTCTGCCAAGGTAAATTATACACCCCTCGCTGTTATATCGCACCAAGTCACCAGTCTTGTACATTCTCCTGGTCGGCTCTGCGCGTGGAACTGGATCCTTTTCAACCCAGGAAGGTTTCATGATGAAAGCCTTAGAAGTCTTTTCCGGGTCGTTAAGATATCCACGAGAGACAATGGGACCTTCAATAAGCAACTCGCCAACAGCACCAACGGGGACCAGTTTATTGTGATCCGCTGGATCAACAATCCAAGACACACTACCAGTGCTCTTGCCAATGTTAGAAACCTCATCGCTGGTTGCAGAATTAGGGTTATGCGTGCAGTTGATCGAGCATTCAGAAGGACCGTATTGATTGTGAATCGGGATCGAACCCCAGATTTCCTTCGCCCGTTTGGTAAGAGCTTCGCCCCCAAGACCGATCTCTTTAATTGTGGGGACATCGGCAGGATGAATGAAAGCAGCAACTGTTGGTGTAAGATCCATAAACGTTGCTCGGAGTCTATTGATAGCACCAGCAAGGTCGTTGAACCGATCTTCTTCCGAAGGAACGCAAACGCAACCTCCACGCATAAGCGTAGTGAACATTTCCTCGAGACTGTTGTCGAAAGTATAGGCGGCGAATTGCAGACATCTAGTCTCCGGTCCGAAACCCAGGGCAGACCCGTGAGCTTCAGCACTGCTCACAATGCAACGATGCTCCAGCACAACACCCTTCGGCTTTCCTGTGCTGCCGGAGGTGAAGATAACGAAGCAAGGATTGGTAGCCTCTGCAGCAATGCCATAGAACTCGTCGTATCCTGCAATCTGATCAATAAGATCAGCATCAACGGCGACGACATAAGGCACCATGTCTTCGAACATAGCTGCTCGCTGAGGCGAAGCAACAACAATCTGCGCGTCAACATCAGTGACCTTGTATTCGAGAGCATTCTTCGGATGCGTAGCATCTAACGGGACACAGGCACCGCCAGCCTTCAAGACAGCAAGCATCGAAACAACAGTCCATGCCGACTTGTCGAAACAAATAGGCACGAAACTTTCAGGAACAACACCTAAGGCTGCGAGGTAATTTGCGAGACGTGTCGAAACCTCATCGAGCTCACGGTAGGTGAATTCTCCGTCCCAAGCGCAGATAGCAGGGGCATCTGGGCGCATAGCCACCTGCTCAGCAAACACTTCATGCACGCATTGATTAATTGCGTCCGGAATCTTGCTATTCCAGGACCAGATCTTCTCATAATCTTGCGTACTAACGTTATCCAATTGTGCGATGGTTTGATCAGCATGGTAAGTGATGTTCTCGAGGGATCGGATGAAAGTATTCGCGATATTGGTCGCTTGGGCATCGCAAATAGAATCAGTCCAGTAATCCAAGTCGATGGCGACTTCTTCATCTGACACCTCAATGTTGAGAGAGAGAGGATATTCTGTGGGATCGTGGATTGGGCAGCATTCGGCAAACTCGATTGCTTGCTGTGTTACCTTGCTCTTGGGTGGAAGTCGACGGTAAGACACGCAGGTATTGAAAAGGGCAATGTCAGAAAGTTTCAATGCGTGCTGAACCTCGGCAAGCGACGCATTCTTATACGGAAGGCTGTCCATATAATCCTTTTGGACGTCATCGAGGACCTTGCTCAGCGCCGCATCCGCAGGCATATTGACTCGACATGCGAGCATGTTAATGAAGGGTCCGACGGCATTTTCAATGCCGGGAATAGGAGCATCACGCCCAGAGGACAGGTATCCAAAACATGTTTCCTCAGACCCAATGTAGCATCGCAATGTTAGGGCCCAGGCGATATTAATCGCATTGGAGAGGGTAAGTCCGTTTGAATCGCAGAAGGTCTGTAGTGCCTGGAGTTGTTTATACTGGAGTCGCAGGGTTCGAAGAGCCTTGTCACTAGTTTTTCCGTCGTTCAGCGCCGGGAAATGGCAAGGCTCAACGCCGTTCAGGTAAGAGCTCCAGAACTTGATTCCCTCGGCAGCAGGTTGGCTTTGGAGATAGCCGATAAAGGCGCTATAAGGCGCTGCTGGCTCATCGCCAAATCTTCCAGCATAAGCTAGCTGCAGATCGCGGAAAATAATGGAGATCGACGCGCCATCCATAATAACGTGGCTGAGTTCGAGACGACAAAAGACCTTTCCGTTCAACGTCTGACAAACCATAAAACGGTGGGGTGGCTTGCTGACGCCGTAATCGTTGGGAGTCTGTCTCTCGAACGTTGAAAGGACATCTTCCTCATTCTGGCAGTGCAATCGAAGCAATTCAGCATCCACATTCTTGAGAACCACTTGGTTGTAAAGCCCGTCGGCGGTCAGACCCTCAATAAACACGGTACGAAGTGCTGCGTGATGCGCAACCACCTTGAGCCATGCAGCTGCAAGTTTATCTGCATCCACCTTTAAGCCACTCTGAGCCTTGACTTCAGCTGTGACGTGAACGGCATAAAATGCGCCGTCCTTCGTGGTGCTAATAAGTAGACCTTGTTGCATGGGCGAGCATGGGCATGCGTCTTCAATCATGTCAAGACTAGCACCAATCTCAGGTAACTTTTCGTTGGCCATAGCATCAAGATTTTCGTAGGTCATGGGCAACAGCGGAAAATCACTTAGGGTCACTCTAGGGGGCATAGTCACAAACTCATCAGCAATACGAGTTAAATTGTGACGGCATTGAGTAACCCATTGTCGAATAGCGTCCTGATGTTTCATATGGCGGTTGAATGTAAAGGCGAAACGAAGTTTCCCACTTGCGATTACGGCAGAGATCTCAAAAAGACCGAATCGCGGTGTTACCGTATCGTAGTCGGCAGATCCTCCAGCCTCTCGAGCCTCGCCAGCCATTTCATCCACTGGCTGTAACAGCGCATCCGTTCGTTCTAACTGCTGATATTGGCCCAGGTAGTTAAAGGACACTTCCATTGGAGCATGGTGGCTGAATTTGGCCTTGCCCTCCTCAGTGTGGAAACGACGGGCAAAGTACGGACGACCTTTCCCTGGGACTCGACGACGGATGTCCTTGACTTGCATCACAGTATCGGCAATGCTGTCTGAAGCAGATGTAGGAACGAAAATGGGATACACAGTGGTAAACCATCCAACCGTGCGAGAAATATCAATTGAATCATCCCAGGGTTCACGGCCATGACCTTCGTTATAAATCGCTGGAACGACACGATCAGTGAAGGTTTCAGCGAAAGAGTGTATCAAGACAGCGACCAAGACATCAATTGGTTCAGTGCGTAGAGCACCGTGGCACTCCGTCAGCAGCAGAGACGTTGTTGAAGCATCAACTTCGAACCCTTCACAGGCAGCGGCGCCATATGTGTTGAGTTTTGGGTCAACATCCCAATAAGCAAAGTTACCACTTGGGATAGTATCTCCAGCCGGGATAACCTTAGCGATATCAAGGTTTTGGCAATGTTCCTTTTGCAAGTTTACCCACGTTTGGAAAGGTATAGACTTGGCTGCTAGTGAAGGAGCCTGGGGATTCAGGAGTAGCTCTTCCAGATCTTCGAGTATCACCCGCCAGGAGACCAGATCAATAACCAGATGATGTCCGATCACGGAAAGAAGTTGCTCCTTTCCATTCACATCAAAGAGATCCGCAGTAAACAGATGTCCGCGCTGAGAATCTATTGAGCTCTGGCTGTCAGCAATTGCCGCGTCCGCTTGATCTCGCGAAGTGATTTTATGAGTTCGCAGCCGGTAAGAGGAAGCTATGTCCGCAGTGATGCGCTGCTTCCAAGCTCCATTAGGACCATCTTGGCCGAAACGAGCACGCAGCATCGAGTGACGATCAACGATCGCCTCAATCGCCTGACGGAGGCTAGTTTCGGTTGTTGGTTGAGCAAGCTTCAAAAAGAAACTCTGGTTGAAATAACCCTCGCCTTCACGGCGGACTTGGAAGTGATACTGTTGAATGGGCGTGAGATCGAAAGGTTGTTCCAACTCCTCCTTGTAGTCGACTGCCTGCATGATTGTTTTCGCACAGACGGCGAGATCCCGAATGGATTTGCTTCGGAGGACCTCCTGGACCGTAAAGCCAAGTCCGACTTTCTTGCATTGGCCCATGCAGGTCATGGCAGTAATGGAGTCTCCTCCAAGACTGAGGAAGCTCTGGCTCAAACCAACTCTGTTCAGAGGAAGGTTGAGCACACGGCTCCAAACCTTTCTGATCTGAGTCTCAACCTCGTTGGCAGCTTCTCCGGAGTCTTCGCCAGCATTCTCAGCCGGTGTGACTTGCAGAAATAGCTCGTCGTCCATTTCATCAATCCATTTCGAAACCGATTTTCGATCTAATTTGCGAGACGAGAGCACGGGAATAGATTCAACACACAGCCAGATGCTGGGCACCATGTAAGACGGCAGCTTGGTCGCCAGGCGCTGCCTGATTTCTTCCACATGTGCATCCTTGATCGTGCTCGCGACCAGTTTTAATGGCGTTGGATCGTCTAGTGCTGGATTCAGGCTATCTTCAAGAGTAAAGACCGATACAATATGGCCCTTGCAGCGACCAGCCTTTGGGAACAAAACCAGGGCATGCTGGACACTTGGATCAACGACCACATGGTGTTCAATTTCGCCAAGTTCAACACGCTGACCATGGAATTTAATTTGGGTATCCTTCCTTCCAACATAGTTGAACGAACCGACGGAGGAGTTGTAGCGAACAAGATCACCGGTCTTGTAAAATCTTCTGCGTTGGCCGTTCGTCTTATCAGGTCGTGCCCAGACCGGGTCATAGATGAAGGCATCAGCGGTTTTTTCAGGGTTTGCGAGATATTCTCGAGCCAGGCTGGGCCCTTCTAGAAGCAATTCTCCCGTGCATCCGGGCGGGACGAGCCGATCATGATCGTTCGGGTTGACGACCCAGCAGTGAAGGCCGGTTGGGAAGCCGATATCCTTGGGGTCGGATCCCGCTATCACGTGGGAATTGGTGACAGCTGATACCGAGGATTCGGTCGGCCCATAACCGTTGACAAGGGTGATCTGCGACCAAATGTCTACATGTGATTGTGACATGGCTTCTCCCGCCAGAACCAAGACTTTTAAACCTGGGACTTGCGCCGGTTCGATGAAATTAATAAATGACGGCGTGAGTGTCGCAAGATTCACCCTCATCTCATTTATCGCTCCGACAATATTATTCATCCTCGCCTCCTCGCTGGGTATACAAACTGTTCCTCCAACCAGCAATGGAGTTATCATCTCTACAAGACTGGCATCGAAAGTATGCGCGGCGAATTGCAGAGAACGAGAGTCCGCACGAATTGCCAACGCCGGTGCATGGGCCTTGGCGCCCGAAACGAAGGCTGCATGTTCAATCACGGTACCCTAAATGGCTGTTAGCCTGCCGAACAGTCTAATGGGAATGCTTCTCTAGGAATCTACCTTTGGTTCTCCCGTAGAGCCAGAAGTGAATATGACATATGCGGCGTTGTGAGGCTCACAACGTGACACATACCCTGGGGACTCAGAAAGTGCCGGAAGACTGTTGATGGAGCCCTCGTCAACTTGGACCACCGTCTCGACCACCTCGGACATTCGTTCAGCGAGATCACCGGAAGTTAAAAGTATAGACGCTTCGAGTTTGCCGGCAAGAGACTGCAGACGGGGGGTCGGATGGGACGGGTCCAAAGGCACAAAAGCGCCACCAGCTTTCATAACCGCAAACGCCGCAACGGCATACCATTTCTACAATCGATTAGCATTCCGAATCCTCAAAACGCGAATTGGTCATAAACCTACCGATTTGTCAAAGCAGCAAGGTACGCGAACTTCCGGTCCAACTCCCATTCCCACCAGCCGGTTAGCGAGCTGGGAGGTTACTTTGTCAAATTCGGCATAGGTAAAGCTCCCATCCCAAGCACAAACCGCCTCAGAATCGCCTCGTTGTAGAACTTGTTCCTGGAAGACCTGGTGAATGCATTTTTCCACCACCTCCAATGGCTTGCTATTCCACTTCAAAATTTGTTTCATATGTCGATCCGTAAAAGGGTCGAGCTTTTCGACCGAAAGCTGTGGGGAGCGGAACGTGGTGCTGAGAATCTTGTCGAAAGTGCTCGCAACGTGCATGGCTTGTTCGATTGACATGTCGCAACTCCACCATTCCAAAAACATGCTGACGGTCCCCTTCAATTGCTTGACTAGGACACGAAGTCGGCACTGCTGAAGTTAACAATGCTGTTCGCAAACATGGAGCTCTTATTTCACCACTCACCTCTTCTGGAAGGGTCATATTCAACGGTCCCGCGCGTGGGCTCGCGACGCCTGAGTTAGCGGCCGTGCGAAACACCAGCGCCGTGTTGAAGAGCTGATGGTCACCAGTTCCCATTGCGCTGGCGCTTCCCAGCGGTCCATAGTCGAGATACGGGTAGCTCTGGGTGTACTCACCTTTGACGAAGTCGACGAATTGGCCCAGAGTCGTGCCGTCCTCAATCCTCAGTCGTGCAACAGACATTCCACCAAGCCCATTTGCAGCTGTATCTAATGCTCCGGACCCAGTCTCCTGGTACCCGAAACAGACATCCTCCGAGTCCGTGTAGCATTTGAGCAACAGCGCCCATGCAGCGCGCAAGGTCGTTTGGAGTGCCGATTCCTTAGACCCAACGAGCTCCTGAAGCTTTTGCGACTCCTGAAGATTGATTCTGACGGTCATCGGACGCTTCGTCCGTTGCTGAGCTTTCCCATCCAGTCGAGGAAATTGGCAGGGAGCCAATCCGGCAAGATGCTCGCGCCAATATTTTGCAGCATCGTGGACAGTTTTCGCTCCCATTTTGTTTACCCGTTCGAGAAAGCGTTCTTTGAATTATCTTGAATGTCGATTCAGCAGGAGTCCCCGACGAACAATCCTCCGCCCGAGACTCACTTTAAGTTACAGAAATTTGGATTAATTAGAGATTAAATCTATGCGCCAGTCAATGCGCTGGTGTATCGACTCGGAGGGGGACTCGGGCCTAAATGACAATCTTAAGAAGAATATTCGAGGGACGGTCAATGTTCAAGCGATCGCGCGTGTCTAGAGGACCAAGTGAGATTATCTTTCACAAAACTTTTATACAGGAAGAATGATATATGTCAAAACGTCAACCAACTGATGCGAACGATGCGACAAGGCGTGATTTGTCGATTCGGCCAGAAAGCTATCTTGCGATACAGTGCTGCAGAATTCAACACGGTTGAGAATGCCGGGAGCTTCAGAGCTGCGCGGAAGGACTTTTGGGGAGCTGTCGCGACGCGCTAGACGTGGTATACAACAAACTGATGAGATGGGTGAATGGATTCAAGCTTGATCAACCGTGTGAGCTCGACTGTCGTCAGCTATTGTTCAACGAGCGGATGATAAAAAGTGATGATAGCTGTCGAAACACGGCAAAATGCGATGACGTCCGGGCGCAAGAGAAGTGCACGCGAAATAAAAGAAGTGCAGGAAGCCAATCTCTTGGGTAGCCGATTCCGCAAGGGGCACAACCGGGGCATATCAAAACCTGCCCCTCTGCAGCGTTCACGGCCATTCCAGAGCCCTTGCTCCAAAAATTTGGGAACCCTGTTAAGTGGCCAGGCTAAGGTCCCGCGATGCAACAGGGGTATTGCTGAGGATAGAAACAAACTCGTATCATCTGGAAGACGGGCATTGTTGCTTGTCACGCCAATACAACCCCGTCCGCCGTGTCTAGGTTTCTCCATGACCTGATGAAAGAGGTCGATTTCGCCAGCCTTCGGCTCTGTTCGCAGCGGTATCCCATACTGGGTTGTGATCTGCACCCGATGAAACCCATTTTCTGGCTCACGTTCCTTTTTCCAAATCCACGGTCTGGTTTCTTGTTTTTGTTGTCTCGACCCTAAACAGCCCAGCAAAGTTTGTTCGGTGATTTTGCTTTTTATGTTGACAGCTTCAATATCACCAACAGCAAACACAGAAGAGCGAGTGGCTTGTTTTGTTCCTTGTTTTGCTGGTTGTGTAGTCAGTGCAAATTGCAATCGTTTGGCGCGAAGTCGAGCGGCAGAAAGCGAAGGGTGAAAGGGAAAGGAAATGCCGGATGTTATATTACATAAGCGGCGTCGGACGCTTGCCCGAGAACGGCAACTGGGGCTTGGCAGGGCCCACAAATCGGCGACTTGGCCTGTGCTCTGGAGACGAGCCCGTATCGACAGCCACAACCACAACAGAACAAGTTGCAGGGCTTGCAGCTTTGCAGCCCTGGACACGAGGCCTCGCGACATGCCCCCAGACGACGATCTTTTTGTGGCATACTTTAACTATCCGCACTCTAAAGGCTAATTTATGCAGGCGTTTGCCACACTTAATTCCCTGCCAAATTCGCCAATACCCTTGTCTGTCCCCATTCCCCGTCTGTTCCCATCATTCTCTGTCTGCATCGAGAAGCTGAAAAGATGCCAAATATAGGCCGGTGGAACTCCCCTCGTTTTAACAGGTAACAGTGAGGATATCGCCCCAGAAGAACACGAACGGATGGAGAATTTCCATGCTCACACAATCCTGCGACGAGAACGAAGTTCGAAAACTCCCGAGTGCTTAGATGCATGTATGAGTCGAGTTTCCTAAACTAGCCGGAAGGCTGGTAAGTCACGTGTCGTCGTGTTTAGCCCATCAGATGCAGACAACACAGCTCTTGCAGGCGTCCAGTCTTTCGGTGTGCGACTTCAAACGATGGCACGCTTTTGTTGGTTTACCTTGCCTATGGTGCACTTTTTATTATTAACCTGACTTAATAATAATTTTAACTGTCACCAAGCAGATGAAATATCAGATTCCTGATGACGTCCTTGCAGGAAGTCTGAAGGGGTTCACCAATCATCTGCACGGCATACCTTACTAAACCTATCCTCGAATTGAGGCTATTCATGTATGGCTGCATAAAAGCAAAAGCCAAGTGGAATAACGTGAACAAAAATTCCGGGCCTGGCTCGTTAAACACGAGCTTTCTTTTTTAGACTTTTCTCCTCGTCGATCTTACCGAACACCGCAGCACCGCAGCACGGTGTACTGTACAGTGCAGAGACTGTTCGCTGCGACGTTGCTACCGCAGGAGACGATGATTATATTCCTGTGGCCAGAGCAGCCTTGTTACTATATCTAGAAAACATCACGAACGGATATAACAGACGCCACACCGTGCTCCGCGACCCGATGATTTGAGGCGATGTTTTCAGATGTTCTGGAAAGCAGAGATTTTCGGTTGCATCCTTTACACCCCGATTGCCGCGAGGTCATCGAGTTACATTCTCGAATCACTGGTTCCAAGAAACGTGACGGCTAACACGTTCATTGGGCTGAATATTGAAGATCCCTTCCAAATTATGTAAATCGCAGACGCCATGATGACGGGATCTCGCTAAAAGATTATTTGTTGAACGGTCACGGCAAGCCCAGAATGTTGTCAACGACGAAAAAAGAAATTCATGTTCTACAGTACATACTGTTGACAAGGCTCCACTGGTGGCCGTTCATCTTTTGTACAGTATACTCTGTACTGAATGCTCCGTACAGAAAGGTATACTCTGTACTGTATGTGTCTATCGATACTGTTGGCCATCTTGAACTAACGTGCTCCGTCATACCCAGCAGCTGGAGTTGAGTTTCGTGATTGCAGGTGTTGACGTTCTTGAATTAAATCATGCGAAGGTCCCTTCGGTTATTGAACCGGCCGCGATAGCTGACAGTGTGGCCGAGGATGGGACAGTGTATAGGGGCCATCGGTCTTCTCACAATATCACCCCATCTCTGTGTCCCAATCGATTCCAGGTCATCCGGGCGAACCATTTAGGGCCATCTGATGTCTCACGGTCCAAATACAAATCCCATTGCCTGCAAAGATATCTTCCGATGCTTGACATGGTACCAGAAGTTTTCGTTTCCAGCAAGGGTATGAAGCATGGCGAACCGAAATTCCAAAAATTGTTCGTGGGTATTCACCTTGGCCCCACCAACCAAAAATATTTATGGGCTCTATTCGCTTACGCATACGGAATACATATGTAGAGTCCGTATGTCCTGTCAGTAGAGTAACATCGAGGGTGCAGACACTACGATAACCGTGTCCTTGCGGAGCGTTCTCATGAGATTTCGTGCGGTAGTTATCCTCTCGACAGGTAAGTTCTACTGTGGAGTCCATTGGCGTCAAAACTATTTTGATGGACGGGGACAGACCCGCTCTGTCCTGACTACTACAACTGATGATAACAGTATTAAACACCCCGCTAAAGCTCCGTAACCGCTACTGAGACTAGTAGTAAGGCCAGACGGATGCCAAACAATTGCATCATTGATCATTAACCAAGGTACAGCCCGTATTCACGACTACAGAGTACTGGGCGAAGGGAAACAAAAGTCATGCCAAGCGAAGTGATAAGACTCCGTGTGCCTTTTTACCTCCAGATCACACGCACCTATAATAAGACTGAAAAGTGAGAGCAGGACATATTCCTGGTCAACACGCGGGAGACAAAACCGCCAACCGAAACAACTCTGCACGGGAAACAGAGAGAGACAAACAGAATTTATGCGCAAAAACTTGGTTTCGTGGCGGTATGGCAGTTTCCCACCGCCCCGTCTCGTACGGTAACTTATTCACGTGGTCGGACTATTACCGGGTGGGGTTAGCGCGCTCCATCTCCCCCCCGAGAGGCTTGACTGCGCAAATCACCTGCTGGGATTCTTAAACCACGACAAAGCTTGGCCTCAACAACACACCTCGTCGCGCGCGGATCACCTACAAGTTACGCGAGAGATCTGCTCTCTGGGCGCAAAACGGCTCATATCCTGTGCATTGAATGAGACATGGCCTACTGGTAAGTGGCTGAGAACACGTTTCTTCTTCCAGTAGCTCACTGCTTTGAAGTCGATGCAGTAGCAGCCGCACTGTTTTTGCCTCAACGCACCATGTCTCCTGCGGTTGCGGCCTGAGCGAAACCAAACGAGGGTACCTGTCTCAGCTGGTGCTCATGGAGGGTACGGGGTATGTAGCTGTCATACCTCAAACCCGTCCCATTGGCCCGGTGTGGGCGAAGCTCTGGAATGGTAACATTCGTGCAGGCCGACTCCCGGTACATACCTTTTACGGAGTAGTTCTATTTTAATTTCAGGATGCAGATTACTCTCCCATGCCCCGTGTTACCACTCTGCCTCCCCCTGTTGTGCTGGACCAGGGCCCTGACGGCGGACCCTCTCATGCCTGTAAAGCCGAAAAAGCCTCTCCGGAACTAGGCTGCCTTCTAGTTTATTATGCTTTGCTTCGTTTTTTTGAATGCTTCTTAGCAGGGGAACGGCCATTCACGGATCACGAGAGAAAAGGGCTAGATGATCTGCTTCCGCCTCTTTTGGTTTTTATGATGACATCTTTTAATCCACCCGGAAGCCCCAAGACTCAAAACTCGCTTGCATTCGCTTTCTCACTCGGTGTGAGAACCGTCCTTTATTCTCCCATCGTTTGTTCGCTCGTTATACACTAGCCTGCTGTCTCGCGCATTGTTGTAAATTGCATGGGACAACATGGCTTCCCACAATCTGTCATCGTGCGCGCAGATTGACGATACCTTCGGACCGCACGCATTGCATTGTCGAGGGGCATTTGATTTCACGCTGCTCTTTGAAGAATCTATTCTGACTGTTCTTCCTCTATCGCTGGTGCTGTTGGCTGTTCCATTCCGTATATTTTACCTATTCGGGAAGCAAAAAAAGGTCATTGACGGGCCATTGGTGCATCTTAAGCTTGTAGGTTCATTTTCTGGAGCTATGGCCCTTTTTCAGTTGGTAGGAAGTGGCCGGGACTGACCTCCTTCGAAACAACAGACTGCCCTCTCTGCATATGCCGTTCTGCATTTAATCCTTTTAGTCTTGTGGACACGACCATCCGCCGATAGAACGCGAGCTTCGATCGCTACAAATGTCCTTACCCTTGCAGGTGCCTTTTCCTTTTGCTTGCTCTCGTACTTTGAACATATACGTACCGTCAAACCGTCGTTCTTGCTCAGCGTTTATTTCTTCTTTACCACTATTTTCGATGTCGTCCGATCCAGGACTCTGTGGTTGCGGCGCGATGATGACTATGGTTACTTGATCGCTCTCGTCTTTACGGTTACCGTTGCCCTCAAAGCTCTTATTTTGGTCCTGGAGTCGGTTTCAAAACGTCGGATTTTGAAAGCAGAATATCAGTCCTATCCACCAGAAGCAACGAGTGGAATCATCAACCGAAGCCTGTTCTGGTGGATAAATCCCCTGTTATGGATGGGATACTCCAATTTTCTCTCAATTGAGGACCTGTACAACCTCGATAAGCACCTTGTCTCGGAGCACGTACATCAGCGAATGGAAACAGCTTGGAACAAAGGTACTACCCGTCCGGGGCTTACATTGCAAATCCTTACTGACTCGTCGCTTCTAGTCACGAAAAAAGGACCAAATTCATTGCTATGGATGACTATGAAAGTGCTGAAATGGCCTCTATTGTCCATCGTTATCCCGCGCTTATGCCTTATCGGCTTTATGTTTGGTCAGCCATTCCTCATTAATCGGGCCATCCGTTACGCTTCAGTGCCCGCAGATAGGCAATCAGAAAATTCACAGAGCTCTGGAAATGGTCTCATTGCGGCCTACGTCATTGTTTACATTGGAATAGCGGTAAGCATATGTAGCCGCCTTCTTAGTACCTGAATTTTCGCTTATATTTGGTGACTTTTCTAGGTGTCAATGGGTCAATATCAACATCTGACCTATCGGGCGATCACAATGGCTCGCGGTGGCCTCATTGGAATGCTGTATCGGAAAGCAACCGACCTCAGCATCAGTGACGTCGACCCCGCCTCGTCCATGACTTTGATGAGCGCCGATATCGAAAGAATTGTTCAGGGATGGCAAACAATGCACGAGATCTGGTCCAACGCGGCTGAAGTCGGCATCGCTATCTACCTTCTATATCTTCAACTTGGCGTGGCATGTGCAGTACCGATCGCCGTTTCGATTCTATCCCTGTTCCTGTCGATTATCGTGATGAATTTTGTCATGGCCCACCAGGCCCTCTGGCTCGAGGCGATTGAGAGGCGTATCTCGGCAACAAGCACGATGCTAAATTCTATGAAGGGTGTGAAGATGTGCGGTCTTAAACAGACACTGCTGACAAACTTGCATAACCTTCGAATCGAAGAATTGACGATCTCTAAGAAGTTCAGAAAGTTGCTGATCTGGAACATGGGTTTTGGTGAGCGGAATCTCCACCTTCCGAACATTGATCGTCGAAATGCTAACGATGTTCACAGCATACATTTCTCAGGTATTCAGTCCGATTCTCACGTTCACCATTTTCGCCATACTCGCTAAGAGGGATGGCAACGATTCAATCCTCGACTTCGCCAGGGTATATACGTCCTTGGCACTCTTTGCTCTCTTGTCCGAACCCTTACAGTCGCTCATCATGGCCTTGGTCACGTTCCTTGGCTCAGTGGGATGCTTTTCGCGAATTCAAGAGTTTCTAGATAAAGCTCCCCGCGTTGATCCACGACACAAACCGACGGATATTTCAGATGACGTCACCAACAGTTCACAAAGTCTTCCCGTGACGGAACGGAATAGCTTTGTCACCGAGAAAACACGTGTGTCGAGCGCCCCGAGTCTACTGGATACAAGCCGACTGTCATTCCCGTTCAAAGATGTCTCTCAGCCGCTGTCCGGCAGAGACGTCGTAACAATCCAAGATGCCTCTTTTGGCTGGGATCCCGAAAAGGATCCACTGCTTAAGGAAATAAGCTTGTCGATCCCGCGGGAAAGGTTAACCATGATAGTGGGCCCGGTCGGCTGTGGAAAATCAACTCTCCTTAAGGCTATTCTAGGCGAAGTCCCATGCATCCAGGGCAGGGTTGATATTTCGACCCTCAACATTGCGTACTGTGACCAGACCCCGTGGCATATGAACGAGTCGATCCGAAGCAGTATCACCGCTGTGTCTGATTTCGATGAGGATTGGTACACGACGGTACTCCGCGCCTGCTCCTTGGAGGAAGATCTACATCAGCTCCCCAGGGGAGACCAGACAATCGTCGGAAGCAAGGGAATAGCCCTCAGTGGGGGCCAGAGTCAGCGCATCGTAAGTTTTCTACCCCACTTGAAACTACCTCAATATCTTGTTAACCCGATCGTTTTATAGTCACTTGCCCGTGCCGTTTATGCTCAGAAGGAGGTGATTATACTGGATGATATCCTTAGCGGGATCGACGCATCCACCGAGAACCACATCTTCCACAATCTCTTTGGGGATGACGGATTGCTGCGGAGACTCCACTCGACTGTCATCCTCGTTTCTTCGTCTCGTAAGTTTCCCACTGCTTGGAAGATTAACGTATTTGGTGCTAACTTTACCACAGCTAAGCGACTTCCATACTGTGACCATATCATCGCTCTCGATGCTAAAGGTAGGATCTGCGAGCAGGGCAAGTTCGATACATTGAACTCCGCCGCCGGTTATGTTTCCAGCTTTACACTTCCTCCCCCGGACTGGACCTACAAGCCTGATCCCGACTCGGTTCAGAAGCGGTCTGCGGTGGTTCAAGAGGAGCCAAGCGGACTTCGGTCCAATGAAGCCTTGGAGGCGGAGGCCAACAGAAGGACTGGAGATGTGAAAATCTACCTGTACTATGTCGGCTCCGTCGGCTGGATTCCCGCGGTGATCTTTGTCATTTTCATCTGCGGTTTCGTGTTCTGCCAAGCATATCCATGTAAGTGCTTTCCAGGTCTTCGTGGCATTCATGCGACATTTTATGTTAACAATGTCGTGAACAGCGCTTTGGCTCAAAGAATGGGCAGAGGCAAATTTGCTCGACCCTTGGGCGAGACTGCCTTACTATCTAGGTATCTATGTGATGCTCGGTGTTTTGGCAATCCTGTGCCTCATCGCTAGTTGCTGGTACGTAACAGTGTGAACCCTCATGGAATCAACACTAACAAGAATCCTAGGCAAATGATTATTACCATGGTGCCAAAATCTGGCGAGAGTTTCCATTTGACGCTTCTCAATACGGTCCTTAGGTACGATCTCTTCGTCTTTATTGGTCCTTTTTAAAAACTGACGTTTGACTGCAGTGCTCCAATGTCATTTTTCTCATCAACCGATATGGGTGTGACTATCAATCGATTCAGTCAAGACTTGCAGTTGATTGACATGGAACTTCCTGTGTCTGCCCTCAACACGTTCGCAAGTATGAGTTCTCCAGCCACAGTATAAAGCCTGTCCAGTTACTAAAACCCTTTTTTATAGCATTTATCCTGTGTATCGCCCAAATGATCATCTTTGGTGTTACCTCCATCTACGCCGCAATCTCCTTCCCGTTCATCATTGCTATCCTCTACTTCATCCAAAAGTACTACCTCCGAACCTCCCGGCAGCTTCGTTTTATGGATCTCGAAGCCAAGGCACCTTTGTACTCTCAATTCTCCGAATGTTTGACCGGCCTCGCGACTATTCGAGCTTTCGGGTGGCAAAAGTCCCTTGAAGAGCGGAGCCGCAAATTACTAGACCGATCCCAGAAGCCTTTCTACCTCCTCTTTTCGGTTCAGCGATGGCTGACATTGGTGTTGGATTTGCTTGTGGCCGGCATTGCTACTATGTTGATCATTCTTGTCGTCAATCTGCGCCAAACGATTGGTGGAGCATACGCCGGTATTGCATTGGTGAACATCGTGCAGTTCAGTCAAAGTATCAAGCTGTTGATCACATTCTGGACAACACTTGAGACTCATATTGGTGCTATTGCACGTATCAAGGTTTTCAATGAAACCATGGTGACTGAAGACAAGGAGTCCGAGAATACTATGCCTCCACCAAACTGGCCAGGAGAGGGCGGTATCGAGTTCAACAATGTCTCTGCTGAATATAGGTATGTGTTACGTTCGATACCATTTGAGTGCATGGTGACTGACATATATCCTAGACCGGGTGAACCCGTCCTTAAGGGTGTGTCACTCAAAAT
The DNA here is from genome assembly GCA_014839905.1 of Aphanoascus verrucosus. NCBI lineage: Eukaryota > Fungi > Ascomycota > Eurotiomycetes > Onygenales > Onygenaceae > Aphanoascus > Aphanoascus verrucosus. The sequence goes on along the minus strand of JACRYM010000036.1, from coordinate 17,432 downwards.
CAACCCAGGAGAGAAAATCGGTATTTGCGGCCGAACCGGAAGGTAAGCAAATTCAAATCGTCCTTGGATTCAGTTATCGAGTACTGACCCTATTTGTATAGTGGAAAGAGCTCAATGGTTCTAAGTATCTTCCGCATGATTGAACTCAGCGGAGGTACCATCACGGTTGACGGCGTTGACATCAGCACAATTCCCCGGCAGGAAATCCGCTCAAGAATCACTGGTGTCGCGCAAGATGCATTCATCCTCAAGGGATCATTGCGTCTCAATGCCGATCCTACCGGGTTCCTTGCCGATGGCGCCATCATCAGCGCGTTGAAGAGCGTGCAACTCTGGTCTGTTGTCGACGAGAACGGCGGTCTTGATGCTGATATTGATGACCTCCACTTGTCTCATGGTCAAAAACAATTGCTTTGCCTTGCGCGAGCAATGTTACGTCCTAGCACCATCCTCATCCTCGATGAAGCTACCAGCAAGTAAGTTAATCTGAACATCCATTGTTTCCAGCGAACCTAAGTTAACATACCCTGCGCAACAGTGTCGACAGCAAAACAGACGAAATCATGCAACGTGTCATCCGTGAGAAACTCTCACGCCACACTATCATCGCCGTAGCACACAAGCTCGACACAATCCTCGACTTCGACAAGGTGGCCCTCCTCGAAGGCGGTGTGCTCAAGGAGTTTGACGACCCCTACTCACTGCTCGCCGCTGACTCGGAGTTCAGCAAGCTGTATGCCAGCACGATGTCCGAGCAGCCGGATGAAGTGGGCATCCTGGCCGATGATATCACTGTTTCATCGCGGGCGGGTGCCTCGCGTTAATGCTCCTTTATGGTTTACTGAGTAATCTTTAATGTTTTTTTTCCGGTTTTGGCATCATAGGCATCTATCTGGTTCTGGTACTGGTCCTGGGGTGGGGTTATGGGTGGAAAAATAGTAGTTAATCACCGGCGCTTGTACATTGTGACTGTTTGGATGAGTATATAGATTTACGTGATTATTTTAGTGTATTGGATGCACAAACTACTCTGTTTCATGAGATATTGAAGATTAAATTGATGCCTAGCACAAGCTGAGCTGCAAGGGGACACAGTCGTTGATTGAAGGTTGAATCTCAAAGCTCAAAAAGGGCAGTAAGTAATCCAGGCGAACTTGAAGTTCAGCTTGGTGGAACGGAGTACCCCTTTTTAAGACACATATTCCTTTTCCTTCCTTTCCCGCTTTTAGCCGCGAGGTGCGTAAGCTTGACATGCCTTCGCGGTTCACTCCCGCTTTCTTCATTCTGCAATGGGATATCGCAGTCCAACCCCTGCAGTTGATGAGCAAACCCTGACGCGTAAGGCGCTGAATATTTCCTATCTTGTGCATGTCCAACTCTCTATTTGAGACAAGATTTTTCTTTTGGCAATGCAACATGCCTTCAAAGCAGGCCGCTAGACTTTAACCCTTCTTGTTTTACCCTTGCTCTTCCCGTCCAGAAGTTCCACTTCAAAAATATATCCCGGAGTAGTTCGATGGAGGCCATTGGGGCCGGAACTTGTCGTCTCCCTGGCCTCTATCCATACAGACTTTTGGCCCTTCGCGTCTGGAGTCGGCATGCTGGGTTCTGTCTTTCCTAGCGTTGCCAACATGGAAATAATCCTCTGGAAGAAAACACAATCCGGAATTTCCATAGAAGTGGGTTTTGCATGACTCGATATTTTCCCCGCACGCTCCAACATCTTCAGATCTGGTCGCCAAACATCACCCTCATACAGATCACGTAGTATGTCGACGAGTTCCTCTCGCCACGTCTCCGGGCGTCGCGCCAATTCGTACAAGATATCCCAGTCATTCTTGTTAGGTTGGCTCTCTGGTGTAAATCCAAGCCAGTATGTATGCATCACATCGCAAAGGTCAGGATGCAGCCAAAACAACGTGTCCCTGATCCCCAGAGGCGTGGAACTCACTAGCGATCCAAGCTCACACGCACACTTCGCCCCGCGGGAACGAAGCAGTTGTAAGACTTTAGGGATCCCTGCGTACGCTTCGGCAGCACGGCTCGGACTCTCTTTTGATCTATCACCAAATACGTTGCCGGCAGCGCGTGCTCGTTTCCGGGCTGCAGCAGAAGGATATGATGCAAGTGATTCCATATGATCATACCTCCTGCTCCCAGCGCTGGAGATCGCTTCGTCCAATACGGTGGCCGGAGGCCTGGTATTTACGGGCTTGTTGATATCTAGTTCAGCTCCCAAGTCCAAAAGGAGAGTCAATGTTTGCACACGTCCCGCCTTTGCAGCCTCTGACAGGCTCAGAATATTGTCCGGAGCTGGAAGGAAGTGTTTCTGGTAGGCCTCCTTAATATCTTTCAAACCAGCGTCTGTTTTCACAAAATGCGTCAAAAGTTCGAGAATAAGGTCGTGACTCTGCTTGTCGCTAAAAACCACATTGTAGGTAATGGGGAAGAATATGTTCCTCCCATCGTTTGTAACGGTCGTCAGGCATGCACCTTTCTTGAGAAAGTACATTGCTTGCCGGAAGGGATCTCGCTCTGTGAGAAGTGCGTAGTATAATGCAGTCCATCCCTTGCGATTGACCGCATTGATATCCGGGGGTGGGTTGCGGGCAAACAGAATATCGCAGGCTCCTTCAACCTCATCTTCGTGGTGCACCCCAGCAACTATTCTATGAAGAGGAGTCTCCTCGTCATATTTGCCTCGTGCGTTGATATCTTTGAGTTTTTCAGCAACGCTTTTGAAGATGCTAAGATACGATTCGGGATAGGTCAACTCAGGACCTCGAATATATGCCCATGAATGAAGGACTAAAATAGCATTTGCGTCAGTACATTTAACTTCGATATGGAGAATAGACGTACTTGTATCCATGGGTCCCGCCGCCACATCCGCTCCCAAAGTTGCTAGAGCACAGGCCACTCCACCGTCCCACTCTTCTGATGCAATTCTGATAGGTGTCGCTTGCCTTGGTACCTGAGACTCGGCATTGATATCCGCGCCCGCTTCTATCAAAAGTCTTGCTAACTCTGTGGTCTGTTTGATGTGCTCGTCCCAGTCTCCGTGGCGTACCCAATAGTGCCATGAATAGGGCAGACTGCCATGGTAATCGAGATTGCAGAAGGCCATATAGTGGAGAACATTCTTGCCCTTGGAATCTTTTGCCTTCGCTTCCGCCCCTCTCGAAAGGAGGAACTTTACGACGTCAACCTCTCCGTACCATGCAGCCAAAAAAAGAGGCGAAGAGCCTATATCAGAATTATGATATGTGGCGTTGATATTGGCACCCAAGTCGAGAAGTACCTCCATTGCAGGCTTGCTCCGTGCAAATGCAGCACAATGCAACGGGGTACCCAATGGAAGTTCAAATGGACTAGTTATGCAATGATTAGCTCTGCGAGACTGTAGAAAACGGAACTGAAAGTGCCAGGGACAGCTTACAAGTGAAGGGTTGGCGTCCTCTGAGGGGCTCCTCCACTGGATTCAGCTACTGGCGGATCCATTTGAGCATTAAGCAATGCCCCTGCCTCACGCACTAATCTTGTAGCAATTCTTTGAATACATTCCTCGGGAAGAGTGAACAACCAATGCAGAGCTGTCAGCTGTTCGTTTTTAGTCGCAATGGATGCCTTTGCACCCTTATCAACCAGGTAGTCAATGACCTTGACGTGTCCCGCCTGACATGCTATGTAGAGAGCTGTCTCTTGATTATCGTTTTGAGTGTCGATCGGAAGTTTGGAATCATCAACAAGTCTTCGCACAACTTCGAGGGAGCCCAGAGCGGCAGCCGCGTGGAGGAGCGTATTTCCTCTATTATCCACCACTCTTTTGTTCTCTTTCAGCCATGCAATTGCTTTCTGCGCATCCCGCGCAGCCTTGAGGACATTCTGCTTTTTGAGAAAAGGGGCAGTGACATATCCACCTGCATCCCTGAACTTTTGTTTTGCCATATCAAGCTCCTTCTGAGTGAGTGTTGGTGATGGTTTAGCAAAGAGATATCCCTCAGCAACGGCTTGCAATGTCCACTTGTCCAGTGTTTTGTCGCTGAATTCCGGTTTTCGACGGTGGGCATGCATGAGCTGAGCGTATACCGCTCTCGCAGGGGAGTAGCCTCCACGTGCAGACTCAGTCACGTATTCTAGCAAGGAATCAACATACCCTCCTTTCTGCCTTGTGATGCTCTGCGCCAATCCAAACAGAGTATCACTCTGGAAAGAATTCTTTGAAGCACGATACTGCTCTTCAAGCTCTGTGATGACGGATTTGTCGAGACGGCGCCAGAAATTGGCACCCTTGTTATACATCTGGTCCGTGGTTCCAACATGTCGTGTGGCTTTTCGGCCAGTTTGCGAGGCAGATAACCTAGCCAGTGTTAGAACTTGATCAGTGGAAGGTTTGAGTATGTTCAAACGGAGACAATGGGTTACAATACCAGGAAGCATATGCCGAGTTGTCGAGCTTCAGAAGATTAGGACTTGGTAACGCCCGCGACCAAGGGTCTTCTGCCAACAAACTTCTGAATGCTCTCGTGAGTTGCATGCGCAAATCAGATGGCATTGATTTCTCCTCTCTAAGCAGGTAGATAGCAACATCCACGGGACTTTCACCATCTTGGTTTAAGTCGACCAGTTCACCCTGTTTGATAAACAGTGATAATATCGTAAGCCCAAGACTATAAGAGTCGAACCGTAGCATAACCTCCGGTCTAAAAGTAGTCTTCGTCCATCGAGACGCGTCTTGTATCTCAGGGGCAATCCAACCAGGAGTCCCTCTGTAATCGTCAATCGTGAACTCACTCCCAGGAACCTCCATGTCCACGCACACTCCAAAATCGCTGATTTTGGCGCAAAATGGAACCTTTTCGTTTTGAGATTCTTTGAAAACGAGGACATTGTCGGGTTTAATATCACCATGGACGATTCCCAAAGAGTGAAGAGCCTCTATGCCAGCGACAATATCCAACGAGAGTTGATATTTAATATCCATAGGATTATCCCCCATTAGATTCTTGTTTTCATCTTTGAGGAAATCAGTAAGGGTCGTGAGAGCTGACTCGACAAACAGCACGGGAACGGGTGTATCTGGAAGAGGATAGTCGTATCCCCATGCAGCTAGTTGAACGATATTCCGATGGTTGCGAAGCATAGGGTTGCAAAGAGACCGCACTTCCAACTCCAATGTCCGCAGCTGAAGGCGATAGTCTTCCCCTGAAGCGAAACTAACACCCTCCTCTCTCGACAGTGGCACGTTAACCCGCTTGATAACCAGACCCTCATTTCCGGAAAAGTCGCCTGAGCACTCACGAAACACTGTGAATTGTGCACCGTTTCCAATTTTAACTGCGCGTGTCTTCAGGTTATATTGTCGCAAATGTCGTGGCCCATGAATCCCAGTTTTGGCGAGAATACTAGCAAACTGGGATACGGTGCTCATAAATTGATGCTCGCCATTTCGGATGGAAGTGACTCTCTCTTCCAACGGATCGACTGGAGGAGTAATCAAGCCTGGAGAACCTTCATTGCCATCCCCTAGTGCCCCCAAGGCGTCACCTAGCAGGTCATCACTCTCACCAAGATCGAGCTGTACTAGGTCATCTCCCATCGCATTCAGTGCATCGTCGAGCAAATCTCCACCCGCATCAAGGAGCTGGTCTGGCGTGACTTCGTCGCCATCCAGAGCTTTCAGTGATCTCATGAGCACGTCTCCACTCGCTTCACGTAGTGCATCCTCCATGAGGTCGCCGTAATCCGATTCCGTACTGTTCAGTGCATCTGCGAGCAAGTCTTCTCCCGCTTCATGGAGTAATTCCGCCGCGAGGTCGCCGTCATCCATGGCGTTCAGTGCATCGTTGAGCAAGTCCTCCGTCGCTTCGTCAAGCACCGCGCTGTCAATCAACTCTTCAAGCTCGGGTTTAAGCTGATAAGCTCCTGTCAGTGAACGTTTTCTAACCACATTGAAAGTCGATGCAACTTACTTCAGACGCCATTTTCAAGACGAAATGGTCCCTCCCGCGTGCGAGTGGGAAATTATTCCGCTGAGCTTACTGAAAGCAACAGCTTTATGTTTTCGTTTTCTTCTTCTTCTTCTTCGCTGCGAATCTCGACGCAGTAATGAGGGGTAACTCTTGAAGTCCCCACGTCGTCTGTGCCTAGTTCGCATCAATCAACGAACTAAAGTGCGGCTGAACATCGGCCAAGCGCCTGGGCTAACGGCCGGAATCCCTAAGCCTCCCTACGAGTCAGGTAGACACGCAGTCCCCTCGGCTTGGCGGGGTATTTCTTCATAAACGCCGTTCTCCCCTCCAAACGAGCACTGTGGTGGGGTAAACAGTCAGTCAACGCCCTCTTCCTCTTCCTCCAGGCCAGCCTCACAGCGATGGATTTCTACGGCACAGCTGCGACTGCGATCGACCATGTCATCAAGGTCACCATTTTTATCAAGGGTGTCATCTCGGATATCAAAGACTACGACGATGATCGAGCCACCATCCAGCTAAAGCTGGATCTCCAGCTTACATCGCTGGAGTTTTTCCGGCGGAGGTTCCTCGACGAGAAACATGGCCTGCTGCTGCCGGGCCGGCTACCTGAATGGATCGCTGACACTATTTGCGGGTTGCTGTTGAAGATGAGCCGAGTACTTGCGGAGTATCGAGTGCTGGTGGGACGATACGAGGATTTCGACGAGAAGTCCAAAGTGAGTGAAGAGAGTGATGGCATGGGCAAGAGAGAAAAGTGGAAGCAATCTTTCCTTGAGCGGGCTAAGAACCAGGCGAAGTCACTCAAGATGAAAGGCTACGACTGGTCTCTCTTCGACAAGAAGAAACTGCTTGGTATTTTGGAAGAATACCAGGGCTGGACAGGCAACTTGCGGGATGTGATGCAGCACTTTTCTCAAGAGATGGTTTACAGTCTCGCGGACTCTGCGTCGTCCACAAACAACGAGAGCGAGAGTCTCAAGGGCACTGGTCTCGAGCAAGTCGTCCAACGACAGAAACTCGTATCAGCCCATCCACCAGATGACTTTGGTGGACTTGAAGGCGAGATTATCGAAGAGGGGCCTGCTTCAAACCGCTTCCAACCGGGTCGTTGGACGCATAACGGCGAGTCTCAGCAAGTGTTGATTGAATATCGCGAATATGATCGCCGTCTGCGACTCGACGATTTGGATCCCGAAGAAATCGAAGAACTCAAAGCACCCGTGAGAAACCTCGCATGGCTTCTGCAGAACTCTACCTTCCAAGATGGCGGTGATGACGATGCCGAAGTCCAACAGCCCGCCATTTACTCACTCCAGTGCCTTGGGTTTATCGACCAGGCGGAGGAAGAGCGAACAGTCTTCGTGTATAAGCTGCCGTCCCATCGTACTGAACCAAAGGCCAACATCAAGATCCTCACACTTCACGAGTTAATCACCACAATTGATGCCAAAACCAAGCGACCGTTGAAACCGTCCCTCTCAGACCGGTTTAACATTGCTCACTGTCTGGCATTGACACTTTCCAACGTCCATGCTTCTCTCTGGCTGCACAAAAATATTTGGAGCCGCGGAATCCTTCTGTTCCAGCAAACCAAAGAGGGCGTCACCTCTGTCGAAGTTCAACGGGGAATTAATCCTCCTGCTGGCACCGAAAGACCACGAATCGTCTCATTCCTTGGAGACTGGGGATACGCAAGACACGTTGAGGGCGCAACCGACATGCGCAGCGACTTTGAAATCGAGCCAAACATGTACCGTCACCCCGACCGACAAGGTGCGCCAACGCGTCAATTCGCACGGCCACATGACATTTACGCTCTCGGCGTGGTCCTGTTAGAGGTTGGACTCTGGAAAACAATCTCCCAGCTGTTTGACGCGCGCATCAAGGAAGGTCAACGGACAGGGAAACTGCCCAAGCCCAAGGATGTGAAAAACGCTCTGGTGGCTCTGGCGCAGTCGGAGTTACCCCGTGAAATGGGCAACGTGTACGCCGGTGCTGTGGTGAGGTGCTTGACGAGTGACTTCCGAAAGGGCAGCGATACAGAGCTCTCACTGGACTTTAGAGAGCGGGTTGTCGATGCCATTGCTGCCGGGATGGACCTGTAATCGTCCATCAGAGGGCCAGCCTTGAAGAAAAGTATATACCACCAATCTTTCTGCGAAATATATTAAAACATGGCTGGAGCCTCCTGGTCCCGGTGGTAGATGTAGTAGAAGAGAAGTAATAAGTGTTCCAGCACATGATATCCCATGCTGATTTATTTCGGTTCCCTTATCACCCCGTTGTCTACTCCGTACAAATCGATTTTAACTCCGTACTCCTTACTCCACTAGGCACGATGATTAGCCCAGAGGAATTAAGAGCAAGCCGGGATCAAGGGTGCTGGCTATATGCGCAGAGAACATTCCACAAATGTTCCACCGGCAGGGTAGCATCCGGATGTTCGGCTCATTCATCATGGGCACTTGGTTAGAGGAGAGGCTGAGAAATTGTACCAGTAACGAGATAAATGGGACACCGCATAGAAGACGCAGTCTGAATGATGGCATATTACCCAAAGAGGATAATTATTATCATTTCGTCTGATATACGGGGTAATGGCAGTCGCGACTCGCGACCTGGGGCACTTGAACTTTGCAAGAGAGCGCGATGGACGTCGACGGGAACGTGTCGCCAGGAAATCGAAAAAGCAGCCAATCAAAGTGACTTTGCCAAAGACGGAGGAATGTCAACCAATCAGACCATACAGTCGCATCGGAGCAATTTGTCATCAGGGCCAATTAGCGTGCGCTTCGTTTAATGAGACCTTCTAGAATTCTTGGCGTGGGGATCGCTACTGCGCTATTCTGGACCCCGCCATATTACCAACAATGCAAGTTTTGTCAATTGACGCGGTCCATGAACTGTGATTCGATAGAGCAGTATAAATTGCGCCGGTATGGATCCTTGACTCAGCTAGCTTTGTTCATAATAGCGCGGTTACCATCCCATCCCCCTCGCGAGCGTGGGAGGAAGACGTTGGCAGCGACAAGGGCGCCAGGAGTTGGACTGCCGTTGTGCGTTGCCTGACCTGAACCCAGCTTCACGGGGATCCCAATCATGCATCAATCCTCAACGCCCGGTGAGGATAATGGTCAGATAGGAGCAGCACATAATCAACAAGGCTGTCATGCCCTTGAACAAGGACTGGACTCGAGAAGCCGAGAACAAGTCAAGCACTCAAGCCTTCAAGCCGTGTCGCCGCCGCCATCGAGAGCCGCGACGTGACTTGAAACGGGCTGCAGATCGGCACTAAACCAAATCCCAACGACATCTCACCTCCTCTCTCTCTGCACGCTCGCCGTTCTTCGAGTGATTATTCCTTTTTCTTCGCAAAGAATTCATTTGAATCTCGGCCGAATCAAATAGGCATTTCGATCAATATATCGATCTATTCTCCTGCGAGCATGCAACGACAATGGCAGTTCTGTTCGTGAACGATCGTTGATGAAGTTCATCTTCTCGAGTTGACCACCGCGAACGATCAGCCCACCGCTTCAACGTCCAAGAACCACCCCGCTCTGCTGTCGTTCGACGTCATACTGAACACAGCCTTCCGCGACTGATCTCCAAGTCATGACAGCCCCCAGTTCAACAGCTGCACCGCCTCCTCAGCGGGCGCGAAAACCATCCAAACAACCCACGGAGCCCCGAAAGCGACGCAAACGAGTCGTGGGAAGTGGTGCTGCCGATGACTGCTTCACCTGCGTTGATCGCCAGGTCAGCTGCGATCGCCGGAGACCATACTGCACACAGTGTCTCTCTCTGGGGGGACGATGTTCTGGATACAAGACCACGTTGACGTGGGGCGTTGGCGTGGCGAGCCGTGGGAAGTTTCGAGGCTTGTCCTTGCCGGTTTCTGGGTCCCAGAAGGTTTCTGCTATGGCTGCTGTTTCACAGACGACTCCAACACCGACCCTGGCGAGTATCGGCAGGCTGCCTCCTAGGAGTGTGCCGCAGGTCAAAGGGGGAGGAGTAGGATCGAAACAGGGACGGGAGAAACTCGACAGGGCGAAGATACCGTACGGCCCGAGTTACGCAAATACGGCGACTTGGGTGCCGAACGTCACACCGGCAGCAATTCCCAACACACCGCAAACTCAGAACCTCAGCCCGATATCGTCGAGCAGTTATGACCATCAGCACTCGCCGATCACCCACCCCAATCTCCCTCCCTATCCTCAACCTACCTACATTCCTTCAAGTAATTCCAGACATGATACGTCCAGCGAGTCGATCTACTCCAACGATGAATCAGTCACCAACTCGCCTACGGATTCTCTTGCCTTTGCATCTTTTCAACCCACAACGTGGCACCGCCCTGGTTCGGTGTACCAATATGCGACTCCTCCTAGCCCCTCAGGTTCGGATCAGCCAACTCAGTTTCATGCCGTTAACATGAGGAAGCGTATGCACGATCAATCTTCCCTTGCTGAAGATGATACTGAGCGCCCCTCTCCAGTTCCATCCAGAACTGACATGCTAATCGCCACTAGTCAATACCAGCCCACAGAGACGGATGCTTATGGCGTGATACGGCAGCCAACTTTCAATCAGATGATTGGTAAGACGCCGAGAATGCGGTATCTCATCGGATACTATATGGAAGTGATCGCGCCCGTCATCGTGGCTTTTGACACCCCAACCAGTCCGTTCCGGTTCTACATGATAGAACTTGCCAAGACCAGTGAGACCTTGCAGCATGCCATCGCTACCCTGTCACTCAGTAATTTGAGGCAGAGAAGGAAGAACTGGGGACTGTCAACCGGAAAAACTCTACCATCTCGACGATCATGTCAAGCCCTTTGTCGACTGACAGATAGGTCCATGGCAGAGGGAGTTGGGCTCCTAAGCCCGGATGAGCAGCTGAAAGAGGAGAGGATGCACTTAGCCACTGTGATCAAGTCTGTGAACGCACAGCTAGCTGATCCCATTGCCAGGCGCACAGACTCGCTGCTAGCCACATTATTAGTGCTCAGTATCTTCCACATGTGTGACACGGGGATGGCATCGTTTAAGAGTCAGTTTGCTGGCATACGAAAACTCTTTGCTCTTCGCAAGTCTAGCCGAAACTCCAATTCTGAAGTGATGAAATGGTTTATGCGGATGTTTACGTGGTTTGATACCATGACCGCAGCAGTCAACGATCGTGACAGCGAGTTAAGCGTGGAATGTCTTGACGCAGTCACCGAATCTGGTGATGAATGGTCTCTGGAGAATCTGGCGGGCTGTGACTCAAGGTTGTTTCGATTGATTGCGCAGCTCAGTCGCGTCAATCAACTCAGTCAGATGAAGCCTGTTGAGCCGAATGGGGTCGTGGAACGACCTGTTCCAACAGCTACGCCTCCACCATCTATGCTCCATTTCCCTAGTCTCCCACATCCCGTCTATCCGAACACAGACGTCAAGTCGTTCTCCCATGACATTCCGTTAAATGCGTATCAACATACCGATCCGCGGACGGAGTTTTGGCAGGAATGGCTCGCCATGCGACAGAAGCTGGAAAGCTGGCGATTGGGCCTTCCAGATTCATCCGACACCACCACCAGCCCAATAACGCCTTCCTCCACCCCTACCTCCGCCCACTACCCACCCTCGACTTTCCCATCAACAACATCCCCAACCCCTCCTCCACACCCGCTCGCTCACGTTCCCTCTGCTAATCTCGGCGACGTCTCCAACATCTCCGAATCCTTCCGCTACGCTGGCCTCCTCTATCTCGAACGCCTCGCCAACCCTCACCTCCCCTCCAGCCACCCACGCATCCAACACCTCGTCTACTGCGCCCTACACTACATCACCGCCGTCCAATCCGACGTTTTCTTGCTCTGGCCACTTTTCATCACTGGTTCCGAGTGCGTGTTCGAAGCGCATCGACATATCATTCGAGAACGGTGTAGTGATATTCAGAAAGATTCTGGGTTTGTGAATAATTTGAGTTGTTTGGGGTTGTTGGAGAAGATATGGGCGGGAGAGGAGACGCCGGCTGGAGCTGCTTATGCTCATACTGGTGCGCCGTTGAGTACGTTAGATACTGGTGAGAGTATAAGTCAGTCGGGAACGACGACGACGCATCGAGAGTTACTTGGTGGTGAAGGGTTCAAATGGAGACGTGTGATTGAACTGGAGACGACGAACAATGAGTATATTGTCGTTTGATTTGGGTTTCTGATTTTGGATTGCCTTCGTGCTATCTTTTTGAATATATTTTTGATATATACACATATACCCCTGGATCATAATGGACTCGACTCCCGTGTTGGTTATACAAATTTGTGCTTCCAGGATATTCCGGTCCGGCTCTCGAACTTCTCGGCTGTAGGACGATATCATTTCGTCTTATTAACGTGCCACTCGAAATGTTGCCTCAAGACCATGCACGTTATCAATATTAATCAATACTCTGCCCTTTTTGAATTCATTGTGCAACTAATCTACATGGACAATGCTGTTCGTACTAGCCATATGAGGACACGGACTGGAGCGGGATTCTTCCGCGGGGTTTAAAAGTTCGGGGAATATCTTACAGTCCACCCATAACCCACCTGCATGCCGTCACCCCTCATTCTTCACGCTCAATTCATGCACGTCAACGCCAATGAGGTTTGACGAGGCTTCCGCATACAATCAATAATGGGATGACTGAAGAATCTCGAGACTCGAGTCTATCCGGACCTTTGAACGGTCTGCAAAAGGATCCATCGAAGCTACAAACTACCCTGGTGGCATATCTTACCCAGACGCATCGACCACCCCACCACATACTTTTCCTTGCCCTGCCCTGTCCCGTCCCATATTGCTGCTGTCTCTGTCTCTGCACACATCGTCACACCAGAAAAATCTCGGAACGGAACCCAACGCTCGCCAGCTAGCGGATCTTGGCAAGGTGGGGCATGGATGGAGATCTCTTAACTTATCAGATTGATCAAGACCAAGATAATCTTATCTGATTCTCGCGCGGGCTTGGCGGCTGCGGGTTCCGATCCCAATCACGACCGCTGGAGCTGGGATGCATGTTCAATATACAGAGGGGAATGGGGGGCATGGGAGCATGTAGAGTTTTTTGCAGGACGTGATCGACAGGGAGCTGGAGGCATGAGGACGGAGCATTGTTACATTTTGCGACTGTGAATGGCGGAGGATCCTGGACTGAAGTGAGAGGGATAAATAGCAGGTTGATTCCCCCTCCTCCTCGTCCGCCGGGTCGTGTACTTCTTGTTGCGCATCAATTGCTTTTCTCATAGCCCTGAAACCGACAGTCGCTACTGACAATGGCAGACTCACAACCCACCCTCACTGAGCTTGCAGCTAAGGTCACAGAGCTCACGGAGACGTTTACTCGATTCCTCAAAGAGAACAATGTTCCAGCTCCGACCTTTGCCGCTGATAGCCCGCTCAAGTATTCCAACTTGACGGCAGAATCATTCATGACACGACAGGCGTTGCTGGACACATTGATGGATATGTGGTACCTGACGCAAGGCCCAAGTGAGAGCATCTTCAACTATGTCCACACTGTACGAAACCACCACCAATGTCACTAATTATATATCCGCTGACTCGTCCCAGGCGATGCCCGATGCCGCATGTCTCAATGTCCTGAACTATTTCGACTTCTGGTCTGCCGTGCCCGTAGAGGGCTCCGCATCATACGCTGAGATCGCTAAACACACCTCTCTCCCCGAGGAAGTCGTCTATCGTGTCCTCCAGCATGCTATTACCCTCCGCATCTTTGCGCACACAGAGCCCGGCAAAACAACCTCGCGCGTCCAACATAGCTCGCGCTCCGCTGCTCTCGCCCGCTCCTCGGGATTGCGAGCTCTGGTAGCCACCATCCTCGATGACGCAGGTGCACCCATGATGGTCATGAACGAGGCACTACAGCGATACAGCAGCGGAAAACCCGCTTTGACACAAGAAATGAGCGAATCTTCGTTTGCCCTGTTCCATAGCGGAGGCACGTTTGGCAAGTATGGCAATTCGTGGGAGTTGTTGGAGAAGGATGGTGAGGGGGAGAAGCAAGGATGGCGACAGAAAAATTTCGTCGAGTTTATGCGTTATGTCAAGGAAATTTTCCAGCTGGAGGGAGTTGTGCTGGATGCGCATGATTGGAAGTCGGTTGGAAAGGCGACTGTTGTGGATGTGAGTATTCCACTGTTTTTGAGAATCTTTCGTAAATCAACCTAACAGTCAACAGGTCGGTGGCTCCGCAGGTCACGATGCCATAGTGCTCGCGCAAAAATTCCCAGATCTCAACATTGTCGTCCAGGACCTCCCCAAGGTCAAACCCGTCTTCGACGCAACCCTTCCCAGCGACCTCAAATCCCGCGTCTCCTTCATGGAACACGATTTCTTCCAACCCCAACCTGTCCAAGCAGACATCTACATCTTCAAAATGATCTTGCACGACTGGCCCGACCACGACTCCGCCAAGATCCTGCAAGCATTAATCCCATCGCTCAAACCCGGCGCTCGTGTCATCCTTTTCGAGTACATCGGCAACCAGGGCGATACCGAAGGTCCACCATTGCCACGCTCCATCCAGCAAATGGGCACAGCCACTGATCTGAGATTAATGGCGCTGTTCAATGGTAAAGAGCGACCTGTGGAAGCGTGGAAGGAGATTTTCCGCGCGGCTGATGAGCGGTTCGAGGTTGCGGCTGTCAAGGCGAATCCGCAGAACTTCTTCGCGGTGATCGAAGCTGTTTGGCGCGGGTGAAAGCTGTAAAGTATGTACGAGTCGAAGGAAAAGATTGTAATAGACCCAAAAGCTTTACTAGACTTTGCTTGAATGCATCTCGCAAAGCTCCTCGTTTTCGGAAGGGTAAGTCTCAAGTTCTCCAGCAGACGTCGGTTTGTCAATAATGTTTAAAACCTTCAAGATGCCTTCGCCTCGTCGTGTTTTTTCCACTTTCACTGTCCACATGAGAACAAAGTTCAATAATCCTCAATTTGATTTCCACCCGAAAACCCTCAAAGCTTCTGATTGAGATGCAGAAAGGGCTCTACTATTTGCGCCGAGTTTAAACAGCATATGATAACAACTATGGGCCATACTATTGCAAATTTTGAATATCTTGTTTTGTATTGCGGTTCGCCTTTAGGTTGTCTATTGTTTCGTGGAGCACTTTCCAGTTGAAGAAACCTTTCTACAGACCAAGAATGATAGTGGAATTTGCAGTGCCAGCCGAGTTCTTCCAGATTTCTCATATGGAACAAGAGGCCGTGGTCATCCCCTAGTAAACAGCTCCAAAGCAGGTGCTTGAATAAAAAGCCTCAGACGTGAATAGGATTCTGGCTGGATCCATCGCTTTTGGTGGACACCTCCGTATGTAACGGATCATATTATATTATACTATTCAGTCGTTCACATAGTTCACACCTCCCGGACACGACCAGCCCCTTTGGCGCCAAGGTCCTTGCAAACTGATTGACAATGGAGACGCGATACTTGTCAGATTTGAGGGCTCACCGCCTCTTTGGCGCTAGCCACTTTGGAAAGGACCGGCAGTAAATTGAGATGTGATTGGCTGTGGATGGATTAGGCTTAGCGTGTAAAACTCTGCTCTACCCCTAGATAGATTTCCGGACCTTGGAGAGACGAGGCGGATCAAGGGACGAAGGGGCCCCCAATTAGGAAATCCTATAATCTAAAAGTTAAGAGCCACACTGTCTCTCGGAGCTAGATTCACGATAATTTGGAGCGTACGAACACAATCCTGTTTTCAAAATTCAATTTGACCGACTTCTCGAATTTTGACGAATTACTTAAATCCTACCCTTGTTGAATCCCTGATCGAAAATGTCAGCCAAAACCGACCTCGTTGCACTACTGCAGGCCCCAGCAGACTTCGAATCGTGGGATAGAGCTTTCCGAACGCAGGTTAAGAACGTTTATCTAGATGAGCAGATCTTTGGAAAAGAGCTGCTGCTCACCCTGCCAAGGAAGCCAGCGAGACCCGTGGGTCCCAAAAGGCCAAATATAACCATCAAGCGGACAGGAACCCGAGCCAGTACAGCACAACCAGTAGACGGAAATGCCAATTCGGGTAATACGGAAGCCCCTGGGAATCAGACCCCTCCGTCCGAATCCTCCTCCAAGACCTTGAATACAACTACAATTGCACCTCCGAATGCCAATCAAGAGTCCATCGAAGTCTGCCAAACCGAATATGACATACAGATGAAGGAATTCGACTCTCTAGTAAAGGAATGGACTATGGCAATGACGAACTACCACGCTGACTGCGACGATGTCACCCAACTGAAGAAGGAATACAAGGAGCAGAAGGACAAGGTTATAAAGCTTCGGGAATGGATTGAGAAGACCGTCAGCAACGACTACAAGGAAACTTGCTGCAAGCCATCGGATTCCGTCGCAATATGGTACAAAAACCTCCAAACAAGCGCCAGGAAGGATAATAGGAGGATTGAAGATGAGATATCCGAAAGGCTTGAAGACCTAACAAAGTACACCACCAAGTCTCCAAATTGGGCCGAATGGGCATTCAGCTGGGAAGCTACCCTGTCTAAGATGGAGACTCGCGAGATGCAGGAAATGGTTAGCAGCCGCATTTGGTTTCGAGTCACCTCTCGAAAGCTCAGATGGTATGAGGAAACCCGGAACTTTGCAGCTCAATACGAAATGTCAAATCTCGCTACTCTGGACGCTGGCAAGGCCAACTTTAGGGACTTTATTAAAGAGCTCCGTACCTGGTGCAGCACGAATCACCCAACTAAGGCAAAGCCGCAGACCGCTAGGCCTATAGTCAAGGGATCGTTTGCAGCCACGTTAGGGGGTGCTTCCAGACCGGAGGATGGACCGGGGGAAGCTGAGGAGAATGTGACCTCATCTGCAATAAAGCCACCTACTAGAAAGCTTTCTAGGAATCGGTCTACTAGCCCAGCTAGGAGCCGGGGAACTAGCCCAGCTAATACGGCTGGAGCCACGCCAGGAAGCAAGAGAACGCATTCCGAAAGGGGCTCAGTATCCTATTCTTCACCAGTAGGGTTCAGAGTATGCCGAGCTTGTGGAGAGTCGGGGCACGGCCTCGAATACTGCTGGAACACCTTCCCTGAGAGAGCTCCAGGCCATTTCCCAATCAACGAAGAAGTGAAGCGAACCGTGGCCGCAAATATCGAGGCGGACCCCTCGCTCAAAGAGGAAGTTGAAAGAATCCGGGCTGCAAAGGTAGCTAGATACTGACGATTCCCCACGGCGGAGAATGCGAAGCCAACGAAGCCAGCAAAGAAGGTACGATTCTTACTGCCTGAGGATACAGCTCGAACCACAAATAAAGTGCATTTCAAAGCACATACGGATACGAGTTGTGACCGCGAGGCAGACGCCTTTCTACATGGAATTTTGAAGGATATACATGGATTATTATTATTATTATTCATTATAGTCTTGTGCAG